>OX596335.1:4535430-5038328 GCA_951394405.1 Coprinellus micaceus | reverse complement strand
ACCCAAATGTTGGACGGAAGCTCGACAAAAGCTCCCGTCGAGAGACTGGAATGTGATGCGCCTTGAGAAATTAGGCGAGGCGTTTAGAAAGTGATCCCTAACTTGGGCGAGAAACCGAGGTATGGTAGGGTATGGTGGAAAGACGGAAGTCACCTCAGCCACGATGGCGGGAGAGGGTGGCGATACAGGAGCCAGAAGAGATTGCAATTGATCGCCGGTCCACGTGGCATGACGAATTGAGGTTTGGCTCCCCTGAGAACGGTGCTTTGCTTGACCATTAGCCATGAGGTTGTCGGCCGGGTCCCTAGCTGAGAGTGCCGTCGCGGCCCTCGGTGAGTACCTAGGACTGATTGTAGAGCTCAAGGCGATCTAAAACCTTACCATTACCGTTTAGACAGATTGGAATAGGCGATCCGACCATTCGGACTCTTTGGACAGATGTCCAATGGGCCGCACCACAGCTCGAGGAGAGGTTTCGTCTGGTGAAACCCTGAAGAAAGGTGAGTGAGGTGAATAAGACTCGTATTTCCATGCATCTCACCTTGTCTCCGATGTTCGTCTAGATTCGAAGGGATTTGGAGTCGCCGTTATTCAGCTGGTTTCAAGAGCGGCCTCGTCCTCTGGCTATAGCCCAAGAAATAGGCACACCCGGGTCACATCCGAGGGAATTGGGCAACGAGATACGCAGGTAAGAAGAGCAACTAGTCAAGCAACGCGTTTACTGACACGGCACTCTCGGAAAGGTTTGGGAAACGGATTCTAGCATCGTCGGTTTCCCCGTCCCTTCCTGAACGGCCCCGCGCCACAATGGACCCTTAGGTCCTCGTTTTCTTGCTCTTCGTGGCCTTGTCGTCTAACTCTTTACGCAGACCCAGAGGGTCCCTATGCCCTCTGCACCAACGACAGCGGCTCAATCTGCACACACCCCCGCCGTGCACTAGACGCGCTGTGTTGGAACCGGCGATCTCACGCACGACGGTCTAGATCTTACCAAGCTTTGCACCTCAGCACGAACATGAGAGACTCGCTCGATGATGTTCTGTAACAGCCTGTTGACTTTACTCACCCCACTCACTCTTGAGGCCCCATCCCCCAGAAACCTCCACTCTGGATATTGCTGTTACCCAAGTGGCGCCCTTGTTCTTCACAGCCCGTATTGCTCTATTTCCCTTACGTGAAGTCGCTCCTTTCTCCTATCGACTGTATTATGTATTAAATCCACCCCCTCCCTCCTTTCGTGTAGGAACGGTTCCTGCTGTCTTCCTTGTGTACCGAATCACACCCTGCGTACCCTCGTCCGTTAGTGAACATATAACTATCATGGGACTCTCGATGATTTGAACCCGTTTTCTGTTGTCTTCAAGCGAATTTGGGTTCTGCCCCTATCTGCCTGGAGGCGTGAGGAAATGACGGCACTCGCAACAGCATCGCCATTGGTCTTCGAATATTCCCCACAATACTCTTACTCACCAACCTCCACCAGTTGCGAAAGGCTGACGCTGCCGGTATCCTCTCCAGCATGGAGATCCAAGCGATGGAGTCATCCAGGGCTTCCCCTCGAATGGTCAGCGGAAATATTGGCTCACCCTTCCTGGGTGAGCGATTCTCATCACTCGGCCAGTTTTTGGGAGACACCTGTGGGCATGACAATTGGGATAGGAGCGGACGTGCTTGGGCGAATGTTTCACTGGCGTAATCGTTGGTGGCGACTCAAATCCCCTGGTAGGTCGTCCAATCTCTCTTGGCTCGAGATCAAGCCTTCATTAGGCTCACCCCCTTCGTCTCGACTCACTTGTAGGTTGGAAAGACGTTTTACGTGGCACGCGACAGCCTCAGGAGCACGTACTCGGATTTGGCAAGCGAAGGGAGCAAGTAAGTGCGCTCGTCGATTCGTACAGCGCCCAAACTTTGCTTATCGCCCGCTCTCTGTCGTAGCGCCAGGGCCGGTCCAGTACCCTTCATCAGGCCTAAAAAGCCTCAGCGACAAGCTACGCGACAAGGAGACAAGATCCGAGGGAATGAGGGAACCGGGGTTCGCGGTAAGCATGCATGCCTCAGACAACGCCTAGGACTTGTGCTAAACCCCATCCAGAGTCCATCGCCGCACCACCCACCACGGCACCAGAGAATACGGCACTAAACAACTCAGCCCCTCGCCCTCATCGTAGCTATTTCTTGAGCAAAGAAGATCGTACCGAAGGCTTGCGGAAGTTTCGAATACCAGGTGCATACGAGCCACTGCGCACATTATTCTCGACTTACCCCAACTTTCGATTCCAAGACACACTGTAGTCTAACTATGACATCGTCATCTTAGACCCCCACCAGCTTCGTCGGTCCACTGTACCCGAGCCAATGCATGTTCATGATCATCTCCTCTCCAGGACCAACCACCGTCGTCTCGCCCAGGTCATCGTCGTTGTAGCCGACATCCAGCCCATACGCGAAATCGACGGTACCGGAAGAGTTTCTCTCGCATCGGAGGTGGAATAAGCCTCAAGTTAGAGGGCGTGGAAGTGGCGCAGAGCCGAGGGTGGATAAGTGCGTGGTCTACCTTGAAAGTCAGATTGAGGCGCCGGCTTACAGAATCGATGGATATAGGTTATCCAATGGAGGTGGGGGTCGAGGATGGGTCGAAACCCCCGTCGGCGAGCCCATATTGCAAGTTCCCGCCTCCTAGCCATATTGTCCAGCTCGACCATGACGTATATTTGTCTGACCGTGGCGAAGGGGATCTCGGTCAAGGACCTTTTTGCCGGACATGGAGTGGAGGGAGGCAGCGCACTCTCACAGCTCCGAAGGCTCGTCTCCAAAATACAAGATCTCCGCTCCAACGACGACTGAGACTCAGCGACGCAGCTCTTCTCTTCCCCTCGTACTTGAGGACTTGAGGTTCAAGGCTCAAGGCTCAAGCTGTTGCAGAGCGGCGTTATTGTTCCGCAGACAAATGTCGTCTCGGTGAGTCCCTGACAAGTTTCACCTAAACACCTCGCTCATCTTTCCAGCTGGAATCATGGAACACCTACGGGAAAACTCCTGTTTGACGCGGTTTCACTGGAAGAAGCGAGTCAGTTCTCAAAGCCCCGCCCCAATCCCGGTTAAAACACGTCCAAGGGCGTCTCAAGCGCATATAATCATTCGATGACACAACTGTTTCGCGACCGGACAAGGACCGTAAGTCAATCCCTCCTTTACACAATTGAAGTCGACTGAACGTCCGCTGTAGATTCCCAACGGAGCCCACCACCCTTCTCGCTCGCTGGCTAGGGTTGCGGCTTGTAGTAGAGCCTAATACCGACATCTCTCTCTCGATCTGCGGAACATAGCGGCTTCCATTCATGCCGTTGCAACTTTCCAGACATTGCATAACTACGTCCCACCTCATGCCGCGGGTTTGCTCGGAAGCAGCTTTCGGGCATATATATCACATATGTTCATCGCTTGCGGCACTTCGGCACCCCAGACAACGCTCGAGACGGGTTCACGAGTTTATCAGGAGCAGGCTCAAGCTCAAACCCACCCTCTCGTCCCACTCGGCGGCGCAGTCAACGCCTCAGTGCCACAAACGTGGTGCAGACCTCTACTATCGGCAGGTCCATCGAAGCGGAGGGGTCTACGTCGGCCGCAAGTTGGCCGAGAGGTGTCGATACCTGACAAGACTGTGGCTTCATCTGTCGCCGAAAGTGTACCTCTTCACCTACTCACTCAACAACGTCGAGGTTCATGGACGGATCTATAGATGTGTTCAAGGTGGACACTCAAACCCTGGAGGTACTCGCGTGCCCACCGCCAACAATGGACCGCAGATCTGAAGACAAACCTGTTAGGTTGGCACGACGTTCTCGATAGACGGCCAGGTTCCATCCCTCGACTCGACGATCTGCGGCACCAGCACGAGTCCGGACATGTGGTGCGGCATACGATTTGGGAGGGATTCTACCCTATCGAGTATAGGAGGGTCGCCGAACCCACCCCGATATTTGAAGGTGGGTGCACATTTCGTCTCCCTATTCATAATATTCCAGCCTAGCCGTGCATCAGACCGCGCTGAACGTTTAAATAGGATCACCAAGCAAAACGCAACACCATCCCTATCATCCGAAGACGCGCGGCCCTCAGATATCTTGGGACTTCTGTGACTCAAATTAGCCGAATATCTCAGAGGTGGAAGATCCACCCCTGTCAACGAAAGGCGAAGTCCCCGATTCAGGAAGACCCTACGGTTGACGTTAACGCTATGTACCCAGTTCCTTCTCGCTTTCGCGTCGAATGGATATGTACGCATTTCTTTCAGCTCTCCCCTCTAAACCCCTGACCGGGCCACAGGCTACCCGTTGTGGTTCAAGCACTACACACCCTTTGCGACACCAATCACGACAGGTGCATGTAGGGCGAGACCAGTGCGACTTGGATATCCGCCTGCTGGCTTGTTTCACAAAAGCGAGGTTGTTACACCTGACGGACCGGAGGAGCGCCCGAGGCTAGGAAAAGGTGGTGTGCACGCCGTTTCTTCCTCTGATTGCTTCTGCTGACCCCTCCCGACGTGTGGGGCTCCCAGCATGCACTGTGGCAATTCCAAATACAAATGGTTGCATCTGAGTCGTCGGGCCCCTGCGGGGTAAATGCTCGTTCGACCGTACCCTTCGAAGCAACCTTAGTCGGTTCGACACGGTCATAATTAAACACCCCGATGTTACATGCCGGATCCACGACCGTACATTTTGTCTCTCCAAGAACTCTCCTGCGCCGCTGACCCCATCGTTAGGCCCAGCTCTTACCGTGATGTCGTCACTTGAAGCCGTCGGTACCCCAACTAATCTGTATTTATCTGTGCCGTTCCTGTACGTTGTCTCTGGATTCTCTTCGTCAATTAAAGACTGATATCCTTGGACAGGTCTCGGAACTGGCCCGAGGCGGGCAGGTATCCACCCCGCGGGTTGCATAAACGGATTCAGGGCCTTGGGAGAAGTCTCAGGAAAGGTCTTTACCCTCCGTAGATATATGCAAGGCGAGGCTTATCCCGGGAACAGACGGATATTTCTCTACGGACGAATTCTCCCTTCCATCATACGCTGTCGCTCATACGATGCTTAGCAAAAAAATTCACCCCTATTGCTTCATCACAGCCACTGAGACCTACGGAGAGAAGTGCCAAGACCGGGGAAGACTCCTGAGTCGTCTCCTAACCCTCTGTTGTCAGCTCCACTGCTGGACGTCACCGCATCGTCCAGGATTTCTATCATCAAGAATTCACAGTCCAGGTAGAGGGAGGTGGGGGAGTGGGGGTCGACAAGCCGAGGGCGGCGTCCCGCTGAGCCGCTCGTGCATTGCAGAAGAGTCGAATGTCGTTCGAGTTCCCTCTGCACTCACGAGTGCTTGCTCGGACGGACTTCCCTCGGTGTCAACAATTGGGACACTGGCTCCCCGGTCACAATGGGTCGGATTAGCTCCCAATGCTGCTTGATCTATCATCGCATTCTTGGGCCGGGCCCTGAGCGAGGCGGGCCCACAGATTGCGAGAAAAGGCACCTTGCATTGACGAGTATCTGAACTGTCCAATCGGCTACATATTTATAAAGTTCGGGAACTAGTTCCGATTGGTTCTCAATGCCGCCCTCTCCTCAAGCCCACATACTACAGTCGTTTATACAGAGGCTCTCTGTGCTCTGGGGAAGGTGTTCGCGAGCGACAGAGCCGCCCAGTTCATGGGTGGCACGGAACTGGCTGCTCATCGGTGCGCGTCTTCTGCCCATCTTGCGGAGAAGAGGTGCTGAGCGAAGAGTCACTTTTTGAATCTCTCTCGGCCCGTTGTGGAGTCAGTTAGGACGTACGTATCTGGGTGGGAGGTACCACACATTTCACTCTCAACGAATGACCAGTCAACAGAACAGCATCAAGCCGTGTGCCCAAGCGCTCATCCATTGCATCCCCGACTATGTCTTTGAATTCTCAGAACTTTGGCCATCAACAGGGGCAGCCGGTCGCGCCAGTCACTTCAAAGCGGTGCCGACGGTTACAGAATTCAGATTTACCAATGGTACATCCATTCGGTATACACCTATGAAGTATGCGTACCGTCCAATGTTCAATATCAATTGCAACCTTGAGCACTTGAGCTTGGGCCTTACGCATGTGTAGGAACGCTACCAATCACAGGACTTGATACAATTGATAATACGCTCATTTAGTACACACTAAAGTGCTACATACACCCTCCAACTCTACGCTTCAGTCAGTGGGTTCGGTCTTGACGACAACGCTGTCCTTCGCCACCCCCTTCAGAACCGAACGTGACGCCCTGCAACGAAAAGGTTAAGAAAGTCAAGCTTCGGTTCGTCAACTGGAACGCCACCTACTTTCCTGCCATGACCCGGATCTCTGTGTCCTCGACATCGGCGCTTTGGGGGACACCTTCAAAGCGGCCAGAAAAATGGAGGGATCTACAGAACCAATCAAATGGTCCGCTGATCAGAGGGGAAGGCGAGGGGAAGGCTAGATTTAACGTACGCGCCGCCGCCAACGACTTCGAATGTGTAGGCTTCGCCCGGAGAAAGCAGTATGTCGGTGAACGCGTTCTCGGTCTAGTAGTAAAGGGGTATAAGTAGCCATTCCAGCTCAGAAGAGCGTACGAACCTTGAAAGGAACGAGAGTTGCGACCATCCCACCATCGGACTCGACATTCGAGCCGGGAACACCTTCCCATAGCGCCAAGCGACACTTGTAAGCAGGCGCATTGGGTCCAGCCTTCTCTCCTTTGACGTCACGGACGACATAGGGAAGAACGACTCGACTCATCCTCATATACGCCTTGGGCTGGGCCAGCGTGAGTCGCGACGAACCAGAAAATGAACATAATTATAAGTAGGGGGCGTACCAGAGGCCTCGGGAAGGGATGTATTGAACGCTTGCCATGATTTGGGTAAGAGAGGGAAGAAGAACCGGTATGGAGAGGGTATGGGACAGGACTTGAATTTAAATACAGAACCGACGGGGCAAAAGAAGATCTAGAAGAGGAATGGCCACACCCCAAAGAAAGGACAAGCCCACCCCGTACGACGACGGCCTCCTACTCTTCAAAGGAAGTATGACGCACCCGTGGCCAGTTCAGAGCCGAATGCTTTCATTCGGCGTACGCGTACCCCATGGTTACAACGATATGAACCGGTACGAGCAAAAACAATTGCAAGATCAAAGGGAGTGGGGCAGTTGTACATGTGGCCGAGTTTTCTTTGTCCTGGAAGCCGCAGAGAAGCAGCGTTGTGTGGCAAGCGCCCTGGGCCGGCGCGACCTCGGAGTTTGAAACTCTGGTGGGGAGATCTGTTCGGGCTAGCGCTGTGGCTGTGTGGTCAGTGAAAGGAGTCTTTGCTCTGTTCTCCCATGTCCCTTTCTTTCCATCGCGAGCGGCTAAAACGCTCAGATAAAATGCCGGCGCCCAGCCTACGCTTCAACGCCCCATCACAACCCCATCCTCCCTACGCTTCAACGCCTCAGCGCCACACCCTCCCAGCTATACTTCAGTCCAAATATCTGTCTAGAGTTGCCCATGCCGCGTCCAGGGGAGCTATGGTAAGCGTCTCGTGGCTGTCTCTTTTTGCGATGTCGTTCTGATGTGATGGTTGAAGGTCATACACACTTGACATTGGCCAGTCCAGAAGCTTGAAGCCGTGGACCAACCTTCTCATCGTGAATGCTTGCCTCGGGCATCAACTTCCCCCTGGTGAAGCTGCCAGGGGATCTTTCGTACTTACGGTTGCTGGACGTCAAACGCCGGTTGCGTCGTTCGCGAAGGAGACAGTGTGTCCTCTGCAGTCCTTTCTGTTTCCCAAGTCAGCTTACCCTCTTTCATTAGTGGAACCAGGTCCCTCTCAACCTCCAGCTCGATGCCAACGTAGAATATGTTCTGAGCGCAGTCGGCCCTTAGTGAGTTGTTCTCCGGTTGGTCTCCATACCTTGTTCAGCTTCTGACGCTGTGCAGTCCCATTGACCTTGTTGGTTATTACGACATTCGTTGTGCTGAAGGGGGTCAAGCTCTCATGATCCCAACTAACGCGAAATCGACCCCTCGTTCTACGACTACAACCCGTTTCAATGGTGGCGACGCTCAATCCGATGAACCCCAGGTCCCGAAGAAGCGGAAGGCAAAATCCGATCGGGATGAAGGGGACTTCGAAGACGCGCCTGGCCCTACCAGGAGGAGGAAGACTGCGATCGTGAATGATCATGAGGGGTTCGAGTACGAAGAGGAGGGCTAGAAGGTATCATAGATGAAGTCTTTCAGAAGAAATGCTTCAGTCTGCCACAGCGTGCGGTGCACACATCGTTATATTTATCTTCAAACGTTGATTGTAATAGCTCGTGATTATGAATGAGGGTTCTGGATTAACATTATTTCGGTCCGACTCTCTTTGCCTGCATATATAGCTATGGTATATATACGTGAGCCTGACCGACCTAAGACCGGCCGTGGTTCAACCTGAGCGCCTCATGATCAGCTCGTAACGCTCACACGTCAGTGTCGGGGTCTATAACCATCTTACTCAGATGGCTGATCACTTTGACCCCGATTAATATTGCTGTCCGCCTGGAATCAGACCTTACCAAAGACCACCACCAGCGTTATCTGCCTGGCAGCAACCAATGTCCTGCCTCCCCACTACGAGACTTGGATCCACCACGGTTCAGCCCGTTCATCGGCAGACTTCTACTGCGTATCCACTCCGCATCAGCGCCCAGCGACACCGTTGTGTGAGGGATCGAAGTCCCCTGCTCCTCCCGCCTACGACTGCCCTGGGGTTCCTGAATTCGACAGAGCTGCGTATCTAGCGGGCTACGTCTTTCTTTGCGGACTATTTATCGAAAGGAGTTGATGAGCCAACATTCAACCGCCCCCTCTCCCCATTACACCACAGGCCCAAGGCTCCGTCGCCCTTCTCGTTTTCATGGTCGCGGCAGTTCCCCTCAGTTACCCCTTACAGGGCAAGTAACTCGGCATTATTCGTACGTCGTAGAGAAATGGTAGCTGTATAGCTACCTGTGCCAGTGAGGGCGGCAGGTCGGCACGGCCATCTGATGACGGATCGTACATCCGCTTCAAGCCAAGGTTGTTCGACGAAACGGTACGCGAGTACCAGCCCTTTCATTGCTTCAAACATGGACCCCGATGAAATGGATATAGATGTGCCAAACAATGAAAGGTACGCTTTGTGATTTTTCTCAGAAACGAGCGATGACGTTCGAACTCCCCCTCGTCAGGAAACGATCGGCGGAAGACCAAAGCAGCATCGGGATGGGGGAAGAGGGGAAGGGATATATACAAGATCGTGGAAAGCGGAGAAAAGTCCCCCTATCCTTTACAAGCTCGGAGAGTGAGGATCAGGGAATTCTCCATAGGAAGCCAAGCGCTAGAAACCAATGTCAGTCCTAAGTTTCGCTCCCAGCTTTAACGCTTATTCCGGAGCGACATCAGACGTTTCCTCCGCCCAGAAGGGGAAAGGGGTATTCAAGAGCCTAATTTCCAGATCCTATGAGGATCCAGGACAACTTGAAGCGGATTATACATCGTCTCGACAGATTTCAGGGCCATCGAAAACGGGGTCCACAAAGGACCGAGGCTTGGACTGTACGCCCTGCCTGTTTATGCCCCCCTCTCATCTCACAGTTCATTTAGCAAGAGGAGGAAACCACCAGCGGACTTTTCCGGAACTCGGTCGCTTCGAATTTCGACCAGAACCACGACAAGAACACGTTGATAATGCAGAGCCAAACCATCGCTTGCAATGGACCAACCCTATCGTCACTCAGGGAGGGATTCCGAGTCATAGATCCCTGCCTGACGACGTCGAGCAACACGGGCAAGGGGTGGGAAGTGGAGGTATGAACTGCTCGTTCTTTTTTAGTCTCTCAGCTGACGTTGATACGTGGGCTTTTTGCAGAAGGTATGTTCATCTAGAATTGCATCATCGCGCAGCACTCATTGCGCGTCAAAGATCTCGACCAGGACGAGGTAATGTACTTGCTGAACCCGGCGGATTATTCAATCGGTTCCCAAGTTTCTCCCCCAACACATATCAGACCGGAAAATTCGCCTCACTTCGCCAAGCCGGTAGAAAATGCCACAAATGAAGGTGTGAGAGATCGCAACCCCACACGACTTCCTGTGTTAAAACGCCCAACAGCGCCTGCAGACGAGCAGAATGTGCCCCCGGTGCTATTCCCAAGTCCCAAAATCGTCAAAGGTATAATTCCAGATTTCCGTATATGCCTTCGCCACTAGAGCTGACCTTTTAATCTGAAATTAGGCTCGAATCAGACCGATCTCCCGCTCGCTGCTTCGACAGAACTCTTCGAACATCCTGACCGTCCGCGTTCAGATGGATGGCGTCGTTCTCCTCGTGTCCCTGGGGAAGGTATGCTGTTCTGATCCCCACCTTTAATTGCTGGAATGAACTGTGTGTTTCAGATGATATGAAGCTCCCCGAAGGTGTAGAATCACCGATTCGAACCTCGCCTCCTGATCATGAGATCTTCGAGAAAGATGGGCCACAGCATATGTCCGAGGGTGGTGGCACTTTAACCAGTGCCCATCACGTTCTCTCCGAAAGTATCCAACCAGGTGCGGTGCTTTGGATCGACCGCTAGTTTCAACACTGATCCATCCTAGGCGAAGGTCTGTCGAGCGAGGAAGACGAGTCGCCGATCCGAACCTCTCTACCCCGGGTCATTGTAGAAGAAGACCCCTTGGAAGGTTTGCTGTCGCTCGTTGTTCCTTTCATGATTCCCAGCACTGATTTATCCTAGAACAAGGTTTGTCGAGCGAGGAGGACGAATTACCAGTCCGATTTTCTCAGCCCGAGGCCGTTGAAGAAGAAGACGACCCGGAAGCTATGCAAATGGGTGCGCTGTCGCTCTGAGTCTGCTTCATTGCTCCCACCACTGACCTGTCCTAGACGATGGTCCCTCAAGCGAGGAAGACCAGTCGCCGATCCGAACCTCTCTACCTCGGGTTGTCGTAGAAGGAGACACCCTGGAAGGTTTGTTGTCGTTCGTTGTTCCCTTCATGGTTCCCAGCACTGATTGACCCTAGACGATGGTCCCTCGAGCGAGGAAGACGAATCGCCAGTCCAAACTTCTCTACCCAGGGTCGTCGTAGAAGAAGGCCCTCCAGAAGGTGTGGTCGCTAGTCGTTCCCTCCTTTGCTCCCAGTGCTGACTTATACTAGAAGAAGATCTATCGAGCGATGAAGACGAATTACCAGTCCGGTTTTCTCCGCCCGAGGTCGTTGAAGAAGAAGACCAACTGGAACCAATGCAAATGGGTATGTTATCGCTTTTGCCCTCCCTCATCATCTCCACCACTCATTTACTGTCCTAGATGATGGTCTCTCGAGCGAGGAAGGCGAATCACCAGTCCAGTTCTCTCCGCCCCAAGTCATCGAAGAAAGAGACCCCCCGGAAGCCATGCGAGCAGGTGCGTTGTCCCCAGTCGTTCCCTCCCCTGCTCCCAGTGCTGACTTATCCTAGAACAAGGTTTGTCGAGCGAGGAGGACGAATTACCAGTCCGACTTTCTCCGCCCGAGGTCGTTGAAGAAGAAGACCACCCAGGAGGTGCGTTATCGCCAGTCATTCCCTCCGTTGCCCCCAGCATTGATCCATCCTCGAAGAAGGTCTTTCGAGCGAGGAAGACGAGGTGCCAGCCCAGTTCTCTCGGCCTGGGGACGTTGAAGAAGAAGACCAACCGGAAGCTGTGCAAATGGGTGCGTCGTCGCTAGTGGCCCTCTTCATCGTTTCCAGCACTAATCTGTCTCAGACGACGGTCTCTCAAGCGAGCAAGACGAGTTGCCGATCCGGTTCCCTTCCCCCGCAGTTGTGCGCTCGCAGTCGATGAGCCTTTCGACCAGCCCTTCTTCCACGGAAGGCTCTACCAGTAACCCTCTGCGAACCACAGAACCAGGTGTGCTGTTCCCCATGCTCGCCATTTGCCCTCGGAGCACTGATTTGCAAGTCCAAGATTCGGCGATACGTTGGACTAGTGCCTTACCAAATTCTCTACACCCGGCTGATCAGTCCTCAGGGGTCACGGGAAAAGGTAGGCCTCTATGTTCATTCTACTAACGTAGCGAGCCAATCATGATTATCACGATTAGGTAACATGGAGATCCTCGGGTCCCTGGATGAGAGGCCACCGCACTTGCAAGGTAATGGTTCGCGCATCTCTTAAACAATGTTGCCGAAACTGAACCCACCTCTCTACGTTAGATCTCGCCGCACGTCTATTCCACGAGTCGCCTGCCAAGCTGGTAGCTCTGGGAAGTGCTACAGAATGTATGTCGTGCTTTCGTTCCCTCTTAGTGATACAATTAACCTGTCCTTAAGATACGGAAGAAGATCATGAAGTGCAGATCCTTCACCGCTATGCTCACGAGCTAGCCGAACCCGGGCCAAAATATTCAGTTCTAACGGATCAACACGCGGAGAGTTTCGTGCATGACAAGGTTGATGAGGAGCGGGCGAATGTACTATCGTCAAGGACCCCTTCTCCCGCGTATCCCGCGTCCGCTTCGAATAGGAGTTGGTATGGAGGAGAAGTACAAATGAGCATAGGACCGATGGACGTGGTTCAAGAAGATCTTGAAAGCCCATCCCCGAAGTTCCACCATCCTACCTTCATTCGTGACAGCATTCCAGCTTCTTCGTTACGCGACCCGCAGCGCACGAGTTTTGTAGGACCCCCAGTGGTTGCAGCGACCCAGTTGGGTACACCGTGGCCGCATCGAAGCTCCAGCACCTACCCCGTCGTGGAGCAAACACCTGAAGATGGTCAACCCGTAGGCGCAGGCTGGGACACGGGGATATTTCAGGACGGAATGGACGGAGCCTCGTCAAGCAACCTCAGTGATAGTCTCCTCAGCACAGCCTCCCCACCTCCAATTCTAGACTGTGATATGCTTGCGAGTGTGGCGACACACACGGACGCTCTCGATTATGCACTCGATGTGTCCCCTTCGGAGTCCTTGTCCTCTACCAAACTTGCTCGTCCTTCCAATGTCTCGTTAACCTCCCCTCGTCCGCATCATGCTTCAAATGGGGTTGAACTGGAAGAGGGGGTGCTGGAGAACACCCTGGTGGCGGATGTGATTCGACCGAGGCTTGAAACCCCGTCACCCACCTCCCGTCCTCTCACTCCCGCTCCCAACACCGTCTCAACTTGGCCACCATCTGACCCGTGCTACGCCCTGCCTGTGGTAGGGCTGGCGGTCGCTGGAGGGTTGTCATCGCACGAACCTCTGCTCTGGCCCTATACGTCAAGCGTCTCCACTCCCTCTCCATACGCGCACCGTGTTTCGAACTGCAGCCGGCCTGAGGATGAAGCACCCCCAAATATATGGCCGACGGCGGACGCACCTCAAGGAGGGCTTGACAGCATGTCGCCCATCCCTCGACCACTTAATTATGATACTTATACCCGCACCAAAGATCAAGCACTCTCCGAGACCAAATATACGGTGAGCAATGGCATTGGCGACGAACGATCTCGCAAGGGGAAGCTGAACTCTATTCAGCATGAGACCAATGGATCGCCGTTTTCCCTAGCCTCCCGCTCCGATTCTCGATCCGACTCGTCCCCGCCACGCCCAGGGGGCTATGATTACGCCGCCTTCGACGAGGACTTCGTAGACCCTGTGCCTCCTGTGGAGATCCTGGATGGCTGGCCCTTTGCACACGGTGATCCTATGGACATCTCATCTCCTACATATGCGCGCCGTGCTTCTAGTGACTTGTTGGACATTGAAACGTCGGTGGATCCAGCATTCATCACCGGTGTTCGTCAACAGAAGCCCCGCCCTGCGTCGTCCTTCTACCGACCTATGATCCCTAATCAGGCCCCACCGCCTTCTGTTCAAACACCCTACCCCTTTGTAAATTCACACCAGCGCCCTCAAGCTGCTACTGACAATGCGACCGACGAATCCGTGGATGATGAAAACCCAGCCAAATGGCAGACCGTCAAAGTTCTGCAGGAAGATTCCGATGGCCCCTCTTGGGCTCTACCTCCTCCGAGTTGGAGTCTCCCCCCCCCTCTTTCAGGCCTTCCCCCCCCTCTTTCGAGTCTTCCTCCCCCCCTCGTCCTTCCCCCTTTGACTTCCATGATTTACGCCCTCCCCCCTTCGTCACCTACTCCCCACGAGCCCGCCTCGACAAACAGCGACTGGGGCGATGACGAGAGACCCGTCAACATCACACCGCAAGTGAGGGTCATCCAGGAACAAGACACTTCGTCTGATCCGCCATCTCCACCTGCTCCTTTTACCATGGGACCTTCCGTATCTACCGCTCTCCCCCACGCCCTCAACAGTGAAGATGAAGAGCGATTTGTGTCTGCGGCATCGCGCGTGCAGATCCTGGGCGAAGATTCGGATCAGTCGACATTGAAACGACTCGGTGGAACTTTGAAGTTCGGTGATCTTCTGTCGGACTACTGGGAGTCCGACCAGGACGATTCCGATGATGAAGATCCAGTGTACCTGGGACGTGGGAACAGGGTTCTGCAGGACGAGACGGATGGCCACGAGGATTATCTCGACGGTGACGATATCGACGATGAAGGCCCAGTGGACCCAGGACTCGAGATCAGAGTTGTACAGGACGAGACGGACGATCATGACTCACCAAGCGGTCACGGGCGACAACGCCAAACTGACGCACACTCTAGGGATAGTAGGCATTTGTCTCTGCTTTAGAAAACAGAGCCTCGTCACTGAATGAACCCAGGTTCCGACGAATCCAGTCTTTCTGGTCTTGACACTCGGCGCGATGGTCCTCCTGGAAGCCGATCCGCCCCGTGCTCCGGGGGTCCTGGCAGCCGTGTGTCTAAACAACGAAAAAAGCGGAACGAGGCATGTCAGTCTGAATATTAACTTTACTGCCTTATAAAACCCTGCTCACAGCGGTCCAGGGAATCGTGCCATGAACAAACCATCTACCACCACCGTGCCGCCCGTCCGGAAAGTGAAGCGTACGGTGGCTACCACCTTGATTGCAGCCCTTCCTAAGAAGATATTCCATCGCTCTCGTTCAAGTCAGTCCCCCGAACCTAGGTCCCCAACCGCCTCAAAGGGGGTGGAGAAGGTATTTGTTGCGCCCGAAACTGTCTTCTCCATCATCCTCACCTTGAGTACCGATCGTTTGTAGGCGCCTAACGTGTCGGGGTCAGGATCAGAAAGCGAAAGCCTTTACGTTGGACCGAATGAGCACAATCCAGAAGTTTACGAATCACTCAGTGACGAAGAGGAGGTAGGCCGCCACTAGCTTCCTCCCAACGTTCATGAATGGCTCATTCCTTATTCATCGACCAGAGTCGCGATGGCTCCAGGCGTCAAGAGAAAGGGAAGCAGAGGGAAGAGGCAGGTCGATACCATCTTGCCAATGTGCTTGGGGGGACTTATTTTATCGGCCCTAGGGTAGTTCCGGGTTCGAACCCGAGTACGCAGAGGATCAATCTCTCGCGGGATCTTCACAACCCCCATTCACCCTGACTCCAACGATGCTGGTGGGTTGCATGTCTCTGCAGTTTATTTCACAGTGACGGACGCACAGCACGCAGGAGACCGTGTGGGCTAATATGCTAGGAAGCAATGAGGTGTGCTGCTCCCGCCCCGTGAAAGTGCTTTATACTCAATGCGAGGCTCAGGGTGCTCGACAGCGCGACGTTGCCGTGCTTTGGCAGAGTTTACAGGAGCAGATTCAGCAACTTCTCCCCGACCGCTCCCAAAATAACCACACGCCAGGCGGGCCAGTTACGCATGGTTCGCCTACACCCCATACACCCCGAGGCCACCAGAATCAAGCCCCGCGACCGGTAAATGAGGTGAAGCACCGGACTCCCGAAGTGAACAGGCTCCAGGTGCGTCGATTTTTTCCCCTTGGGGGGAGGTGGCTTTATGCTGATGTACACGTCAGAGTCGAGTTCGAGACGAAGCCTTCAAGATGATGCAAAGGACGGAAATTCCAGGCGAAAAGTATCACCCTATAGGAAGTATCGACTTCAGTTACATCAAGCGGTGGAAGAAAGCTGTGACGAGGAGGAACGACGTCAAAATTCACAAATATCAGCCATCTTCCGACCATCTCCAGCTGTATCTCTCATTCTTCGACGACCTCCCGAAAGCCGACCGAATGATTGCAAACGCATGGAACCAAGAGTGCGCCCGCGTATTCGCCCAAAAATTCTGCCAGACGTACTCTGAGTACGACAAAACCGTTGTAGAAAAGACTTTCGTCATCCATATCAAGACGCTGAAGCACCATTACAACGTACATGTCTCCAAGCATGTTGATCCCAAGGATCGCAAGGCGAGCTTACAAGCCAGGTCCGCCTGCGAGAGGAGAGTTAACGTAAGTGTTCCGTTTAAAGACGTGCCCAAAATTCCGATATCTTACAACCCTTCAAGCGCCACGACCGTCGCCGCAGGATGTGCTTCAAGTTCCGGAAAGAAGAAACCGGGATCATGCAATTACTCTATAACCTGTTCACCTTTGACTTACCTTGGACGGCGTGCAGCGGAGACGAGTTTGTAGCGAAGCCAGAGCCAAGTGGAGGACCGAGAGATGAATCAGACGACGAAGACCTTCTCATCACAACACTAGACTGGAGGGCAGAAATTGCGCGCGAGTTCATGGCTACACTCGACAATCTCTATCTGGCGTGGCGATTCACCAACGGGATTCACGCAAGTGCGGGCAATTTCCCAATTCCACGGAAGGTATCCCCCGACGTTCGATACGAAACCCGAACCCGAGTACCCAAGGGCCTCCCACGCAACTTTTATAAGGAAGAGTGGCTACAGGGATTGGAGCAGTACGAGAGGGACGATCTCGAAATGGGGGAACCCATCGAACTGGAGTTTCCGAAGAAGATTCAGAAGTAAGCGCATGCAACCTACGTATCATCCTTACCCTGGCTAATTTTGTGTATGTCTCAGATTTGCTGATACCGCGAAAGGCGTCACTGGAAGGGATACAAGGCCGACTTCCAGGGATTATGAAGACTAATAGCGTACTGATAAATCTTTCGCATGTGTTTCAATGAATAACGTACATAATTTATGGTGCATGGCACCGACGCAGCGAAGGTGGGGCGACGCGACGCATCAGTGCGCATGATCGCCCTGCGGGTAGAGCCTCATTTTCAGGGGATGAGGGCCGGAGGCGCTCCCTTAGAAGAGGCCCGTGAATCTGCGCCCCGCAGGTCAGGATGTTCTGGATAGTGCTAGAGAGCGCGTTGGCCCAATAGCCCCGTTCGAACGGACTAACAATGGGGCTCGTAATCAAGCTGTCCAAATCGCCGCTATACCGGGAGTAACAGTCGAGCACTGCGCGATTTGACACCCTGCGGTGTGTGGCAGGCCTAGACGTCCCAATTGGCGATCGATTGGAGTTGGGGTCGAACGTCCAACGCCGAGAGAGATAGGCAGAATCTACAGCAATCCTGAGACTAAGTGAATCGGGAGTCGCCGCCCCTCCCATTGAGGGTACTTAAAAGGCTTCCGGATCCAGGAGCGATGTTGCTCCACGAAACCCGATACCAGTAGTATGTATGTATGTATAAGTTTCTAAGGTCGGGCGTCTCTGATGCCGAACCCCCTCATCAGCCTATGCGAAGAACCCTGCTAACTTCCGGCTGACAGTAGTATGGCCCCGAAATTTCGGGGACTGAGGTACTTAATGCGGCACTTGACTGAGGCTAAAAGCACTGGCGAGGATCAATACAATGCATTTAAATCCTGAAGGCTCAGAACGTGCACAACGTACAAGCGCCTGAGCGTCGGGACACATTCATAAATCGGTAGAGACAACGCAGATCCTTCTTCGGACTTCCTATAGTGCAATACGCAGCGACAGACCAGTTTATGACGTGATCATCGTTCACATATTCCGCAATACACTCGCTATGGAGGGGGTTAAGCTCGGAAGACGGGGGGAGCGTATGGTGGAAGAGGTTTCAGTGGAATTAAGGTCGCTCGTTTCCGGTGGGTAGTGTAGACTAGTGCCCGTACATGGGATGGTAAACCTCAGGGCGTGGTCTATAAAAGCGGGCTGGATTGCGCTGGCCTTTCGCAGCGGGGCGTCCTGAACCTTCGGGAAGGAGCGCTAGCGTTTAAGGGCGGCGGAGCTTACACTAATACAATTTCAGAGACGAGGACGAGGAATATTTCATGAACCACCTACCTATCACGAAATCCGTCGAGGCTGCCCAGGGATTCCCCCACAATGACATTCCTCGCTGACTCCTTACCCTTGCATGCTTGCATGTCCTTCGATAGTTCTATGAACGAGGAAATTAGCCTTGATGATGCGCAGCTATAGACCGACAGGCGTACACAGACCGTTCTCTTTGTACGTGTGCTGTACTTCTCTGACCTGAAGGTCTAGTAGCTGTATATGACCATCGATATGCTGCGAATAGTCCCGTTCGTCGCTGCCGTCAAAGCGTCCATAATATCTGATACCCAAGCATCCCAAGCATCATAAGAACACGTGTATTGCCAGGCGGTCGTCTTGAAATTGGGATGTATGAGCAGCATAGCGAGATAAAGATGCTACATGGCGGAGCTTTACGAACGGGGGAGCCTGGAGGGATTACATATCTATGTCATCCCAGTAAACCGCCCTGGGATAAAAAGAGGACGGGGTAGACCACTTACTACTTCGAGGCTTCAATATGGTGATGAACACCGCGCACTCGCGAAGTCGCTTGCAGAGCAAGAGCTGTGCAGGGTTGGCGACCATGGTTTGCGGAGCAATGCGGGACCCTCTAAAGTGCTCGGCGGTTGGGGTCTTGAGGTGGTTACGGGGGATTTGCGACTCTTCTGTGGTGGATCTTGAGACACAGCGGAGGTTTGTAGAGGAGTTCGACCCATCTGCGACCCTGGCTGGAATTCGGACAAAATTTTCCACACAGAACTCGTCAGTAAGGATTCGAGATCGGTTGATTAGGTTAGATATGCACCTGAACACTTAAACATCACTGTGCTGCACACCCGCTGTCTTGCGACGCACAGCCCTTCCGAGGCGAGTTTCCTGTTCCATTCGATTGGGCCCGCCTCTTCGATCAGCGACGGGAGAAGGACCCTTTCAACAGCGCCATTTACACATTACCTGAACTTTTGGTTAGAATGATGGCGCCCGGGGCGGGTGGTGACAGAGATGTGACCAGCCTTGGAGGCGAGTGGGGCTTGACCGTCCACTGGCGTGAGCGCGGTGATCCGACGGAGCTGGTGGGGCTCAGAGTTGGTGATGACAGACGGCGAAGTGCGCCCTGGGGTCGAAAGGGGGGCGTTGGGGTAAGAATGTCGAGAATCATGGTCTGACATACCTGGTATTCGAAAGACACGCAACCCTGAGGTACAACCTTCCCCGGCCTAGCTACAGCCTGCGTGACAGACTTGGATCCCTGATCCCAGACTTCCTTGTTTCTATGGCAGGTGGAATGCGGGTAAGTATCCTGAATTCAATGCAAAACGATTCCACGACGTTCTCAGGGGCATGCGTACTCGCTGCGGGTGTCTGGTCCCTTCTCCTTCAAAGGTTCGTCTCCATTTCCTGTACCTCATTGCTGGGGCTTGTAGGCGGTGGAGGGTGATGGTCTGGGTTAGGGAGCTATGGCGGGGCACATTAGCAGAGATTCTGGGTCGTATCCAACGATGTGCGCACCTACTAGCTCCCTCTGCAATCCGGATCCAGGTCTGTGCGAGCGAGACGGCCACACCCATCGAAAAGCGGTGATACAGTGTTGAGATGAAAGAGAGAAGTCGAATGAGGGCTTGATCTCGTTCCAAAAGGGACTGAGTGACTTGTCAGGAAGTCGAGTCAGAGTCGACGACGCGGATAATGCATACGCCCATCCGTTGCTATGGCATGTGCTCTGCATGTAGTGGTTTCTTCATGCTTTCCGGAGCCGGATAATTGGCTGGGTGATAAGAATCGTGTTCGAAGGTCTTGACATCGCTCGCCTAGGAAGGGTGGATAGATAGACCTGGTAACCGTTCATGGCTGAAGTAGTTTGCAAGTCCCATGCCATCGTTCTATAGGCGGCATCACCGTACTCGATAGAGGTCGTTTTCTATACCGTTCTTCAGCATCTTAGCGTCGTGGTGGTGGTGGAGGTTAGAGACGAGAGAGATCGCCACGCCGTTATGAGCTGTTGATGTCGTCATCTCCTCACGCTACTTCGCGGATAGGGGTATGGCCACTCTTACCGGGGCGCAGAGAGGAGACATTGAGAACCTAGCATTTGGTTAGCGTGAAGGAGTCCACAGAGTGTGTTTTGGGACAGAAAGGGGAGAAGCAGCAAAACTGTGGATACAAGAAAAGGAGGAAGGGAGAAGAGCGTGATAAGAGTGGGCAAGAGCCAAGGGCCGGTCACACAACGGCAATACGGCAATGGAGCTCGCGACGAACGTCGATGCGACGTTGCAGAGGAAGGGGATCTAAAGGATGAGGAGTGAACGATAATAGGTGGGGGGAACGCGTACGAGAAAGGGAAGACGCACCGTTAGGGATGATATACAGCCGCCGGCCTCGTCGAACCTCGAGCGGGACACCGTCGAGAGAATTCCAAGGGCACGACTGCTGCACGTGGCGTGCAGGATTTGAGATCGTGTTGAGGTGCGAAATAGTGACCAATGTACAATAGTGGCGGTTGAGCTACCCCAGCAAAACGGGAATCCGCCCAGCGGCACGTGAAGCCAACACGCGTGAGGTCGCCGGTACCAACACAGCGCGTCTAGATCTAGTTCACGGCGGGGGTGTGTAGATTGAGCCGCTGTCGTTGGTGCAGAGGGCCTAGGGATCCTCTGAATCTGCCTAAAGAATCAGACATCAAAGCCACGAAGAGCAAGAAAACGAGGACCTACGGGTCCATTGTGGCGCGGGGCCGTTCAGAGAGAGACGGGGAGACCGACGATGCTAGAAGCCGTTTCCCAAACCTTTCCGAGAGCGCCGTGTCAGTAAACGCGTTGCTTGACTAGTTGCTCTTCTTACCTGCGTATCTCGTTGCCCAATTCCCTCGGATGTGACCCGGGTGTGCCTATTTCTTGGGCTATAGCCAGAGGACGAGGCCGCTCATGAAACCAGCTGAATAACGGCGATTCCAAATCCCTTCGAATCTAGACGAACATCGGAGACAAGGTGAGATGCATGGAAATACGAGTCTTATTCACCTTACTCACCTTTCTTCAGGGTTTCACCAGACGAAACCTCTCCTCAAGCTGTGGTGCGGCCCATTGGACATCTGTCCAAAGAGTCCGAATGGTCGGATCGCCTTTTCCAATCTGTCCAAACGGCGTCGACAATTCTAAGATCGATGTTTGGTCGTTTCCAACCAGGTGTAGGGATTCCCTCACTCACTGAGGGCTACCACAATCCTTTGCAACTGGAGAACCCGATCGGCGGCATAATTGAGAAGGCTAAGCACAGCAGGAACCCGATCCGCTCGTTCGCGCGGCCCAGCCGATCCCAAGTGGCCGGTTGGCGTTATGCCACGTGCCCCGGTAATCAATCCCATCCCCTGGGCCAGCATCAATGGATCAGCTGCCGTGCTTCCCTGAGTCTCTGCTCCGGCAGAATCTCAGCCTGCGACCTCAATGTGGCACCACGATCTAGCTTCCCGCTAACTCGCGACGGGTTATACCGACAGGGGTGACTTCAGGTGACTTCAGCGCACTTCGGAACGGCGACCCGATACTCTTGGCCAGGGAAGATCAACATGCGCCTCTGACCAAACCCCGGTTCCCTTGTGGACCCTCATGATCAGAGCTAGTACCTCAGGACTCAGACAAGGGGGGCACCTTACGCAAGAGACGACTCAGGAAATACCTCTACTGAACTTTTACGATCCTCCTCTCGAACCGTAGTTGCTTCCGGACGCCTCAAGTTGCTGTTACGACCTCGATGAGGGAGTTGGACAAGTGTCCGACAATTGGTCGACTCTGGGCAGGTCAATGGTCAATGACACAATGATTACTTAACTTAGGTATCGAGTACGATGTTGACGATCGTTGTATCTGATACTACCAAGAACTATGTTGGCGATAGCTCGCTTGGACTTAGGCGTTGGTCGTTGTCTTATTGGCTTAATTGGCTTGCTCTTAGTTGTCTTTGGGTTTTGGCACAAGGCACTATTCGATAACGGGGGAAAAGTATAACAAGCTAAAGTACATGGGTCTAATCTATAGGGTTTATATACCCATGGATACTAGTCGCTATGAGTCAATATATCTAACGAATCAATATAACTATGAGTCGATTACAGTCAGAGACAAGTCATACTTAGTCTAGGCAGACTAAGAGTGAGTCGAATATGAGTCATAAATAAAGTGACTCAATATTCGTCATAACAAGTCAACGAGAGTCAACTACTCTAACCAAAACACAAATAATAGTACAAAATAGTTTGGCCAAAAGAAAAAGAATAAGTCCTAGACCGAAGATAAAAATATAGCGCATATTACAAAGCATGTGGAGCAAAGCGTAACATTACCCCCTTTACAAACTTTGAAACCCTGATTCAAAAGGAACCAGAGGGGTAGGCAGCTCCCCAACTTCCATCGTCTTCCCATCCGGTCTCGTTCTTCCAATCCGTATCAATCTCCTGCTCTTCCTCCCTCCTCCTGTTGCGGTTGATGATGCGGTTGGAGCGGCGAAGCTTTTTAGGCTTCTGGGGGCAATCGGAGGGGTAGTGTCCGGGCGCCGTCTTCTTGCAGATCTTGCAAGACCACTTGGAGTGGTCAATCTGGCGGTGGCCGGTTTGTTTGCAGCTCGTGCAGGTGGCCGTCCTGCGCTTCATCTTCTCCTCCTTCGTAAGGCTGTACATCTTGACTTGGCCGTAGGTGAGGTTGCGAAAGTCGAATTCGCGGAGGTATAGGTGGGCTCGACGGACGGCGGCGCGAACCTCGTCGATGTTGGTTTCGATGACGTTGGTGGCGAATTTCTTCCTAGCTTCGGCCCCCATCAACTTCATCTCGAGTATGTTCAGGAAGGACTGGGGGACTTTCCCCGCAGCCTCGAATGCCGCCGCCTTGATTTCCTTCAACTCCTCCTCCCATCTCTCGGCTGCTTCGATCTCCTCCAAGGCGTGGCCCCAATGGGCGTCCGGGTTGTTGTATTTTGCGGCACCGAATAGGACCCCCGTTGGTCCTGTCTGGTTGATGACGTCCTTCACCGTTTTCATCTCCCTGATCTTGGCCTCGGCGACGTAGATTTCGGCCGGGGTGAATGCGGTGCGGAGGTCGCAGGTGTTGAGGTCGGCTTGGAAGGCGCGCTTTGGGAGCATAACTACGTCGGGGGCGACGGCATAGTCGTAGGCGGGAATGGGCTTGGCGGGAAGGTTGGCGAATTCCTTGTCTATGACAATGCCACCAACGACGATGACATTCTCTTGGGTGTTTTCGTAAGCGGTGGTGGAAGTGGAGTTATTGAACATTTTTAAGAAGGGGAGGATTTGGTGGATTGGGATTGGCTTTGGGTGGTGGATTGGGGTAGACAGGATGAACTGGCTGAAGTTTAGAGCGACAGACCATTGTCCTCTTTATACTCATCCAGGATCTCCTGGCAATTTCCTAGTTCGTCCTCTCTTAGCCACTTTGACTCATTCTCATCGTACCCGAGGTACTTGATGAGAAATTCTTTTTCTCCATTGCGTTTGACTCGGTGATTGATGATTCCTTCCACTTCGTATTCTTCTTCTCCATTGATAACATCAGGTGGTGGTTGCGGATATGATGGGCCGTGGGTATCGGTGGTCTTGAAGGGTGATAGAAGCGAGATATGGAAGACGTTGTGAATCTTCCATTGACTAGGAAGTTCTAGGCGGTACGCCCTAGACCCTATGATCTCTATCACTTTGAATGGTCCCAAACGCTTGGGTTGCATCTTTTTTGATCGGTAGTGAAGTTTCAAATTCTTTGCTTCAAGCCATACTTCATCGTTGACTTTGAAGGGCTTCCATGTTCTAGACGTTCGTTTGATCATGCGGCTTCGTGCGAGTTCATGAGCGGATAAGGCTTCATTTCTTGATTTCTGAAGGTCTTTGAACCGTTCTTCGTTTGCAGGGAAATTGGTTTTATCGAATGCTTCCGGTAGGGCACGAGGTTGTGTACCCATGATCAACTCAAATGGGGTGTGTGTTCTATCCGCATGTCTTCTAGAGTTGTGAACGAATTGCAGTATTGGTAAAGCTTGACTCCAAGTTGACGGGTTAGCGGAACAATAGATGGACAAATATGCTTCTATTTCTTGGTTGACTCGTTCGGTACCTCCATCGGTTTGCGGATGAAAGGCGGTTGATAACGAAGAGTCTATTTTTAGCTTTTCTAAAAGGTCTCGGAAGGTTTTGGCGGCGAATTGAGGGCCTCGATCGGAAATAAGTTTGTCCGGTAGGCCGTAATCGGTAAAGACGCGGCGAATAAATGCGTCAGCTGTTTGTTTTGCCGTAATAGTTTTGTTGCAAGGTTCTAAAATTACCCCCTTTGTAAGCCCATGGTCTACCACGACCATGATTGAGTCATATCCCTTTGATGTCGGTAGATCGGTGATAAAATCTATTGATAGCTGGGTAAACGGGCGATTTGACTCGGGACCAACGATGGGAAGTAACGTTGGTTTCACTGGTTGTCGGTTGATTTTGAATTGTTGACATTCGGCACATCCCTTGACGTATGCTTTGACGAATTTTCTCATTCCTGGCCACCAATAATGTTCTCTGACGGCGTTGAATGTTCCTAATTCTCCAGGGTGTCCGATTGTCGCTGCGTCGTGATGTAATTTTACTATTTTGCGTCTTAGTTCGATATCTTCGGGAACATAAGCTTTTCCTTTGCGAAATAGCATATGTTTATCGTCTTTGGTTTCAATGGTCCAGTCTTCTAAGTCATTCTGGAGGTCAGTGGGACCTTCTTCTAGAATGAGTCTAAGAGCGTCCGTTGCTTCTTGTTCCATTTTGTCGGAGTTGAAAATTTGTTCTTGAAGAGCGGTGTCAATTAAATTCACAAATAAGTTTTCTGGAAGCATGGTGACTTCTTTTGGGTCTTCATCGTCTTGACATAGATCAGGTCTTCTTGATAGAGCGTCTGATTGGAACATCTTAGTCCCAGCTTGATGTTTCAATTCGAAGTCGTATTTTGACAGCGTGAGACATGCCCTTGCTTGTCGAGGGCTAAGTCGTTGTGGGTTTCTCCAATAGGTAAGGTTCTGATGGTCGGAATATACCGTGGTTGTAAAAGGGGAACCTTGAATAAATGGTCGCCATTCTTCTAATGCTCGAATTATGGCAAGTAATTCCCTGTCGTATATTTCGTAATTTCTTTGAGCGCTATCGAATGTTTTGGACATAAAACATATCGGGTGTCTTGCTCCATTTTCGTCTAATTGAGTCAGGACGGCTCCTGAAGCATGTTTGGAAGCGTCCGCTTCGATTTGGTAAGGTTTGTCCGGATCTGGGAGATGTAGGACAGGGTATGACGTGAATTTCTCCTTGAGGGTGTTGAAGGCTGTGTTGCATTCATCAGACCAAACGAATGGAACGTCCTTTCCTTGTAGGGCGTGTAGTGGTACTGCTATTTTTGAATAGTTTTTGATGAACCTTCGATAGAAGTTTCCAAAGCCTAAGAATGATCGGAGTTCTTTCAGTTTGGTGGGAACTGGCCATTCCGTTAGTCCTTTGATTTTGTCTGGATCCATGCGGATTTTTCCATGTCCAATGATAAATCCGAGAAAATCCACTTCTTCTACTTCGAAAGCGCATTTGTCGATATTGGCTGGTAGTCCTGCTTTCCTAAGTTTAGCCAATGTGCGTTTCACTTCTTTTCGGCATTGTTCCTTGGTTTCTCCTGCTCCTAATACATCATCCATGTACACTTCTACCCATGGTGCTTCTTCTAGTTCTTCGTGTACATGAATAATGTCCCTGACATTATTCGTTCTGGTTAATTCCATTTTAGGTGGTTCTTCGATTTCGTCGTGTTCGTGAATGACGTCATCCATGAGTCGTTGGAAAGTGGGCGGAGAGTTCTTTAGGCCAAAGAACATGACTGTGGGTTCAAACAGTCCACCTTGAGTCATGAAGGCTGCCTTCCATTCGTCTCCTTTCTTGATTCGGACGTTGTTGTATCCCCATTTCAAATCAATCTTAAAAAAGTATTTCGCCTTCTGGAATCTTTTTAAAAGATCATCTATTCTGGGAATGGGGTAGGCATCTGATATCGTGTGTTCGTTGAGGTATCGGTAGTCCTGGCAAAGTCGAAGTTTTCCGTTTTTCTTTTTTACAAAAAATACTGGTGATCCCATTGGGGATCGGGATGGTCGAATACGTCCTAATTTTAGGTTTTCTTTGAGGAAGTTTTTAACTTCCTTTTCCTGATCTGGCGAAAGTATGTATGGTTTCATCCTTCTTGGGTCGAAGGTGTCTTTAACGTTGATCGCATGATCATACTTTGTGCTGGCTGGGAATTTATCGGCGTTTTTCTTGCTAAACACGTCGAAAAATTCATGGTATGCTTCCGGTAATTTGGCCTTGATTTCTGCTTCGGTTTTCTCTTCGATTTCATCATCAAAGTCGTCAAACTCATCAAATTCATCGGGAAGTTCGGAGTATTTGGGAAGGATGAGTTTGCGTGATAGTGTGGTTCTTGCGATATGAACGTGGGTATATTCCTCTTCTACGTCTTCATCGTAGAAGTATACTTCGATTTCTATTTCTGTATCGGTATCAACGATGTTGATGCTAGTGTCGTTTTCGATTTCTGGAGTTTCAATTGGAATGGCGTTAATCTCGGTATCCCGCCAAGTGAGAGTCCCGAGTTTCCAATCGATCATGGGGTTTTCATCTTGAAGCCATGGAAATCCCAAAATTAGTGTCTGTTTTCCCAGGCCACAAATTAAAAGCTGGTGTTTCTTCGTTTTCTTGCCAATCGTGAGAGGTAGTCGTACATAATGGGTGATCGTTCCGTATTTGTTGGGTGTTCCATCAACGTTCTTCGCTTCGAGGGGATAACGAAGCTTAGTGATGGGCAGTTGATTTCTTTGGGCAAATTTTTCGTCAATAAATTTTCCTCCTGCTCCGCAGTCAATAAAACCTTGAGTCGTGATAGTTTTGTCGTCGTGAATAATCGTGATGGGAATGTGCATGCTTTGGTTTCTTATTTCGGCTATCAGCATGGATCGGATGCACAGCGATGGAGAGATAGTCGAGTTTTCCTCCTTCACTGAAAATCCTCCAGCTTTCCAATGGAAAGTTCTTGGAATTTGGCGAAGATTTCCCTTTCTTCTTCTCCCGTATATTGACATAGAAGGGAGTGAATATTGACTGCTGCTTCTTGGATAGGAACTTTCTTCGTCGAAAGTGTGGCGACTTGTCGGTTATTTTGATCGTTTGGGATTGGCCGTTGTCTCGGTACATAATTTCCTGATTGAGATCCGTACCGTGGTGGATATCCTTGATTTCTCCTTGGGGAACGGCAATCCCTCGCGAAATGACCTTCCTTTCGGCAGTTGAAGCATGCTTTCTTGTTTAGGAG
Source organism: Coprinellus micaceus (assembly GCA_951394405.1). Lineage (NCBI taxonomy): Eukaryota > Fungi > Basidiomycota > Agaricomycetes > Agaricales > Psathyrellaceae > Coprinellus > Coprinellus micaceus. Next base: position 5,010,760 of record OX596335.1, on the reverse strand, counting down.
TTCCCTTCTTTCTTCCGTGGTAATCGCGTCGACATCCATGGCATTTGGATCTCTGGCGGCTTGTCTTCCAGGGTTTGGTCTGAATCCTTGCGATGCGAATGGTCTTGACAGCCCCATTCGTTGTTCCTTCTCTCTTCTCCATTTTCCATCAGAAAGGATGGCCTTTTCCACCCAGTCTTCGAAAGTTTCGGGTTCGTCCAAATAAGACTTCATTTTGTCAACAATTGCAGGTTTGAGTACACCTTTGAGGTAATCTAATGCGACTCGGTCGTTGTTGACAAGGGAGAAGTTTGCTGCGGCAGCAATTTGTCTCCAATTGGTAATGAAAGTCTGTGCGCTTTCTTTGTCTTGCTTCTTGTTCTTTAAGTAGTACAGGGCGTCATCCTGTACGTACTTTTTCCTGAAGTTCTTCTCGAATTTATCCCAAAAGTCTTTGTATTTGTCGGTTTTGTATTCTTCTGAATCCATGTATAGCTTCCTCCATACTTCGGCTTCTCCGTCAGTGAGCTTGGATAACACGAAAATGACCTTCTTCCTATCTTTGTCTTTGTATTGTTCTTCGTAGTAGTCGAAGAAAAGAGAAAGAGAGTCTTTGAAGGTGAGAAAATCATTTCGGTCTCCATTGTAATTCTTGACGTTTACTTTGGCTTCGGAGTTAGTGCTGGTGACATTGATGGAAGTGGAGTCAACCATATCGACGTCTTCGTCTTCGAGTTCGACTTTAGGTGGGGATTCGGTTTCCTTTACTTCTTTGATAGATTCTTGTCTTTGAATCTGTTGTGGTGGTTCGAATGACTTCTTTGACCCTCCTGGCGTGTTAGTTCTAGATCCTTTCTTGGATGTTGGGCGGGTGTACGGCTTGGTTGCTCTTCCTTTTCCTTTAGAAGATGCTTGTTCTTCTAGAAGCTTTCTGGCGAGTTCTGCTTCGAATTCCCGTTTAGCTTTAAGTTCTTTCTCTGCTTGTTCTCGATCTTCTTCGAGTTTCTGTGCTGCTTCTTCGGCTAATTTAGCGTCTTCTAGATCCTTTTTGATCTGTTCTTCAGCTTCTTTAAGCTTCTCAACCTTTTGCTTTTGGTTGAATTCTCTTGTGGCGATAACTCTTGCTTCTTCCTCAATTACTCTGAGTCTGTCACGGGTTGCCTTGTGTTGCTTTTCGTATGCTTGGTGTTTCTCCTTTGATTTGGTAACAAGTCTTTCGTCGTGTTCGTCTTTCTCAGTTATTGGTCTAGATCCTGCGTCTATTTGCTGACTTTCAATTGGGTTATCGAATCTATGTGGACACGGTTGATAATAGCAGCGGTACCAGACGGCCCCTCCCTTTTGAGATGAATCGTCAAATGAAGTGTCAACCTTATTGATGTAGTCGAAAGCGTGGACGTGGTCGATGCAGGAGAGTTCTTGATTAGACGAAGTTGTTGAAGAAGTTTCCGGAGAACCTGGGGCAGACGTGTTGGGCGAGCCGTTGTTGCGCTCGTTGATGAGGGCAACGTAATTGTGGAGCTTGTTATTCTGTTACGACCTCGATGAGGGAGTTGGACAAGTGTCCGACAATTGGTCGACTCTGGGCAGGTCAATGGTCAATGACACAATGATTACTTAACTTAGGTATCGAGTACGATGTTGACGATCGTTGTATCTGATACTACCAAGAACTATGTTGGCGATAGCTCGCTTGGACTTAGGCGTTGGTCGTTGTCTTATTGGCTTAATTGGCTTGCTCTTAGTTGTCTTTGGGTTTTGGCACAAGGCACTATTCGATAACGGGGGAAAAGTATAACAAGCTAAAGTACATGGGTCTAATCTATAGGGTTTATATACCCATGGATACTAGTCGCTATGAGTCAATATATCTAACGAATCAATATAACTATGAGTCGATTACAGTCAGAGACAAGTCATACTTAGTCTAGGCAGACTAAGAGTGAGTCGAATATGAGTCATAAATAAAGTGACTCAATATTCGTCATAACAAGTCAACGAGAGTCAACTACTCTAACCAAAACACAAATAATAGTACAAAATAGTTTGGCCAAAAGAAAAAGAATAAGTCCTAGACCGAAGATAAAAATATAGCGCATATTACAAAGCATGTGGAGCAAAGCGTAACAGTTGCTCCCTAGCGTCTTGGATGGACTGTGAAACATTATCAATGGATACGCTGTCTGGTACGTACCTTTTATTAGATTAACTCTGGAAGCTTGCGGCCCCTGGATCCATCCATGCTCCTCCATACAGTGACATTTTCCTTCGCACTGAACGCCGGGGCTGGCACCCGTCCGAGGAAGACTGTTGAATTATGTCGGCGGTGCTGACCCGACCTTTCCACAGAAGGCGCGTTATGGCCACCAGTTGTGCTCATCGCATTTGGCGGAATATATTGTTATACCTTGACCTTATGAGTTTGAAGGCCGAAACGCGAAAAACGCACGGACACCGGCGGCGGTGTCAGGGATGGAGGAAGAATCAATCACTGGCCCGTTGCCGAACGCCACCATCCAGCACCAACGAATCGCAATCAAAAGTCGAAGTCGAAAGCTGGCCCTTGCCTTGCAACGCCTCATGACCCCCCCACTCGAACTCGTCGAGCATATCTGTAGCTTCCTCCCTTCAGAAGAGCTCAGTAATATCGCGACTTCCTGTTCTCTCCTGCGCGGTGCCGCACAAGCCAACCTGTTTAGAAGTATCACCATCGTCCAGAGCTCCCTCGGGCTCATCCTCACACTAGCCTCCAAGCCATACCTTTGTCGTCGCATCCGGCATTTCAAAATTGTCGTTGAAATATCCTTCAATATCCCTCTCTCATATTGTCACGCACTGTGCACCGCTCTCTCGCACATGCACAGCCTTCAAACGCTCTCCATTTCCATGTCTCCTCATTACTCCCCCTCTCTCATCCTACCTTGCGGTCCGGACCTCGATTATCCAACCTTGCGCACGATCCAAGCATCCTTTCCTCTGGATGAACACGTTCTGGAGTACCTGACCAAAACCCCAGCGCTCACGAGTCTCGCTTTGGGCGAGAGTGAAACGGCCGCCGGTTCCCGACGCCCTGACATTCCCCTTAGCTGTGTTCCCAATCTAGAAGTGTTCAGCGGACCTTCAGATATTGCACAGATTGTTGTTCCTGGGAGGCCTGTTTGTGCCGTCTTTCTCACCTCAGGAAACCTTACCACAGAGGTCATATCAATGCTCGCGCAATCGTCCGGTCTAGTGTCCACACTTGACGCCATTACCAGCTCATCCCCCCTCCCAGCCTTGCACGGGCTCTCGACCATGCTGCCGCAACTCAATCGCCTCAGGTTAAATACCACCTACAGTATTTGGGACGAGTGCTTCAATGAGGTGAGCTACTTTTTTAGTGCCACGTCCTCGCGCTCACCTTTTTTGGCTGCAGCCCTTCCTCCTTTCAATCAAGGGCATCTTGCTTATGATAAGCTCTCTCAAATCAGCAAATATCTCGGGGTTGCTCTGGAGGTGGACTCAAACGAAGACCGGACGGGTTCTTACCAGCGAACCGTGTCTTCCTTTACCTTACCATAACGATGATGGCTCTCAGTACTCTCAGTGGACTGACGCTGTTTACACACATTACCATTGACCGTGCTATCGATTATAGACATCTTCTAACTTCAGCTTCGTCTTTCTTCCCTTGCTGTATGTTCCGCGTCAAGGGTGCAAACCTCTCTGACTTTCTTGCGATTGGAGGATGATCATGAACACACCGTGCTCTCTAGTACGCGATCGCTTGTAGTTAGTATCCAGTTGTAGCTTGTGCAGGCACACGAGGCGACCGTAATATTGGCATTGGTACCATGTTCCAGCGCATTGTCCTCGATAACCATTGCGGTCACCCATGTAAATTTTACACCCCGGCCGCCAGTGCCCTGCCCATCTTTTTGGCATAAATAGAGGCACCGAATTCTGAACAATAAAGTGGTCGAAAGGTGCGATACGAAGCCATGATCTCGATTTCCAAGAGGGTACACCAATTCTCAAGTGGATACGGTTTTTCGAGCCGATACAAATGAGAATCACCAGGACAGGGCAGGCACATCGAGAAATGAGTATTATCACATAGTTTAAGCTACTCTAGAAGGTATAGAGTGATTCCCTTTTGACTTTGAGAGCTTCCTTACGAGCGTCGAGTTTGGCGCGATCATCATTGTTGGGGGGTGGCGTAGGTTGACGCAAAATCCTCGAAATCAGGCCCAACGAATCGGCCATGACGCTTGCTTCCTCCTCGGCAATATTTGAAAGGCGGCGAGTGTCCTGGATAATCTATCGAACATTAGGGACTTCGCTTGTTGCTAAAGTGCCAACAAGCATACCTGAAGCAGAGAAGGCATCGCTTCTAGCTTGATCACCTTTCTGAAGCGCCCTAGCTGAGCCGCCTGAAAGTTGGCCCGAACTCGCTTTCGGGGAGATCGCCTTCCAGAAGCCCCGCGCTGGACTTCAGAGACTCGGTCGAACCTATCCGATCCGCGTCAACAGTGAGGTTCGCAGGAGGAGATGGATAACGCGAAGCACATACAGGTGCGATCCTCGGGCGGTTAGCTTGACTCCAGCGAGCAAAGGGCTTTCATGGTACTTGATCTTCAGCAGGCCATTGAAAGCCTAAGGGTACCAAGGGGTGAATGGCGTAGACCAAGAACGGAGGAGCAGCAACGCACAAGGTGGGAGAGGCCGAGCTGCAACGCGATGTCCGATGAACTTGGGAGTGACCGCCCACTCTGTTCGGCCACGACGACGGCTGTAAAATGGGCTGTCGGCTCTCTATCACAACAGGAGAAGACAGTGCGGCATACCGGCTTCAAGAAGAATACCAACAGTCATGCCGTCCCTTTTACCCGCGATGCATTCATTCAGGACTGCGAGGAAAGCCCCTAGAGATATGTCGTCAGCAGCCAACAGGGGGCACAACGCCACAACCAAGCGCTCACAGTCTGTGTTTTCGTTGGACATATCCATGTGCTCCTGAGGATAGAAGTAGGTTTGAAGGACTTGGAGGAGCGGTGAAAGAAGCAATAGGGGTGGGGCGAGAGCCAGCGTCACTACTGGCCTTTTATACTGCCTCTTTCATGAAAGTAACAAAGAAATAATCCCGGCAAGATTGATTAGAGGCCATGTTCAAAAAAGAAACTGCCAATAGAAGCCGAGTGCGAGGCACTCAAGATTCGGGGCGACAGGATCGTCCTCGTTGACTTCTGCAAGTATGTCGACAAGGTACCTGCCCCCGGGAGCATGGGGGTGAGGATGTGCTGGGGCATGGTCATAGCCGGAGCAGTTGCGCAAATCTTACGTCGTCCATGAGTGGGACGTGATCGCGTGATCGCGTGCGAGAGGTCGATGTCGATAGCACTCTTCGGCCTCTTGACATCATGGAGGTGGAGGTTGAACAGCGAGAGAGGCGGTTTCTTAGCGGACAGGGACATGCCAAAAGGTCCTCCCAGGCACTGAGCATTGCGAACCTAGGATTCAGTTTAACGGGAGAGGTACACTGGCTGTGATTCTGTACAGAAAAGGAGGAAGAAAGGAAGAAGAACGTGGTAAGAGTTGGAGCTCGCGACGAACGTCGATGCGACGTTGCAGAGGAAGGGGATCTAAAGGATGAGGAGTGAACGATAATAGGTGGGGGGAACGCGTACGAGAAAGGGAAGACGCACCGTTAGGGATGATATACAGCCGCCGGCCTCGTCGAACCTCGAGCGGGACACCGTCGAGAGAATTCCAAGGGCACGACTGCTGCACGTGGCGTGCAGGATTTGAGATCGTGTTGAGGTGCGAAATAGTGACCAATGTACAATAGTGGCGGTTGAGCTACCCCAGCAAAACGGGAATCCGCCCAGCGGCACGTGAAGCCAACACGCGTGAGGTCGCCGGTACCAACACAGCGCGTCTAGATCTAGTTCACGGCGGGGGTGTGTAGATTGAGCCGCTGTCGTTGGTGCAGAGGGCCTAGGGATCCTCTGAATCTGCCTAAAGAATCAGACATCAAAGCCACGAAGAGCAAGAAAACGAGGACCTACGGGTCCATTGTGGCGCGGGGCCGTTCAGAGAGAGACGGGGAGACCGACGATGCTAGAAGCCGTTTCCCAAACCTTTCCGAGAGCGCCGTGTCAGTAAACGCGTTGCTTGACTAGTTGCTCTTCTTACCTGCGTATCTCGTTGCCCAATTCCCTCGGATGTGACCTGGGTGCGCCTATTTCTTGGGCTATAGCCAGAGGACGAGGCCGCTCATGAAACAAGCTGAATAACGGCGATTCCAAATCCCTTCGAATCTAGACGAACATCGGAGACAAGGTGAGATGCATGGAAATACGAGTCTTATTCACCTCACTCACCTTTCTTCAGGGTTTCACCAGACGAAACCTCTCCTCGAGCTGTGGTGCGGCCCATTGGACATCTGTCCAAAGAGTCCGAATGGTCGGATCGCCTTTTCCAATCTGTCTAAACGGTAATGGTAAGGTTTTAGATCGCCTTGAGCTCTACAATCAGTCCTAGGTACTCACCGAGGGCCACGACAGCACTCTCAGCTAGGGACCCGGCCGACAACCTCACAGCTAATGGTCAAGTCGAGTGCCATTCTCAGGGGAGCCAAACCTCAATTCGTCATGCCACGTGGCCCGGCGATCAATTGCAATCTCCTCTATCACCTCCCCCATCGTGGACCATGGACCTCAGTCTTCGCGATCACGTACTTACGCCTAACCTGTTGACGAGAGCGACATTGGGCGCTCATTAGCAAGCGAGCATAGCGAGCGATAGGTTATCGAGCAAGGGCTTTGTAAGCCAGAGACGCCCAGGTCTCGCGCGTCGGGATACCGACGCGCTCCCCTTCTCTTTTGACAGCTGTAGATCCTCGCGCAATGTATCACTTCTTCTATTGCGACGGGACCACAGCTCGGCACATCCCTCGACTCGGCATAGAGCCTCTCGCGCAGGTCAAGTAGTCGAGGAAGAATTTCTCTTTCTCCCATTTCCCATTCTTCCCCTTCTCTCGGTCCCTCTCACCCCTTCTTGTTAGCCTCGTCTCGATTTTTCACCCTCCCACCTCCCTTTTCATCAGCAATTCCGAAGGTAATGGTTGAGTCGGCTCTGGTAATGAAAGTCCGATCTTCGTCGGCCTAGCCATCACCTTCGGAAGCGCTCAGGCGTCAGTGTCAGTTTTTCTTCTTCTCATCGTACCGTTCCGAATTCGAGGTCCACAGGACTCGATACTTTTCCGTTCGGTTCGTTCTCTCACGGCGTCGCTCACCTTCGAGCGTTCGGCCTTCCCGACTGAGCGGTTTCATGGTCCCGTGACCACGCCGCTCGCCTCTCTCTCCTCGACACTGACGTCTCACCCCCAACTTCAGAACTAGGATTCCACACGAATCCCAGTTCTGTCGTATATCGAACTACACTTCGACATACTCTGTTCCCGGAATCTATTCTCCCCCAACTAGTCTCGCCTTACAAAGCTGCGATGTAACTCAGAATTCAAAGCACATTGAACTGATCATGAGCCAAGTCCGATCTGTATACCTTCACACCGAGACCTACGTGAGAGAGAGAAAAAAAATGGATTCAGAGGACAAAATATGCTACCAAACTAATGTCAGGACAACTAGCGCTGACAGATGAGAAATGGATGAACCAGAGGATCAAATTGAAGAGCGCTACCGTGCAGAAAGCCTGAATTACGTTGTAGCGCGACCTGGAAGCCTAAGAGACAACGTTGAGGCTCTAGTCAAAGAAGGGCCGGATTCTAGACCGGCTCAGCCCTCGAGGCTAATTGGCAGAGACTGGCCCTCCTTTCGAGAGCCGCTGGTGTGAGCGTGGCCTTCTTCGTCTTAGATCCTCCTTCATTCCTCCCAGTGGGTTTCTTCGTCTTAGGTCCTATTCCGTTCCCCCCAGTGGTCTTCTTCTTCTTCGACCCAGAACCTTCATTCTGCCCTCTCTGCTGGCCGCGAGGCTTCCGAACCGGCTTCCCGGTGACGGGCGAGGGTGGACAAGCAGCCTCGGCGGCGGCGCGGGATTGTTCAGTCGAATTATCAGCGGAGGAAGTCGTCCTGGTGCTGAAGTGTGCGGCGACTGGGGGCTGATCTTTGGCGGGAGAAGTCAAACCAGGAGAAGTCTGACTAGAAAAGGTCTGGGAAGCGGCTGAGGAGTGCTCGACTCCGTTGGGGCGGTAATAACCGATAAGGTCGACAGAGCTATGTCGCGTCAGGATGACGCTGTGCGAATCGGGAGAAAGATACGTACAAAGGCCCCGTCACGCAGAAGGCATATTCAACGTTGGGTTCGAGTACAAGCTCAAGGCGAACATTTTCGCACTGTACAAGCCACGGTCAACCACGGAGTGTCACGCGAACCAATGACTAGACGTACCGCGTCTTTGGAAAACGACGCGATGGCTAAAACCTCATCGCAGTCAGCCCGGCCAAGTCGGAGCGATCCCTTGCCAGAATCGCCGCCAAGTTCATAACCGAGAGAGGCGTTGGAGACCACCGTCCAGTAAGGAGGCGTAACGACAATGTAGTCGTCAGCAGGAATGTGTCGTATCCTATGGATAAGGTGGGTGTCTGAAGGCTTCATAATAGAAAGGAGCGACTTACCAGAGAAGAGACGGCATGGATGGCCACTGCGTTGGTAGGAAGGTGGGAGGGAACTGCGATGTCGTCGAACTTTAGAAATATAAGCGCAAACTCAGCCTCACGATCGACTCAGATGTGAGGGAAAAGCGAATAAAGGGAGGCTGGCGCATGAGCCTCATAGGTCGAAGAATGGGCAACATGACAAAGGGTCGGAACAATGGAAACTGTGGCAGAAGGGGCATGACAATCTCCGAATAAATCTCCGAAGTCAGTTTCAAGCTCCAATGCGGTGTGTTCAAACGATGGGCGCTTGCCAACTTTTGAACCGCCACGCACAAAGCTCTTTCTTGCAAGGAGCGCCGCGGACCCGGAGGGTGCGTTCGTATCCATACTCACATTAATTTCTGTGCCCAAAACCTAATCAGTTCAATTCTGTTCCGCAGGCTGGTCCAACGCTTGGCTTCATCATCGCCGTGCTCGGGCCACTGGCCCCTGCATCATCGACCCCCGTGGCTACGTATCCCATGGCTTCACTCCCGGTGAGTACTTCTCTCCTCTCTCTGCGTCTCTGCGTCTACGCGTCCGATGCGGTCAGGGCTATACATCATTGTCCTTTGGACACGGTGACGTTCCGCTCTGTGTTTCGACGCTGCTTTTCCTGGAGGTCCCTTTTTGACCGAAGTCCCTGTGCAGTGGCAAAATATATGGTCAGCGTCGCTCGTGGTGACGATCCATGGCAACATGGTTCGAGGCGGTGGCGACTAGTGGCGAGCATAGCGGCGCTCTCCTTATATATGGGTCGGGAACAAGAGTCCCTCATAGTCATATCCATCCGACATGGGAAAAGCTCCTAAAGCCTTCACTCGTTTTCCACGTCGCATCTTCGACATGTCCCTACGATTTGATAGCGATCGTACAGGCCCTCATACCATCACGTTTCCGTTCTCTGGGACTAGTTCTCAGAACCCGGAAGGCGACTTGCAATTAGACCCCCATGGCCTCCTCGCCTCAGCCTCTTATCCGAACCAGAAGCTTCAAGCAGACTTGCCAGTTTCCTTTGACGATCTACCCAGCGACACCACTCTCGACTCTTTTGAAGGGCTTTCGAAAGACGCTGAAGACGCTCTGGGGGTTGTACGTCGTTTCCCTGTCGCGCATTCAATGGCGTATATATTCACTAATATCCCGCAGGTTGATGAGGATGAAGAAGACGACGCACTCCACGGCGAAGATCCAGCCCCCTTTTCTCATCTTCGCCTCAAAGCGTTTTACCAAAAGCGCCTCGGTTATTATTATTATCGCTGGACCAAAGATGCCGAAGTCCAGAACCCCCCGCCACATCCCATAGACTTGATGCTCGAGGTCGACACCGTCTTTTTGCACTGGAACCCTTCGACCAAGAAGGGTCGGGGATGGAAATGGAGCTCCGCAACGGAGACCGATAGCAGCGTTGAAGGTTGGGTGCCCTTGAAGGAAAGGAGTGGACACGTCTTTCCTCACGGAACGTACTACTTCATTATCACCCCGACTGGATCTCCATCCTGGGTTACTTGGTCGACCCTCCGCAAGATGCAGTATCGCGACAGCCCTTCTTCTCATGGAGCCCCATCCACCAAACGTTCTTCCAAGTCTACCCGTTCCGAATCTCCCTCGTTCCCTTATGGAAAGCGTCCTCCCAAGGCTTCAACGGCCTCCCGCATTCGTTGACCTATATCTTCAAAGTTCAGGCAGTCCCTTGGCTCTCTGCTTCCATATCACCAGTAGCTATGCTCAAATGTATTCTGGTCTGTGCCGATTTCTATCCAAACCTTGAGCGTCGAGCTCGATTGGATGGGGCGATGGGTTGGGATCAATCGGAGAAAAATGATCAATTGATTCTGACACAGTGGTTGCCCAGCACGTCTCACCTCTCAGATCAATCCTTATCCCCCAGTACAGCCTAGCTTAGCAGACAGGCCGAAACGAGGCATCCGAACACAATCGTTGGCTGCGACGAAACGCCTCTACCTCAAATCCGCCCCCTGCCTCGACAGCAATGGATCAGACCCCTCCGCCCCCTCTCTACTGCGCTTGCTCAGAGTGTGCCCAACGCACGACCCATCACCCGGAAACCGGAGTCCCCACTGCTGGGCGTTGGCTTCCAATAACCGAGTGGAATAACCATCGACAAGGCCCACATCGACAAGGGCTCGGGGACGTCTCGATGTGGAACCCGGACACTCTATCCGCAAAAACATGGACCCAGTTTGTGGAACCTTCCTCCCTCCCCAGATCTACATCCCCCCATACCGCCAACCCACCACCATCTGACCCACCGCGGAATCCGAGCGCCAAGGTCGGCGTTGATCCCATCCCAGGATCTACTGGCGCAGCCCTTGCCCAAAGCATCGACGCATGCCTCAAACGACTCAAGAAATTGAACGAATCACTCCTCCACGCATCGACCTCGGTCCGGTTCAGCGAGACTCCTTATTTTCCCCACCATTACGCCCCCAACGCTAAAACTGATTCTTCACTCCCGCAGCTAAAGTTAAGTCCCAATGCCTCGTCGAACAGCCTGTTTACCGCTTATGAGCGGGGATTATCGGATGCGGAAGAGCTTGTCGCAACTCACTCTAAAGATGAGCACACACAGAGCAAGGTTCAGCTCGCCGTTCTGTCCGATACGATTGGTCAATACAGGATTCAGTATGAAAAGCTCCTTGCTGAGGAGTGGAAGCGCCAAGTCAACATACGGTTCGAGGCTGGATACACAGACACAGGTATGTCCTCGTGAGTCGCTCTTAAGCTTTTCCAGGCTGACACCCGATGGGCCAGAACGCTACTTCCAGAACACACTTCAACTACTCCCGCCCAATATCCTTGCTCTGTACCTCATGGTAGCCGCCCTCTATCTCCTCTCAAATGTTTCGCAAAAGGACTGTGCCTTCATGCTCGCTATTCTCAAAATGACGATGGAAAATCAAGCCAAAACCACGACAAGTATCCACGCTCAAACGTCCGCGCATACCATGCTCCTCGGTGTTGACGGCATCATACAACTCCTCGACATTCGCCCCAGCCCCATTACCTATGTTTGTTGCAAGGTGTGTTATTGCTTGTACAATGTCGACCCCAACAGGCCGTCTCCCAACTGTCCCGATCGCTGCACCAACCAGACCGAAGGAGGCCGATGCAACGCCCTCCTTCATAAGACTAAGAACACCCCAACCGGGAAGAAGAGGGTTCCTGTCCGGGAGTTCCTTTACCGAGACCCGGCCGATTATATTTCTCAGATGTTGGCCCGCGATGACCTCGCCCAATGGCTGTTCGATAACCCGACAGAGCGTCCCGCAGACCCCGACAATTCTTGGGACATTTGGGATGCCCCAGCCCTCCGAGACTTCAAGTTCGTCGACGGAAAACGCTTCACCTCCTCTACTGAAGAAAGTAGGCTCATCTTCAGCCTCAACTTCGACGGTTTCAACCCTGGCGGAAACCGTGAGGCAGGGAAGGTAGTCAAAGTTGGGGCGATCTACTTGGTCTGCCTCAACCTTCCTCCTGCCATCAGATATAATATCGAGAACATGTATCTGGTTGGAATCGTTCCTGGACCTGAGGGCCCTTCAACGGATGAGATCAACCACCTGCTCAAACCTCTCATCGACGACTTCCTCGTACTGTGGAGGACTGGCCTCTATCTTTCCCGAACCCGCCGCTACCCAAATGGCATTCGCGTCCGCGGCACAATAGTACCCCTGGTGTGTGATCTCCCGGCTGCGCGTCAAATGGCCGGCTCCGCAAATTACATGCACTCGAACTTCTGTTCCGTGTGCAAGCAGACGAAGTCGGACATCAACAATTTGAATTGTGACTCATGGGAGCCCCGTACCTGGCAGGAGCACAAGGATCAAGCCGAGCGATGGAGGAATGCGCATACGGCAAAGACTCGAAGCAAGGAGGTCACGGCGCATGGCGTTCGATGGTCTGAGTTATTGCGACTGCCATACTGGGACCCAACGCGTTTCACTCTGATCGATTCTATGCACGCATTTTATCTTCGCCTTTTCAACCATCATATTCGCAAGATCTGGGGAATGGATATCAATCTAGAGGACGGGGAGGGGATCACACGCGATCGCGCAGCCAAAGCACCGGACGAGGCAAGTATGCAGAAGGCGCATCAAATCTTTCGGCATGGCACCATGTATCAGCTTCGAGCACTGTCTCGCGCGACACTTGTGGAACTATGCAGAGATACGGGAACCCTACCCGTGAGAGGGAAAACGGCTGTTATCCTAAATCGAATGTCACAATATGTAGGATTCATCTTCTACCATCTTGATTACCGCTTACACCTTGTTCTCCCAGCGCATCAGCCAAGGATGGTTCACGAAGAGTGGCAGGCGTATACCTTCGGAGGGGGAGGAAGGTAACGGCCGTCGAAGTGTATACATCATTGAAACCAAAGTGGCTAACACAGCGATTACAGGGCCAATTCGCAGTGGAGAAGGCGAAGACGGTGGAGACTAGAGCTCCAACCGTATCGTATACGTATACGCCGAATGGTGTATACATACGGTTACGGTTGGGTATACGGAATAAACAGTATATATACGATTATACGGAGATTTTATACAATTATTTCTACAGGTCGTAAAAATGGCTCAATCCTACGCGTACAGGTTCTTGTGCTGCCCAGGAATCGAAAGGAGGCCGCTCCGGATCCATACCTTGCTAAGCAAGGCCTTACTGATGGTGTTTGCCTTCAGAGAGCTGCGAACATCTGTACAGATGTGGCGAGACTGGGAGAAGACCCGCTCCACAGATACGCTCGTGGCGGGGATAGCAAGAAAGTCTCGTGCCATACGAGCGAGTGTGGGGAAGGAAGGTGCATTCTCCTGAAGTCCTCTTCAGAACAGGTCACAAATATGAGGTGCTCGGTACGTACCTTCCACCATGCAAGTGCTGCATCCGGGCTCTCGCAACGGCTACCCTCGAAGCGGAAGTACCGATCGAGTTCCATGTCGAGTCGTTCTTTAGGGCTCAGCGGTGCGGCGTTGGGAGTAGCGGATGGCATGGGGGAGGGGAACGAGCATATGCTAGTGAGCCAGCTGCTCTCTCGGCGAATGGTTGGGGCAGTGGGCGGGGCAATGCTGGTGCTGTTCGTATCCATCACTGGTGCGTCGGCCTCGAGGTAATGTTCTTCGGCTGTGTAGCGAACCAAGGCTTCGATGCGAGCCACTTCAGCCTTCTTCTCCTTGTCGGTTTCTTGGGTTGAGGCAAACCATGCCGACCGAAGCGAGGGGTGAAGAACTGTTGGTGAAACGATGACAAACTCGCACTGGGGACCAATAAGGGCAATGAGCACGTACCAGTTCCCATGATGTAGTGCTGGTTCTTCTCCGCAAGCTCCAAATACTTATCCAACTTGTCTTGGCCCTTTGCCACTGCATTCCGAATCGAGAATTCGAAGCGCTGGGTGTTTGTCATGACAGAATTGAGATGAGCCTTGAGCTGGTAGTAGGTAGGAAGAACGAAGGAGATGGTGGGCTGCTTGGTCTTGGAGAACTCCTTGGTAGCGAGCATGAAGGGCTAGACAGGAGAAAGATCATTTAGTGGAAACCAGAGCATACATGGTACGGTGGAGACATACCTCAAGGACCTCCGCAATCGCTTCAAGCAGCTTCCAGTCGCCGGGCGTCAACATGAGGTCGGAGTATTCATCCCTATCGAGCGTCCAGCGGTCGATGGCCTATTTTCGGGTATTAGATTGGACTCCCACCAAATAGATGCTGAGAGTTGAGACTAGATAACCCACCTTTCGAAGCATGAGTGCACGCTGAATCATTTCGTACGTGTAGTTCCATCGTGTTCGGACGTCTCGCACCACCATAAGCAGAGCAAGGTGTTCAGTGGTTGGGTTACTTGCATACAGCTCTTCAGATATCTTGTAGAACTGCTGGCGCCGTTGAGGAGACGAGCATATCTTGGTACAAAGGAAGCGGAGCTGGACAAAGCGAGTTGAGGGCAGCGCCCATGTCAGCGGGTGACAACGATCGAAATGAAACCAAAGTGGGCGCTGACAACGAAATACGTACACGTTTCAGAGCGCTGTCCGCCATCGTCTTCTTCACTTCCTCCTTCTCCAACAGGTCGAACAGCTCTTCTTCATCGTCCCTTCCCAGGTCCTTACCCCTCTCATTCTCGAGCTCAGCCTGGTCCTCGTCATCGTCAGCACAGTAGTGGGGGGAAACATCCTTCGTCTGCAAGAATGCGTCAGCATCCTCTGAGTTAGGATCTTCGGCCTCGCCTAGACTGGACAGGATCGACTGGGAGACAAGGTTGAAGACGTGGTTTATGCACCGAATTCGGTTATCGGTGTGGAAGGGAACGTTGTAGAGTGCCAAGATGAGGCGCGCAGCCTCGGTGACAAGGGTCTCCATCGATGAGGCATTGTCTGTGGTGAGGTTCATGAAGTACTGGTCCAATACGGTAAGTACAGGTAGTCCATCCAGCAGAATGTGTAACTTATCTTATTCAAGCTTCCCCGCTCCCGACATCCCTGTACAAAGACCTTCGCACCATTGATACCCTCATGGTCCTTGCTCTCGAGAGGCCGGAAGTCGACAATCCGTTCAATCAGCTTCCAGTCATCATCGATAAAGAAGGCGAGGTTACATGCGAAGCTGTAGACCATTTGCTTCGTCGTCCAAGTGTCAGTCGAGTATGAGATGCGGGACTTGACGTTCTAGAGTGTGGTGAGTAATCGTACCACAAGGAAGAGAGAGTGACAACTCACAGCAAGCTCACGTACGACCGTCTGGTGGAGCTCGTTGAAGATGTGAGCCAGATAGTTGCGGACGGTGGTGTCGCTTGGGAGGAGGAAGTGAACCTTCAAGTACTTGAAGAGTGCACGGAGGGTAGGGGCCTCTCCGGTGGTCCACGGAAGGCTCTCATCGAGGATCCATGCCGCAAAGATTCGGTAAAATCCTTTCTGCGTCGGTACAGTCTCAGGATTGATCTGACCATCCTCCAGGTACTTAGCCATTAACTTCGCACTTGCCTCCAAGTTGAAACCAGAGTTTTTCAACTCTTTCTGGCCCTCCTCGTCAGTCAGGTCCTCCACTGAAACCTTCTTCTTCGCCGCCTTTTGCTCCGCTGCCTTCCTTGACTTACACGAGGACGAATGGGTGGCAAGATTCTGCAGGCCAGGCTGAGGACTCTCGTCCTCAAACTTGATGTTGGGTCCGCTGATGGAGCGAGCAACTGTTCGAGCGCACCGGCAATACTTACACTTCCAAGACCACCGCAGCCGGCCTGTCTTATCCTTGGTAGGAGTCGGGCCAATGTAGTGACGGCGGCTCATGTTCTCCGGGCCTCTAGGACCAGTGTCCTCGTTAAGGGCGTTCAAGGCGGAGTCGCCCTCGGACTCAGAATCCGAATTGATCTCGACGATGGTAGGAGTCTAAAGGGATTGGGTTATTGTTGGTGTAGATGTGTGGTACGGCCGCTTACCTTCTTCTTTCCCTTACGCTTTTTCTTCTTCGGCTTCGGTGTGATGTCAACGTCGTCGCTCAAGACTCCAGAGTCTGGAGCATCATTCTCTCTGCTGAGGCGAGCTTTCTTGGCTCGCCTTCGCTCATTCTAAGGTAAGGTTGAGGCAAGAATTTTGTTAGTATGCGCATGTGACGGTGGCGGCGCCGATTCACATACCAGAGTCCTGAGACGCTCGCTCTCCTCCATCACCTCCTCCCCCTGGCTGTCAAAAACCTGGCTCGGAGCGTCGGAGTCGCTGCTGACGTCCCCACGACCTCGTTTGGCTGGAACATAGTCATTATCCTCCGACTCAGTACCCTCTCCGTCGCCCTTCTTCTTGCTGCGGCCCTTCGCCTTTGTAGCCTTTGATTTGGAAGGCGTGGCAGACATCTTCTTAGGAGCAGAGGATGCCTTGGACTTCTTTGTTGTGGTCTTAGACCCTGCCGCTTGACTGCTTGGATGATTTGAATGTATTCGGTAAACGTCGCTGTAGGTAAGGCAGGAAGACATACCCCATGGCCTTGGCCTCCTCATACAGGCGAACGATCTTCGGCATCGCTGCTTCCCACTGGAACTTGGCAATAGGGAGCTTGTGGCATTCGTCCAGGTAATCTACCACCATGTCCATACCGAAAGGGCCTCGCTTGAAGTTCAACAAGTGTCCTGAGCTGTCGCGAAGCTCTTCGCCGAAGAGAGAGTTCATACGGCGGTCAAATATTTCCCAAGCTTCGTTGTCGTCGTCGGGGATCTTGAGGCTGGAAAAGACTTCGGAGATCTTGTCGTCACTTGTCGCAAGTGTGACGGAGTCGGGCAGCACCTCTAATGACTTGCGAAGGCTCTCAATATGGCGCCCGAAGACGCCATGGAATTGTTTGGGTCGGTCTTTGGGAGGCATGGGTTTAGCGGCGAGACTGGAGTGGTCAGGGTGAGGGTTTAGAGCCGGGGAGGGTTATCGGCGATCCGACAATTTTCGTAGATAACAAATCACTCGTGTACCATAAGGACCCATAGCTTAGAAATCATATCGCAACCCTATTAAGGAGGTTTCGTGTTCGATCCAGGCAGGGGAAATCCTTTTGGCATTAGAATAAAACAATAGTATACAACAAACCGTATACCGTGTAATACCCGTGTACTTGCATCCACCAAATCGCCGTACACGTATACTAAAACAGTTACGGTGTATACCGTATTTATACGGTACACACACGATACGGTTGGAGCTCTAGTGGAGACGAAGGAGGGATGGTTGAAGACGACGGGGAAGGTGAGAACCACGACCAAGACCAGGAATATCGGAGTGATGAAGAGGGGGAGGAAGGTGACGATGATGAACTTGAAGGCGAAGATGAGGATGAGGAGGATGAGGATGAGGAGGATGAGGATGAGGAGGATGAGGATGAGGAGGATGAGGATGAGGAGGATGAGGATGAGGAGGATGAGGATGAGGAGGATGAGGATGAGGAGGATGAGGATGAGGATGAGGAGGAGGAGGAGGAGGAGGAGGAGGAGGAGGAGGAGGAGGAGGAGGAGGAGGAGGAGGAGGAGGGGGAGGAGGAGGAGGAGGTGATGTGCGACCAGCAGCATGGTGGCGGCGGCGGTGATACTCGGGGGGAAGATGAAGACATGGATGTGGACCCAGTACCCTACCAGTCAGAGGTCGGTCATTGGAAACTTTTGAGAGATGGAAAAACCAGCACCCTCGAATTTTTTGAGTCCGCAACGCCCTACCAAGTCAAGAAAGCCGTCAAGGCAGACCTCTTGAAGGTTTTCTACGATCACGTCGCGCCAAATCTTACTCCTACCCCCGTGGAAGACGCGTCGAGTTTCCAGAATGCCAAACTGGCATCCTACATCTTCGACGAGGTGAGAGACACCTGTTCTAGGCTATTCCAATCGCCCGTTCCTCACTTTCCAACAGCGTCGTCGACGGGGGCTCGAAGTCGCTCCACAGAAAACACAGAAGCCGAAGGCAACCAGAGTACTGGGTCGTAAAACGATGAAGGAGATACGCTCTGATATGAAGAGCCTCAATCTACCTTCATGGCAAGCCAATGGGCCAACCGAACCGGGCGAAGCAAAGCGAGGCAAGTTCACGGCGGATCAGTGGCGTACATTCTGCACAGTCAACCTCCCTACGACCCTAATCCGACTCTGGGGTGGTGCCGCAGAGGGCTCGATCGAACGAAGGCGACTGGACAACTTCATGTACTTGGTCACAGCGGTGAAGCTCGCAACCATGAATTCAATGAACGAACAGCGCATACTCGAATACGAGTACAACATGCGCCGTTATCTCGAAACCCTCTTGGAGCTTTATCCAGCAACGCAGCTTACCCCATACCAGCACCTGTCACTGCACTTTGGCCGCCATTTACGAATGTTTGGCCCAGTTCATGCTTGGCGATGCTTTCCGTTTGAACGCTACAACTTTTTACTCCAATCTATCTCTACAAACAACAAGTTCTGTGAGTCAGCGCTATGACCCTACCCAATCCTCCATTCGAATGCTCACGCCGTTTTAGCCGAGTTGGAGAAGATGATGTTCAACAAATTCACTGCCGCGCAGCGCCTTCGGGCCATATTCGTCGACTCCAAAGCACTCCCAGATGCAATTGAACCCATCGTTCCCATCTTCAGAAAGAGTTACGACACGAAGTTTCAGGCAAACATTAGTGAGCTTTTCCTCGACGATGAAAACTGGAGAAGCACTGAAGAATCCAGCTATGATGCAGGCCAAACGGAATCCATCCCCATCGACGTCCGTGGCCATTTACAGGCCTGGCTTCATCAGCACGATCCCGGTTGCACGGATATTCCAGGCGTTGCACGTTTTCACGAAACGGTCCACCGATATGGCTGAAAGTTCACTGTTTGGCCAAAACACCGCACTGACTCGCAAGTGATATTTGGTGCCGACCCAAGCGACCGATTTGCTGGAACCGTTCGCATGTTCTTTTCTCATAGAAGGCGAAGACCCAATGGAGATTTCGCTACCCAGGTGTTTGCCGCCATTGCACCGTATGAAGACCTTGAACTGGACGATAAGGTTCACGACCTCTACCGCCGCTATCATCCCGATGCAGCTGGCAAGCTGGTCTACAATACGGTGGCCAACCGCACTGTGGTTGTCCCTGTCGCGTGTATTCGGTCTCACTTTGCCTCCCAAGTTCAAAATGTCCCTGGGATCGAGCAAGAATGCCTCATGGTGCAACCTCTAACCAGGGTAACTACTAACTCTCTCCTCTCCGCATGCTTATGCTCCTTCACTGACTTACGTCTCCAGCACTAGAAATTCAGGGTGCCGAACGTCCCTATCGCCCACTTCCTGCGGCTCGCTCAAGAATGGTATAACATTTCAGCCAATTATAACAGATTTACGGGTAGAGTTCGTATTTCTGCACGCCGTCCTTTACATCTAGCAGATATTTAGGATTTCATTTCAGTCATTCGAAGTCTAGGAACGTTACGCGCCTTGTCCGTATTCAATTCACCCCCCTCTGGTGACCTCCTACCTGCTCGTCGACTAGCCCCGTTCTCCAATCTGATCCAGAACTCAGCGTCCACGAATGTGGCCAGAGTGTCGCGGTGCAGTAGTACGTATGTTCATTCATATCTCCTACGCGAATCTGTAAACGTCTCAAACTGAGCCTCCTCTCTCGAATCTCGAGCAGATTCGACTCCGCCGTTTGAGCTTGGGTTGGGGTCTTGACTGCCCACCCGAGTACCCAGGGAACACATGTCGTTCAGTAGGGAGTAGGCTCGCTCAGTACTCATCTACAGCTTCCTTACTAAGCCGCTCCTCTAGCTTGGGTCGTCCCAAACGTGCTATCTCTGTGTTCTCGCATCTCGGGTTTCCCTTTGGTCCATAGTTCTAGGATACGGAAGCCCCGGCCTCACCGAGGCGCTCATGAGTTGGCGAACATTCGCATTTCTTGAACCCTGAGTCAATTACACTCACCGACCTTCTCTTTGGCGAGCATTCGCATTTTCTTCACGCTTGCCGACCCTCTGTCTTCCGCCCCTCTACTCATTCTCCGCCGCTGTCCCTCCCTGTTGGCGTTCCCCTTCTGTCAGGGATCATCCCTTCGGCGTTCTTCTTGCATCGGGCGCTTACCCGTTCCTCACCCCCCCCTCTTCCAATGGGGCAGGAGGGTGTCGTTGTGTAGGGATCGGGGGTTGGCGAAATGGCGGGACAGATGGAGAAGTCTGTTACAGAACTTTTAGTGGGTGGGGCTTTCAGGCTTCTGCATCGACCGGGGCCGAACTTCAGGGGGGCGAACTTAAAGTGGAGACTGAGTTATAAACTTGGAGGGTTGGAAAAAGGAGCGAGTAGGAGTAGGGCGGCATTTCAGGGACGCGTCTCAAGGCGGCAAGTTTGCTTTTTCTCAATTAAATCCAACAAACCCGCGTCCCAGTAGCACCTCGGCCGTTCGTCGCTTAGATCTCGCACCAAAAGCCTCTATGCGACGTTCAATGGCCCTGATTTCCATGAGAACAAACTCTAGGCGACTTTAATCACATAAACTGCAGGGCGGCGTAAAGTCCCACACCCCCAACTAATACCCCAAAGACCCCGGCAGTAAAGACCCTCGCTGCGGTGCTTCTTTCCGGCGAGATGCCCAGCTCCGGGATGTAGGCGCGGACTGTTGAGCCCGTCGGTAAGTATCAGGTTTGGGTTAGTAAGGTCGAGGCGTACCGCGAGCTTTCCAAATCTCAATTTCTTGGCCTTGACCTTCGCCGCATGCAGCGATGCGGATACTCTCGTCAGAATCTGTGAATTGGGTATTGCTGATCTGCAAAAAGTCAATCCACGACTAAAACACGGTCGCACAGGTGTCGTACGGTGAGCAAGGCAACAGGTGATTTGGCAAAGTTCGGCTCTGGATATCCGTCAGTCCAGTGGACGGCAGATAGAAAGCAGCAATAGAATGTACTCAGGTCGAGACGCTGTGCGCGAATAGAACGGACGGCATTCCACAAGTTGATCTGGCCGACCCCTGCCCCAAGAAAATACTGCCCATCGTGAATGAACTGACCAGGGCAAGCACCGGTGCGCACGCGGCCCTTGCTTTCGTCCGCCGGCTCCGTTAAACTGTTGACCTTAATCCTCGTCTCTAGGTCGAAGATCTGGAATGTTCCCCGCCTTCCGGGCATCGAGATGAACCGTCCGTCGGGGGAAAGTGCAGCAGCGTACCTAGGGGGTAAAATATTAAATAATGTGTTTCGGCCATCCACGCATCCAAACCGCAGGCTTACACTTTGTCCAGGTTGAGCAAAGTAGTACACTGCATCAACTTTATGTCCCATGAACTAACGAGGGGAATTAAGGTGGTTGACAGTCGTAAATGAGGACGTGATCGACTCACAAGACTCCGTGGTTCCGGTATGCCACGACCAAGATGTCCTCGTCAGATTCCTTCCAACCGATGAAGGTAATTTCGAGCCGCCCTTCGCAGGGAAGCCCGAGCTGGTTATCAGAATGGCGAAGGTGACTTACAAACTCCCAGTCACCTTCATTTGGAGGTGAGTTCTGCGTCTGACCCCAGGCGACTTGTAAGGGAAATCCTCACCTTGCTCCAGACTCCAGACTGTCAATTCATCATCGCCAGCCGCCACTGCGAGTAAGGTACCTCTACCATGAAGTGCCATCAGCTTGACAGAGCGCGAAGAAGCTTGGAAACCTTTGAAGGTAACGCCCTGAATTAGGTTCTTGTCAGAACACACGAGAAGGGGAGACAGCGAGCAGGGGATCAACACACTGTGTCGTAGTAGCGTCCTACCTTCACATCGCCCGAAGTTGAACCAATCAACAGGAAGTCTGTGCTTGTCCACGCGAAGAAGGACAACTCTTCGTCGGTTCTGTCGTTGAGGCTGAAAATGACCGTCGGAGCCCACTCTTCATGACCCCCTGGAGACCCGTCTTCTTCTACCCTCCCGAGTCGCCATATGACGACACGTCGATCGAAGGCTCCTCCAAGGAAGAATCCATTGGGGGAGAAGGCAAGATAACGGAGAAGTGGGCCATCGTTCTTATGCTTGAATAGACCATGGGCGTTGACCTTCCTGTAAACAATGGCTGGAACTTGGTCGGTTTGGGCCATCTGGCTGCAAGGAAAGGACTGGAGCGAGGACATGCTGCAAATAACGTAGCTATAGGGAGGGAAGAAGAGATCGTACTCGGTTGGGTAGCTTTCTGGTCGGCCATTTTTTTCTAGTTCCCTTTGTCGCCAATTTCTTTGTCTTCATCGTGGCCATGATCATGATGGACTCGGACTGGTTCGAGGACCGCAAGGTTCGCACGGCATCTGTAATGACGTCATTCTTCGATAACTTGAAGGCTCCAATTGCAACAAATGAGTCGTCCTGGTTCGTGTAGAACCTATTGCACCAAGGTATATTTGTCCACCTCGCGGGACATATTATATATCGTATGCTTGTTCAAACCTTCATGAGCCTGGTCACTTGTATAGTGGATAGCAGGATGATAGCAAGGGGCTGACCGCCCTGAGTAGAAATGTCTCCGTATTACCAAGTGATGCTGACTCGGAATCTAAAGCACTGTGATGGAAGGGCGTGTCGCTCTCGCCCTTCTAACACCTGAAAGAGAACCTCCAGCACCGTTTTCTGAAAAATTGGTGCTTGTACAACAGAAGGAAGATTAGGTGCGGTCTTGAATCGAATGGCTAGTCAAGGATCCGCCGTTACCACGCAGGGAAGGCATGTCAATCTTCGCCATTACACTCCAGATATATACGCGGATATTATGCTGACGACTGGGATCGCCATTCTTTTAGGTTCTTGGGATACGGTTTCAAGCTTATTTACCAAATTTCGATGCTCTACTACACGTCTTTGACGGTTCTTATCCTGCACGAAGATGTCCGGCGATTCTTTCTAGACAAAGTGAACGGTTCGGGAATTTCACGCTCTGAAACAGACGGCGAGTAGGTTGAACCCCGCGATACTTTTGTCTAGAAAACACCATTAGAGTTGAAGCCTGCAAGTACGAATTCGCAGAGAATCACTGTGCGACGCAATACGCACCGGCTATGCGAGAGCAATGCACGACCTGGCATGTGTGCATGTCGCGGGATCCAAACGCTGTGAACCGAGCAGCGTTAATTGGGGGCTATCTCAGTCATGCCTTGTCAAGCATGATAGAGAACATGACCCTCGTGAGCCTGGTGTGTGCGCTCATAGCTCTCAGCCCTCGTATCACCTCACCACGATCTACAGATTTTTGTTATCTCCTTGGTATATGTGATGAGGCGATGATGCGAGGCACGCAAGGGCTCCGGAGGGCTACCTTCACGGAGATCAGGTAGAAGGATAGGAAATGCGTACATACCACTGTCCGCTTTTGTGTAAGATTCGTCGCGTTGTCCGTCGTGCTGGTGGCGACGATGGAGAGTAACCCAGGATGTCGCAGAAGCCTGTTGCTGGATCATTGAAAAGCACCTCGTTCCTTCAGTGGGTCAGACGCATGCGCGACGGAAAGGCATTGAAGCCAATATCTTTGGCGCCACGTGTGACTGGACGGAAAGCGTAGACGACGTACGAACGGGGGACGGGACGGCATCTGGATAGATGATCCCAACAGGCCCCAGAGTCCTGAAGCATCACGAAAGGTGGACTGCGAAGGTGACATCCGCGGAAGCAAAAGGGTAGACGAACTGGTAATATGGGTAGCACTCTATCCACTAGTGCAGAAATGGAGAGAGGACGGTTTAATAAACCCATGGTGGTAGCGAAGGTGGAGGCCTGAGCAGGTTCAAGTTCAAGGCTCCAGGCTGACCTTGCAGAGAGCGAGAAAAAAGTATGTCTTGCCTGCAACCCCAAAGAACCAGACACGGCCGGTGAACAGCGAGTAGGTGACGAAGAGCCACGATGCTGGGACGACCGACCAGAGGGGGAGGACGACTGCGAAGAGGGCAGCGTAGAACGACCAGTCGCGGGTCCTCGCTGGGTGCCAGTGACGGTGGCAACTGATTTCCGGGGCCCGGCGCTTCGGCACGTGCTATGTACATAAAGGCGGCCCACGGGGTCATCCTCGGGCCTCTCATGAACTCTAGTACATTGCACACACGCAGACCGCGACAGACACGCGCGTTGTCCCAGCGGTCGTATACCTGAATGGATCACTCTCCAGATCTTCCAGCCGTCGCTGACACCACAGGAACAATTTGGACGGGTCAGGTAAACTGGACTGGAAGATGCGAACGTTCGAATCCACCATCCCACTGACGGGGTTGTCAAACCGCACCTTTCAACGCCAGAGCTCACCAATTTGAATGTGCTTGCAGGCCCTTCTTCCATGGCTTAGGAAACTCTCTTCTTATTGGATCGCGGATGGCGCCTTCGTCCACCCCGAGGCTTACGCCCAGTATCCTCCTCATGATCGAGTATTGGGCTCAATCGGTTTTGCACCCTACCACTCGGAGAGACGAGCGCTGCCGTTCCGAATCTGCTCGAGAGGCCTCAGGTCTAGGCAAGAATCACGCTACGGGCACTCGATTGAATCGTCAGCGGGTCGTGCGTCGCCTCACCTGCGTCGCCGTCATGCATGTTTCAATTGCTCCTGAAAATAGGGTCGAGAACTATTTCCATGTTTACAAGCCGCCTCTTGGCCACACACGCCGAGGATGGTTCTTCGTCACGTAAGCCTCCATTCATTCAATATGTCGCCATTACCCGACCCCTGCCCATCGTCCGTCATTTCGTGGTTCTGGAGTTTCTTATTTATCGAACGCCCTTCATGGTACCATGCAACCAGGGTGCAGTGATATCTGTCTTCCACCGACCCCCAATCATGATATACCTTGGTCTGGTCAGTCGAAGATTTCAGCTTTCACTTGCCTATCAACGACTTTTTCCTCTGCAGTCTTACTAACCTACGTATACAGAGCAGTAGGGTTGCCGCTTGACGCTAGCCGGCATTGCAATCTTATCCTTCAGATTTATTCACAGTTGGCCTCTTCTGTCCTGCATGAGGATTCAGTTGAGAAGGGGAAATGGGATATAAAGTGGAAGGGCTGCGCTAATCGTTTCTCTACCGAGAATAACCAAACGCCAGAGCTTACCGGTTTAGACCCGACTTCGACAAGGAGAAGAGTGTCAGATCGGGTCGACGAGTTGCCCAAAGGGCCATAGCGAGTGGTTTCTTATAATTACGTTTTTGCGGCCGCCTGCTAACGAGAATGCGACACCGTCGTCTCTAGGACACTCTTCGTCGATGACGATATCGATTACCGAATGCCCGTCGATAGTGCTAGGGGCACGCCATCTCATATACGAGCTCCAACGGTCCTCCCACACAAGACACTATAGGGAACCATAGTTTCCATGGCCACGCTGGCCTTATGCTTGCAATTGAAGCTTTCCGAACGGTGTGTCTCTAAAGGCCACTGGGATAAACTACGTGGGGACTCTCCTCCGATCCGCTGGTCATAGAGGAGGAGGCCGACCCCATTATCGGTGTGGACACCTGTACTCCTTTCATCACGGTGCACACCGTAACTTCATCTTTAATTTACAACCTTTACAACACGAATGAGATACATCGACCAAGCCGTCGCGTGGAATATATACAGGTTTAGGCGAACGCCGGTCCAATGTGAGGTGAACTTGCATGATTTGTATTTCACAAATAATGAAGCGGGAGGGGGATAAGCGCCCGCGCCAAGGATATTGGAAGAGGCTCACTGTCGATGCTATCTGAGGGAGCTAATGCACGGAATCCTAGATGATCGTGGGGACCCTAGTACATCGCGGCTAGTTCAACCATACGGATTGTCCTGAGGTAGTTATCAAATGGCCACTGGAATGGCAGACTTGTACGTACCTAACTAGGCGTCCGAGGGAGCGCTGTGAGATCCACGGCCCTTGTTGCCCGTCTGGAGTAGTCAATCTCCTTTCCACTCCCTTGAATCCCACTTCGAATTGACCTCTAATGAGACGATGTCGAGCTCAGCCCTGGGGAGGGGGACGTGCCTTGGGATACTTATTCTCATAAATACCACTTCTTCGCCTTCGATGCAGCCCCGCGTGACTGCGCCGAATACGCATCTCAACGACGTGCCCTTCGTAGCACGAGTACAGCCCTGAGAGTATGAAGTCCGAACACTGATTGAAATTCGACCGCTACCTAAAACTCATATTCGTGGGAGTGGGGGGAGACTGGATATTTGCCGTGAGATAACAGAACAAACACATGAAAGGGGAGCACGCACCCATTGCAGATCCTTCAACAAGCATATGGAAGCCGTGAATCGCCCGCCCAGAGGGCGTCCCGTCAGTCCCACCGCACGCAGACCCCGAACGCAAGGCGTAGACCCCAACAACCGGTACCTACAAACAACAGCGGCCAAGCAAGATTCCTCAACAACCGTGAAAAAGAATTTCTCCGCGATGTCGAGTGCAACAGAACGGGGTTCGCCGGTGGTGAGGATGTCGAGGCGTTCGGGGAATGGGATGTCGAGATGGAGGATTCTGAGAGCTGCGATACCAAATACAATGGATTGGTGATATTCTAGGAGGTCGAAGAACCGCGGAACGTCGTGCTCGTCGATATCAAAGGCTTGAATGAGGCCAAAGCACCGATCGTATAGCATTTGCGCCACAATTACGAGAAAGTGAAGGCTGGCGGTATAATGTGCTGGACGCTGCCACATCATCACGTTCCTTGGCTCTGTCGATATTCCATAGACCTCGCGCTTGTTGATAGAGTGCGTCGAGGACGGAAATTCTGCTCTCCAAACCCATACCATCTGACGCTTGAGTCGCAATCGCGGCTAAACCCAGGACAATGCCGCGGAATACGCCACCCCCCAGTGCGTCGACGTTCCTGATTTCATCAAGGATCCTCGTCGCACTCTTCGCGCTAGGATACGCGACGACGGCGGATACAAACCGGTTGTCCGTCGAAGGGATGGAGGACGAGGGAAGGTACTGGACTGCGAGCTTGATCACGAGGACGAGGTCGCTGAAGTCATGACGGAGTGAGTCAAGTCGTTGGGAGAAGCTCGCCAAGGTCTCTTGCAGGACAACTTCTTCCAAGCGGTGGTCGTGATCTCTGGAACGCAGCTTCTTGAGCAGAGAGTCAACTTTGGCGGGATTAAGGACCATATCGACGAACTGGGTGACTTCTCCCCAGAACTGATGTAACCTGGGGATATCATCTCACTCTTGAAGGTGTGGCGTGCGGCATAGCTCTTCCTCGATGTCATGAAGCTGTACATGAATGTGTCGCAAAAGTTCGTTATCGTTGGAACCAGTGAGAAGCCGTTCAAAGTGCCGGTGCAACAAGAGCTGTGACTCCAAGCGCTCCTTTTCTTTGGTCAAGCGGTGATAGTTGGAGTTTCGGATACTGGCTGGGTCGATGGGAACGTTGGGGACTGTGAGAGTGAAAAGGATCCTGCTCAGCGCGATCCAACCCAGACCAGATGCATGAGGCTCGTCAATGTGACAGAGAGGCTGAAGGTGCTTCGCAACGACATCTCGGAGATAAGGGTTTGTGGTCTTCAAGAGCTCCACGACCTGAGCTTCCAGGGACTCTTCAGAAAGCTCTATTGCTGCAGCATTTCTGGGAACCGACCCGGAGAAGCAAGAAGGCAGCTAGAAGGAGGTCAGGGTACACCCTACCCATCACGCTGGCGGAAGTTACTCACAAGCGACACGTTCTCTGAAAAGAATGTTTTTAGCATTTCTGATACGATCCGTGGGTCATCGCATTCGAGGTAGAGACGCTGGAATTGGAGGTCGAGCTGCTTTGTATACGACTCCAACTGAGTGAGTGGTATGGATTCAGTCGCGCTGAAGCGGCTTCAAAATCAGGTTCATCACAATGGTATCGACGTGCGCACCATGCTTGAAGGGCACCCATGAGGTGAACAGGCCTGTGCAAGAACCCAGGGCCAGTCCCCGCCGGAATCACCTACAGGCCTATCATGATCAGTGATTGGTTGGCGGGAAATTGTACAAGTAGCGACGTACTGCGCTCTCCGCGATCCTCCATGTTGCTTCGAGCCAGTTAATACTAGCAAGGACATAGCCCTGTACGTCGCCTGCAGGCATCGATTCAGTCACTTAGCTGAAGGAGAAAGACCGGGGATAACGACCGATGTCGTTGAATAAATCTCAAGCCGCTATACTGAGGACGGATTGATATATGGCTCTAGCTTGCATATCCCAGCGGACCGCCGTCCGATTTACTCACATCAGTCCATTTCAGTCCATTTCAGGGCGTTCCGGGATGGATTGGATCTGCAACAAAACCCTATCAGTGGTGCCAAAGGAAGACCAAACGCCCGCCTTCCGCTCCAGCCCACCTCAATAGACACAGGTGAGGGAGCTAACGAGGCAGCTGAAGCTGGACTGGGGCACCGTTCGCGCATCCCCTGTGGGTTTCCCAAGAACTTGAGGTGTTTGGTGAAACCGAGAAAGGATGGCACTCGGGGCCGCCGCAAGTCAGCGAGTTCATGGGCTGCGCACGCTCAGTACGCTTTAGCTTCGTCAAGAACGTTAGCAAGACACGGTCGACCGTTTGAATCGAAAAATACTGGGAAGAAGACGATGGCAGGAGGACCAGGAGGCTGTGGATGTGGTAAAAATGAATCAGATGATGGGAGAACCCAACGAAAAAGGGAGGTAATGGTGGTGGGGGGTGGTAAACCTCCATTGGGAAGTGTCGCGTGGAAGCCAGAGCCTGGGTTGATGAAATATGTTTATGAGTAGTATTAGGGATGCTCGCAGACGACGTCTTGAAGCAGGTAATACGGGCGACGCTCGACCAATGGGAGCCTACTGAGAACCTCCGAGGAGACGAGGCTGCTTACGCTGTCCTCGAGCTCAGGGCAGAACCGACGTTCAAGAGGCGATCTCGGGGTCAACATGCACATGTTTCCTTTCGCGCTGGTATAGAAATTTCAAGGATACGAAAAGCTGGGAAAAGACGCACCTCTGAAGGATGAGCGAAAACGGTAGGCCAGGAGCTCAACGTTGACAAGAAACCCGACGGTCGACATGATCATAGATTGTGGTCGAGGAGGAAGTCAAAGCCCAGTTCGGACTCAATCCGCTGCTCGCTGAGGGGTCTGATTGCCGGGCCACGTGGCATGACGCAACTTCGGTGTCAATGCGGTGACCCCGGACTGCCCTCTGCATGGTTCAGCCTCAACCACGATGTCACCAACCACCATCTTCAGTCATAAGTGTCACACCGAGCTGCAGTGAGGACATGCCCTGGCCTACCGAGCGTTAAAGCGTTACTAACGCCTTTTAGGGCGATTTCGACCGATTGGGTGGGGTGTTTCGACCACTTGGACCTTCCGGACAGGATGATGTTTCGACCATTTGGACAGTTAGAATAGGCACTCCCAATTAGCCGCATTCCAGCTCAAGGAAGGGTTCCCTGCCTTTAAAAGTGCAAATAAAGGTCAGTGAATAGGTTAAGACGTGTATCGTTGACACTTATCCATCGCATCCACTAGAGTCGATCACTGGCACATCGGGATGCTTGAATTGTGCTTCATCTTGGAGGGCCGCGACAGGTGCATCCCTCAATACCCTCACTCTCCACAAAGCGTGGTATAGCGGTGGCGTATAGCCTCACAGCTGCGCGTCCTCCCATCTCTCTGCTGGTACTCTACATGTATCGTTGGGGCCAGGTTCGTGTTGCTCGAGTACGTATCCTCGTCATCTGTGTAGCATAGCTGCACTCATACGGCCCTCACTCTCTTTTAACAGATCAGGTGTCTTCGCCAATTGGTGCCTTCCGTAGTACACCTTTGAATCGCAACGCCGCAATCGTACGTGTTATCTTCAAGTCATCATGCAAGCGGCAGAGATCCGGACCGACGTCTCGAGTATCGACTGGAAATCATACCATACCATAATGGACGCTGAGATAGATGGGGCTTCACATGGTCCAGAGGCCTTAGCCTTGCCCGTTGGAGGTGGATATGCCATCGCCGCACCGGTGCAGGGCCTATTGCGATCGGTTGCCTCCGTGTGACGTTGCGTTGGGCACCCTTCATTCCGAGACGAACACTCGGTTGCATGATGGAAAAGTACGCGCCCAGTGAGAAGCGAGTAGTACGCTCCGCTCGGTAAGCTCTCTCGTTGATCTCTCTCTACCTTGTCATCTACCCATGATCTGTTAGGTAACAGTCGCTCGTGTGGATGCTTTCGTGAATACACCCTCCCTTCAAGCATCTTCCGTCCTCCAGTTCACAAGCATCCGGTCCTTATCCCTACCATGCGGACCTTGGGCGACAATACTGCCCACTCTGTTCGATGGTTTCTCTCAATTGGACGAAGGGTCCGCATGAGGTAAAGTGATGCGGCAGCGATGCGGCGTTTGCTTTCACTCGCCGTGCACCTATAAAGTTGATGGTGTTCACCCTTCCTTCCACATATCTCGTCGCAAGCAATGCCCAATTATCAACCACAGGGCGCAACACTCTTGGCGATGTCGAACTTCGACACTCCCTTAAGGGCATGCATCAGGTGTAAGCTAGAAATTTACCACCTTCCCTTCTCCTCGCAGCTTAACTATCCTTACCCTTTCCACCAGGGATAACCCCCGGTACCGCCAGTATTCACCTCAGATCTAGCGGCACGGGCAACACGACAATCCGCTCCATTGAAGTCGCTGGTTCGTCCCTCGCATTCCTTTGGCACAACGCAATGTTTGTATTGACAAGCCACGCCTATAGCTCAACAAGAATCACAAGCATGGGTACAGGTCGTTAGATAACTTTACCTGGGAGACCTATCTCTCCTTTGAAACCCTGGTGCGTAGATAGGATTTTGCGTCCTATGGGGAAGTATTACCAAATTAACGTATATTCGCGGTTCTACCGTCTGATAAGGATTGCGACCAGCGACCACTGGAGATCCGCCTACTATTGGCTGGAATAGCAAAATTACGCTGAAGGCATTGGGGACCCATATGTAAGTAATTCGTTCGACTCCCCCTGGTTCGCCAACGCGCTCAGCCTGCTAATCCTAGATGGGACAAGCTGGCAAATTGCGACCTAGGCAGGTTGCGCTATGTTCTCTCTGGCTCTCCTGGCGCTCCTCCTAGTTCATCACTCTTGCTGCATGTTACACTTATCCGACATTTGTACGATATGGCTGACTCTGCGAAACTCCCTCCTCACGTAGTCTTCGAATGTGCTGGGCCAGACATTTGATCAAATCCCTCGTCCAGACTCAGCATCGCCTCCAGCAGCAGGTGGGACCATTGGTGGACCCTTCATACTTACTCTCAACATGTTCGTGCAGTCTGACGCAGAGGCTCCCTCCAGAATGCCGCTCTGAAGAAACTCGCCAACGACCCGCAGCCGCAGGTGAGGAACACATAGTTCAGCGCCGAAATCCGCTCATCCATAGTGCCGGCACCACCAGCGACTTGCTGAAGAGGTTAAGGGCCTCATTTCGGGTGCATGAGCGGGCGCGGAACACGGTTGGAGGAGAATAAATAAAGGTAAAGTCTTCTCCTTCAGCTCGGCTGGTAGAATCTGTGGCTGACACCGGATAGGTGCAGATCTAGAACCCCATGGAAGACGTTTTGGCTCACTGGGCCATCTTAGAAGAGTGGGCCACAGACCGCGCGCCTTCTGTTTCGATTCGCGAAGCGCAAGAAGATTGCCTTGATATGAACATGTGGCCTTCGGAGAAATGGTCATACGCATACCTTTCGGGATGCTATTTATGTCTCCACCGGGGTGTTTATGTGCTTGTACGACGAATTCATATGCCGTTTTCCCGACGTCGCGAATCAGCACCAGTCGTGGTTCGAAGGAAGTCCAATCTAAGACTTCCACCTGTGGCCTTGAATTCTCGATCCTAACGCCTTCAATTGAAACAGGAAGATATAGAAAATGAGGCGGAGGAGCGATGGGTACGGAATGATCAGCGCGAAGCATCCGGGACTGACGAGCACAGAGAGGAGCGAGGGGATCTGATCATGATGCACACCGGCGCGCCTTCAAGCTTCATGTGTTGTCATTCCTTTCGAACTTATACTAGACAACTGGAGCCAGTAGCGGTAAGAGGGAAGTTCTAAACTTCCATTGACACGGATTGGTACGAATCTGAGAGGTGGGTCACTATATTTGGAAGGCTACGAACGACGGATACAAGTGACATTGGCCTCGCGTGGTACGGGGTTTGGCGTGAAGTGCACAAGAGACAGAAGGTCAAAGGTTGTGAAGATGCAGCCCGAATTGGCGCGACGTCAGAAAAGACTAGGCCAGAGCCAAGGGTGGCGACGAAAGGGGATGCGATCCTCGTACCGGTACGCCATTTGCTTCGCAGAGCACATGCTTTGGCCTGCTGTCGATGGTGATTCTGCATGGGCTGTCGTGTATATGCTATGGAGTGTCCTTGCCATTGAGTCTGGGCCGGCAACGTGCTGCTTTTCTAACAGGTTGAAATCGGCTATGCTTCTTCCAACATGCCATTAGATCCAGGTCCGATGAGCGGGGACTCGACGCATAACAATGCAGGGACGGCTAGGCGATACTCACCAGAGGTACCAATCCCAACTCAAGGGCTCTACCATCGTGAACACCGCCGTCACCAGAGGCGGTCGAATTTTAGTAGTAAGCGGCTGCAGAGTGGCCAAGGTTTCCCTAGACCGAGAACAAGGGGAGATGGAGAGAGGGCGAGAGGCGATTGAGAAGCCGTTGGATAGAAGGAAGAAGGAATTGAACAAGTTGAGGGTCCGATATTGCTTTTTATCATCGGGGGAGGCTATGAGACGTATGAAGTAGCGGTCAACGCCAAGGGCAGGGGGGCAGATCGTGGCCGGTGAAGGACGAGAAGCAACCTGATTAATCAACTAGCGCCCAGTTATTCCCGCACGGGGCTATGACATGTGATCCACTTCTGGCGTCAATTTCGGCGCTCGAGGCATTCGGTCCAACTTGGCACCCACCTCGATGTCGCCGGTGCCCCCTAGTGAGTCTCTTCTCTGTCATACCAAGGTTCCTGATAGTTTCTGGATCGTTTCAACGGTTTAGACTCGGCAGTTTGACCATTTGGACAGTTTGGACTTCGTGGTTCGACCATTTGGACAGATGGCGCCGCCCCATAAACATAGTTCCAGCTTCATCTACCAGCGTCGGTCATGCGTCGGTCGTGGCTAGGCAGACCA
Organism: Coprinellus micaceus; assembly: GCA_951394405.1. NCBI lineage: Eukaryota > Fungi > Basidiomycota > Agaricomycetes > Agaricales > Psathyrellaceae > Coprinellus > Coprinellus micaceus. The sequence goes on along the minus strand of OX596335.1, from coordinate 4,977,502 downwards.
CAGGGGTAGGCTCAACGGATGAGTATTCATTCTAATTGATCGTGATACTGCTGTCCGCCGGCGAACGAGTTCGGGAAATCGGCCGTTACCTGGCGGGTTCTCGAGCTTGAGATATAACTGAAGCTCGTCTCAGCTCTTTTACACCTGACGCTGCAACACATCTCGCAGGTGTTCGCCGTACAGCTCCCTGACGCAGTAATTGAGAAGACCTTCCGCCAACACAGGACCCAAATTCCATAACGAACTGCTCGCTCCGCGGAAGGACTCGATACCTCCCTGTGTGACTCGATGGAAGACACTTTCCGACGGGATGCGACAGGCGAGTACGCCCGTGATCGACATCCATCTATTTCGTGACAATGGCGGCTCTGCCATGTCGTCAAATCTCGACATCGCGATAGAAAGAGGTGGCCCTGATTGACAACATGTGGTCCCTGAAAGCAAGAAGTTCACGGATACGAGCGCGACTATCATCATTATGACAACGGGCGTAGGACCTTCCGGTCGGTGGGAACGATGGGAAGGGTGCTTGTGTAATGGGTGGAAGGATGGCATTGGGCGGCGGAAAATGCGGCGGCGTCGCGGTGCAATGACCTTGAGATTGTAGGTTGACTCGGGTGTCGCTTTTTGAGGGAGGGGTATGGAGGACGACGAGTTATGGTAAACCAATTGCCATTGCAGCGGCGAAGAAGTCGCGCCTCTCGCGAGGATTGTTGTTGACGACCTGCAATGGCAACCCCGCCACCCTTCTAACAGCGTCGTGTACGAAAGGAGGAGGAGACATCCTCCAGATCCAGCTCTTTGAAAGGGGTGGTCAGGTTGGCGTTGACGTCGAATTGATTTGCCCCCGGCAGTTTGGGACGAAAATGACCGTGAGTCCAAGGGCTACATACCTCGCCCTTCCGCTCGCTATAGCTACTTATACCATATAATTATAGCCCTCACCGTTGTCCTATTTGACGAGGAGCTACCTCCTCTGCGTTCGTGACATGTGTAGGTGACGATGCTGATGTCGATCGCGATGTCGGTTGGGGGAGTGGTGCATTGGTTCGACGTAGGCCATCGAAGTAGACGGAGTGCTTCCCTTGCCCTTTCTCGCTTCAGCTGGAGACCTGCGAAAAATGGTGGCTTAAGCACGCGTACTTCACCGCTTTCCAGATTGCCACACGGCCTTCGATGTCTGCCCCCGCCTTCCTCCAGTGGTTGTCCCCTTTGAATCTAATTAGAACTGCAACGAAGAAATTCGGGCAAAATAGTTGTTTGCAAGTCCTTCTCCGAAGCCTAGTACGCGTGTCTTGTCCCCCGGGGAGCGGTTGGTCGAGTCAGGGTAGGACCCAACGCCTTGCAATTGTCATGGTCAACACCCGGGGTACGTACAGTCATGATCAGGAAGTCTGTATGGAGACGCAATTCTCTCGGAGGGCGACACCAGCGAAGATTATGAGAACCACGGCGATACATGTGCAATAATTACCATGGACGAAGTTCTATCTATATATACAATAGATATAGAGCTATATATATCCGGATCCAAGTAGTGAGTCGACCTCACAGCGGTGGATCGCTATATCATATAGTATAGTATATCAAGTCTAGAGCTTGAAATTCCGAGTCGGGAGATCGGCCGGCCCTAAAGACCTTCGATAAGGTCGCTTTGGTGACTTAAGATACCTACCAGAGGCCCCGAATAATGGGTATGTTTCGTGCATGTGTCGTTCAGAAACAGAGGGGAAAGATTAGGGCCGTGTGTTTCTTGATCCTCTCTTCCAGAAACAGAGCGGAAACATTGAGGAAACATGGCCACTTCATTTCTTTTGCGTGTTTCCAGTCTAATTCCGTAGAAAAACAGTGCGAGAAAATGTGCGTCCCATCTTTTTGATATGTTTCCAGCCTCTTTCCAAAGGAAATAGCGTTGGAAACATGCCACCTGGTGTTTCTGGCATGTTTCTCCGGTTTTGTAGGAGGAAACAGCGCGAAAACACCCAATACAAATTTCCGGCATGTTTCCTGTAGGTTTCCCACCGAAATCATGCCTTTCTCAGTGTTTCCGTTGTCTTTTCCGGTGAAAACATGGGTAATTGTTTCGCCCCATGCTTCCGCCCGGTTTCTCAAAGGAAAGAAGCTGGAAACATGGGGATTGGTCACATTGTCGCACGTGTGACGTCATAGCATGTTTCCGGTATGATTTTAGGAAGTTTCCAGCGAAACTCTTTTAGGAAACATGGAGAAGCGCATGTTTCTGTCATGTTTCTGGACAAACTTAGGTAGAAAACATTGGTAAAAAAGAAACGATCTGATTCTCACGTGTTTCTATGACGTTTCCTGCAGAAACATGGCGAAATCATGATCGCTTGCACGTTTCCATCAGGATTCTGCCAGAATCAGACCAGAAACAGGCCCTCTCTTTCTCCAATGTTTCCACAAGAAACATTGCGGAAACAGGCTATCGCTGGCCTTGTGTCCTCTCGAACGAGGCCCATATAGATCGGGCAACCGGTAATCGTTCGGCGTACATTTCCGCTCTATACGAGGTGGATAGACAATACCCTGAGATGAAGCTTGTTGAAAAGCTGGTGCTAAGGTCTACCTACCACCCGTAGATGCACCCCCTTCACGAAACCGTCGGTGATTCCCCTACTTCCTGTCCGGATGTGACGCAAGCTTCCCATTCCCCCCATTGACTCTAGAGATACCGGAAGCCATCGTGATTGAGGGACATTGGAATATGACAGGAATCCGTTCGACCACTACCCCTCCAAGCTATACTGTATACAGATCAACATAGGTACGACCCATCCCAATCCCATTGAGCCGGACCTCCAGACGGCGTCTTTATTTACAAAAGCGCGATGGCGTTTGATTAAATGACGGCCTGTTACACAAGGGCTTCGTATTTAAGCAGCGTCCGTTTAAATGCTGGCGTTTAATTGTGCGAGCGCAGGCGGGGGGACTATGAGGCCACACCTCCGTGTTGCGTTTAAACACCTACCTCGCTGAAATAACCGTCGCTCTCAATGCGCTGGGTTGTGTGGTGTGGGGAATTAAATGGTCGTATTCGTGTTTAAATAACCGTGAGGTCGTATAAGAACAAGGGTAATTAAACGGTAGGCACATCGGACCAAGGATGTGTTTGTGTGTTTAAATAGGAGATAAAGAAATGTTTGAACGGATAGGGAGGAATTTGAACAGGGATACGAAGAAGGGACAATCAATGAACTCGAAGCAGAGAAAAAGTATCATTTAATCAAGGGAACCGATGAAGAGGGAGGGGGAAACATTTAAACAACAATTAAACCGACCAATCTAGTCGCGACGGGCACGCTTGGTGGAGCCGTGGTTCTCAACGTCTAAGCTCAGGTTGTACTCGCAGGCCGCCCTGTATGAGCAAGCCGTCAGTAGTGAATATTGCACGCTATACTCATCACTTACTTTCGGCCCTTAGGAGACCTCTGCCCCTGAGCGATGAGCTGGAGCCCGAAACCAACCTGCTTCCGCGAGCGAGTGCTCTCGCGCCTTGGTGCATCAGCGCCACCCTTCAGAGTGTTCGTGGCATCACCCATTGTCTTCCGCTTCGACGCCGAGCCATTCTTGCCTTTCTTGGGAGGTTGGGCAGGAGGGAGGGCAGGAGGGAGGGGAGGAGTCTTGGGTCGTTCGTCTTGGAGAGTGAGGGTAGGTGGGTGTTCCTTAGCCGGAGGAGGAGGAGGAAGCAGCTCGCGATCGAGGGGTTTCTCAGAGGACGGGATAGGGGTACCAGTGGCGGGGGCAGCGACTCCGAGCTGGGCCGGACCTTCGGATGACTAGGGGTGCTATCAGATAGATGGAAACACGAAGAGATAAACAACGCACTTGCTGGGGCCCAGTTTCAAGTCCCCCCTCAGCGCCAACCTCATCACCCCTCTCCACCTGATCGATCAAGCGCTGAGCAGCATCCCGAGCGCGTGAAAGGTACTCCACTTTGGTAAAAAACAGGAACGGAGTGCCAGACGCTTGGTAGCGAGCGATGTCCTCGTACAGACCAGGGGCGTCGGCTGGCCTGCAGGGTGTAGGGTAGCCAATCGGGCACGAGAAGCTGAAGACCCCCACGTCATAGTGACCTGCCGGATCCTGAGCTAGCGCAGCCCACGGAAGTGCTGGCATAGCGTTCTCTGCTGGATATCCATGATCTGTGATGATGAATTGGGGATGAGGGGATGAACATCGACAATGAGATGATGACGGTGAAGAAGGAAAATGTGGGGACGTACCCCACAGCGCAGTGAGATAACGCGTGAGAACCTCGGAGATCTGGCCGAGTGCGAGATTTGGATCGGCCAGATCCAATAGGGGCAGGATGGGACGCTTCGACTTGTCATCGAGCTCGAACTGGTAGACCGACGGGCTCTTCAAATCTTCGGAGAAGTCAGATATCGTTGTATAGACTAGGACCTTGGCGGACGAACACGGTAAATGAGCCTCAGCATGTTGGACCCAGTGCCTGACAATTTCGTCGTGCATCTTGGGCATGTGGGCGATCTCAGATTGGCTTGTGGAGTCATGGCCAGCATAGAGACTAGATAAAGAAGAATTTATTGAGCACGGCGGTGACAGAAAAAACCTATGTGCGACTCACATGCCATGCTGCACACCCTCCGACTCCGTGCGCATCGCGTACATGACCCCAACCATTGCCAATCCCACAATCCCGCGATCGAGGTTCTGCTGAACAGCCTCGCGTAGATAGACGGGCCACAAGGCTTGGTTTCTATAAAATTTGGTTAGCTGGATTTCTGAAAATGCGGAAGGAGGATGTCGTACGTCGGAACATCAAGCTCCATCTCACGCTTGCGCTGCTCCCAATGGTCCTGATCAGCCCCATCCCAGGCACGCTTCCTGGCCTTCTGGGAGATGACACAAGAATGCGTCCCTAGGGGAACTGCCGCCTTGACCTCCTTGTAGGCCCGGGAGTACTCCTGGGGCTGCTCTCGGAAGAAGATGTCCTTGGCTGAGAGGTCTCCCTCAAGAATGACAAGTCCCCGAATGGCATCATTGAGAGCGCGCTGTGTGGATGGGGACGATGTGGCGACTGAGGACGTTGAGGTAGACATTGAGGTCACGGTCTTCGGAAGGCCCTTCTTGTAGGTGTTGTTCTTCCAGTTTCGGAAGAAGGTGCGAATTTCCTAGGGCGTGAAGTACGTTAGTGTGAGCGTTGATTAGATCACGCTGCCCACTAACCTTCTCGACAACGTCAGGTTTACGACCGTTGAGATCGGAAGCCTTGAAGAGGTCATGCTTCATGATTGCCGCTGCGGCTTCCGACATCCAGGTAGATGTTCCCTTGTCGTAATCGCGGACAGTGGGGTTGGACTCGACGAGATACGCGACAAAGTTGGGAAGCTTTGACTGAATATGTGTTCTCTGCGCAAGGTTGAAACTGCGGAGAGGGGGCGCTCCTGAGCGATTCTGGGGAGTGGCAGCGATGACAGAGTCCATGATTCGAAGGGGTGGGGGACGGATAGTGGGGAGAAGAGTGGATATTCAATATATGAGAGACAGCATGCACCCGACGCAGATCCGCAGTTCGGGTTGCTCAAAAATTCACTAAGTCGCCGAGGTCCGGTGAGCTAGAGATACTGGCAAGGGGAAGACAAATTTCAACTCTACTGCAACCCTGGGAACGCAAGATAGATAAAATGGTGAGTTATTCACCGTTATCAAGGTCTGGGCTTGGTGAGATGCCACACAAGAGGGAGATAGGTACTCAGCCGTCGTTACCAAGTCATCCAGCATGCTGCACAGCGATGCATTCCATTCCTGCCCTGAGATTAGCGAACTTTGCAATATCTGAAGAGGAGCAGGTGTGCCCGACGGCATTCCTGTTCCGTTCGGATAGTCGCAGTCACGCTCTCGAGTGCACACATTCACTGCCGCGATGCGAGGCTGCCCAAGGCGGACCGTATTTAATCATATACTTTGTAAAACAGAATATGAAGTGGTTCAAGTCATGTCCCTCCTCGCACTACCTTGCTCCGCATTTCGCGACTTCTATTACAAGGAGATCAAGACTCGCACTCGCGAGCTTGCAGGCCCTCCACCTGGTTCAGACTACCAAGGCCATCAATTCATTGAGATTCGCCTTTCGCTGGGTGAACTCTCGCTGCCCAACATCGGACGCTACAGCGCGAAGGTATATACCTGTTTGACTTAGTGTATCAATTGCCCTGACTTTGTATCATGGATAGTGCGTCCACCCCGACCATCGTGACAGTAGGCGATACCCTAGCTGTCACTGAGTGCGCATGATCACGGCGCCGTTGCAAGGGGTCGAGTTCGAGCATCTCCGCATCAAGATCGAGCGCTTTACCCGCATCACCAACCGCCCATGGGGCCTGGCCCAGCATCCCACTAGCTCTAAGCCAAGTCCAATCATCGATGTAGATTCCTTGCTGTAAATAACTTCGTCGATTAAAGGCCTGCAATGCGTGCATTTGATACAACTAGACTCATCGGAATAAATGTGGATATCCTGGGTGAACTTTTTTGAAGGGACTCGTCAACGTGCTCGTTCCGTTACACGTCTCCGTCTGTCAATTGCAGAGTGCTTCAGAGACACCATAAATCCTATCCCTAATACCAAATTGCCGTTGCCTTCACGTCTGGGTTACGGTAGTCGAAACGGCGTGGTCAGCTCGATCTCTACCCACTAAGGCTCATGCTATAGTGTGTCCTTCAGTGAAAAAAGTCGTCAGTACGTTCTCTCAAAAGCGATTCCAATTTACACCCCACAGAGTGAGTCAGGTATTCAACGAGGTGTAACTCAGCGAGGACATCGAGAAACTCGCAGGTGCATACCGTAGACAGAGACCGCTTGCGTGCTAGCTCTAATACACAAGGGATCTGCGAGGTGTAAATCTGCGAGGGAATCGCTGATGCACTTGAGGGCGGGTGCGTCAGGGGCACATGGTGAATGCGCTCTCTCTGGGGAACCTCCCCGCGTGCCAAACGGTGAGGTACCCGCCGAGTTATAGCATGAAGTAGTCGACAAGGTGATGGTCTCTGTAGTAGAGTGGTACGTACGAGTGGTTCAATATTGAAGCTTTCCCGGGCCCTCTAGGCTTGGGTAAAAATTTGGGGTATCTCAGAGTGACCAGTTGATACCGTAGCACTCAACGCCGCCCCCCACATGGAAGCCCCTCCAGGCTTGTGAGTGCAATTAACTGTGCGGGGAACCCTAGTCTGCAATGATAGAGTGATGGGATCCCCAGTTATTGACACGGCGCTCGTTTGTTGGCGCACGATATCATCTTTACTGTACGTAGAAAGCGCCCCAACGACTTATTCATAGACCCCACCAAAGATATGACCGCTCGCACACATGCTAATGGCTGAGCCTAACAGAGTCCAGGGACGGCGCATATGACTCGTTTAACCTTCCTAATTGAAGTTTGCTATTGCCTATGCTGGCCTATCCATAGGATAGTGTTTTATAATGCATGGCCGGTTACCTTCGCGTGAAATTCGCCCTCAGACATCATGGATCTCCGACCGGTTGGGTTCGCTCAAATAAGCGCCCACACGAGCCCTGCCTTACCCATTTTGTGCATTGCTGAAACATTTCCTCCTCTTGTAACTATACTAATCTGATAGAAAACCAGATTTATGTGGTCTTTAGATCTTATCTGCAGACTTTTGGTTTCATGGCCATGCTCAAGGTTTCGGTTTCGGTTTCGTTTTGTAGCTTGACTCTTCACTGCGGACGGTTAACCAAGACGGCAAGGTCCACATCTCACTCTCTGGGCTTGAGAAAAAATTTCTAAGGATGTTATCTATTTGTAAGGCTTGTTTGGAATTCGTTTTTGAGCCTCCAACAAAGGCCTGTTGAAATTGTAGGGGGAGGATCAATGTGAGAGCGGATATCCGCTGTAGTCCTCACAAGCGGATCACCGAAGCTATTACGACTTGACTATCATTCGTCCTGGGGAGCTCAAATACTCAAGACATATTCCAATGCATTCCCTTTCGTAGCATTTGCCTCACTGAAGACCCTCCGGATCCTTGTGCTTGTACCTATCCAGGTGCATGGCACTGGCAGAGCACCGGGGATGGATGCGGCTGTGCAATCGCTCCCTCGGGCTTGCCTGCACTGCCACCCGGCCATCAGCCAAGTCACTTGTGCGTGAAAGCGAACCATGACCTTCTCGAACACTGTACCTGTGGTTGTAAAGATCCAATTTCACAATCGGACCTTATGGGGATGAATCGGGAATACCTGCGGAGTGGAGTGCCCCTGTTCTAGAAAGGTGCGATTGGGAAGAATGAAGAGTAAATCTTCGCGTTAACGCATGCAGTGCCTATCACCTGGGATACCACAGAGTCATTCAGTGAGTTCTGACTAGGGCTAGGTGATTGGGGATCATCTGGGTGAAAGGAAATCGCTAAATGGTCAAACGTGGGCGGAGAAGCGTTGACACCTTCAACGATTTTTCATTGCTCCGCCAACCCCAGGCCTGCTACTCTCATGGCCCGTCAATCGAAAACAGCAAAGCTACGGGAACAGGAGAGGCGAGCTGCGGCATCTCCCTCGGGAACCTCTCATTCTACTCAACCTGTCCGACTCGCTTCAGAGCTCTCAATATCTGTTCATGGTGCTTCCCAATCATCTCAAGCTCTTCCTCCCATCGTGCAGGCTGCGACCCCTTCTAACCCTTCTGATCTGACCCACCCATCTCCGGTCACTGCGAACGAGGATGTGCTATCAACTAGCAATGATGCGAGCACCGCAGAATTGCCCGATTCATCTGCCGCTCCGCCGAAAATACCATCGCAGGTCAGTGCCTTGCTGTTCCGAAAATTTGGTACCACACTGAGCGTATAGTAGACGACGTCACTCATCAACGAGTTTGAAGCTTGTATGCCGCAGCTTTTGGACTTGCTTTTTGAGGCTGAGATACGGACAGCTGGTCTCCTCGAAGATTGTTCCTGTGGGAGGGGAAAGCGGACGGTGACTTGCTTCGATTGCACACAGCACCCTCTCTGTTGCGAGCAGTGCTTCATTTCTGGGCACAAGCACCTTCCACTGCACTGGGCAGAACGCTGGGATCCGCATATCTCTTGCTTCGTTTGGCACAACATCTCCGCTCTTGACCCCTCCTTTGCGATAAACCTTGGCCATTCCGGAGATCCATGTCCTTTCTCTCTTGTTGGGGACTCTGGGAAGCCCCTGGATCTGACTTTGGTCACCCTGAACGGCATTCATCGGACCCGTGTTCGCTTCTGTACCTGTCATGGCATCCCAGATCGCATGAGCCAGCTCATGAGTGCAGGATTCATGCCCGCTACGGTCAAGTTACCTCGCACTGCTTTCTCCTTCGCCGTTGTTGACCAGTTTCAACGGCTGCAACTGGACTGCAAGATCTCGGCTTACGATTTTTGTTACACCCTTCGCCGTGCAACGGATGATACGTTCACATCCAAAACTCCCGTATGTCTTTCTCACACCTGCCAGAAATAGACGCTCACCGATAATCTCTAGGACATTTTCCCACAGTTTGTTATCGTCATGCAAGTCTGGCGCATAATGATGGCCCTGAAGCGTCTAGGTCAAGCGCACAATATCGACGACATTCTAAGTCACCGCCGAGCACGCAATCTTATTGTCCACTGCCCAGTATGCCCTGAACCGCACTTCAATCTTGGGAGTGCATGGCGTGAGATTCCAGAACTGCTGCGGTGCGGCCCATTCTCCCGTATCTTTCCATTCTACATAACTGATGATTATTCAGACACCTGTGCCAGCTCCAATTCACCGCTGATGGCAACCACCAAGCCAATCGGTATCTCAAGAATACAGACCCCCTGAGCGAGTCACTTTTTGCAGGGCGGGCGCATTTCCCAACCGATGAAATCCTGCAAGAACACCTTCGTCCAACAGAAGGGGTACCCGCAGAGGTTTGGTTGATTCTGCACCCTCTCCGAGAATTTACCCTGATCCACCCATAGAAATCAACGTGTACGCACCTCAATGCAGCCGAGAAGCAGGATAGAAAGAAATTCAGGAACATGGATATCACGGGGATCATCAACATTCAATGCTCTCATGTGTTTGTCAAGTCGTCCGTTGACCTTCAGCTCGGTGAAAAGTCGGGTTTCCGTCTCTGCAATGTAAATTTGGCTTGCTGACATGTCCGGCTAGATTCACGAACACCGACCTTGCATTTGGGCTCACCTTGGATCTGAACGAGTGTCTTGATATCTCGGACATAACCCTCCGCCATATCACCGCTCGCGACCTTATCTTTTCTTACGATATAGCTTGTGGCTATCTCGTCAAACTCTTGGAGCGTTTCTCTCAACGATTCCCTCATCTTGTCACCGCCATCTCCAGAGCTCGAGGAATCATCCCTGCCGTCCACATTCAAAACCACCAAGACAATTGTATGTACATGTATTCCGGCGCTTATCTCCAGAACGCAGGGCACTTCCACGGGGAGACGGCAGAGCAGTACTGGGTCGAGTTGAACCAACTCGGCCCCCAAACTCGCCAGATGAACGGTGGGCACCGCCATGATGTCATCATCGATCATCACAATAACTGGGCCTGGAAGAAAACGAAGCAGATGCGTACGTCAACCTCAATCACTTTCTCTATTTCCTCCCTCATCGAACCCCAAACAGCCGACACTCTCCGCGCTGAGGTCACTCACGCTAGGGAGACCTACCGCCAGCATAAGCTACGCTTCGACTCACTCTGCCATCTGCATGCCGATAAGCTTTCGGGCTGGAACACACGAGACCGCAGTGAACGCAAGGTGCGGGGGAAGGAGGTTGAGTGTGTCTACCGGCACGCTCCGAGTAAAGGTGTGACTAGCTTCTCATTTCATCTGCGGCCCTAAAACAACTCTGTTTTTCAAGTGCCATCGCAGAAGGCGATACTTGAAGCCCTCAGAAGTGGAGAGAGCCGCCCACCAACCACACGATCTTCGAAGTCCGATGCACCCAGTGAGGCCGAGTTCATCGAAGAGGGCATCTCATTACAGTCCACCCAGTATGTCTCCATTCAGAACTACTAACCCTTATCTGATACCCAATCTCATCTAGACGAGAACTTGAGCAGAAGATCACCTCGTGCGAAGCGCATTCAACAATCACCTCGGAGAAGGAAGTCAAGCAGGAGTCAAGAAAGCTAGAGAAGCGGATGGAGGCATGGCGGGAACAGCAGCAGGGCTTCATGCCTCAGGTGAGTGCCGACATCCTACTCCAGGCATCTCAGGACGTCGTCGTCTCGAAGCAGCAGCTCTTCCTCCCTTCCGATTACGACGCCAGCCGCCGCACCGAGCTCCGCCTTGACGACTTCGCATCACTGGAATCCCAGCTGCGAGAAGGGCTTGCGTTCGATGCTATCACCTCAGTCCAGCAATTCGTCAAGTGCATCGAGTCACTGAAGATTGACAAACGCACCAACGCCGTCGGTCAGGACCAGAATACACGGGCGAACACCCAAATTGCGCAAGTCGTTTCGGATCGCCAAACGTGGATCAACCACTACAACTCCAATCGCGACGCCCTTATCTCCCTCGGGTTCCCTCACCACACTCGCAGCTTCCCTCGTTTAACAATTGAGGACACTCGCCGCACCTCTGTCACTGCAAAACGTGCGCTCGGCGCCTCTCGGCAATTCGACGGGAAGCTCTGGGGGACGCAGCCCTCTCTCCCTGCGTCAATCCCATCGTCAACACCACCTTCGTATACCCCTGTCCCCGTCGCTGGCGATGTCTCCACTCAGGGGGCTCACAAGATTACCAAGACAATGAGTGCGCTGCTGTTTGTTCGTCCTTCTTATTTCCCAGCTAACGCGATGTTACGTCTAGAGCGCAAGGCAACCGAGGACATACCTCGTCAGGACGAGGTAGGTGCGAAGGCATTGCAGGTGGAGATCGACGCGGCAAAGGTTGTGAACATCGAGGATGGGTGGATCTGGAGGATTGGAGCGATAGGCAAGTTGAGTGCTGCGGAGATTAAGGCATGGGAAGAGGAAGGTACGCTCGATCACTCACGCTCGCTGACGCTCTCCGCCTTACCCCTCACTACAATCCCTAGGTGATCGAGTCCACTGGTTCCGTGCTGAGGTGGAGATGGAGCGCTGGAGAGAGCAATGGGAGCTCAAACTCGTCGAGTTCGTCCGTTGCGCCGACAGCTTCTCCAAGATGGCCGAGACCTGGGTCACGCTCGCTGATCACAGTACCACCCCTTCGGGCACAATTTACGCCCGCAAGAAGGCCGCCACCTACCGTCAGCTCTGCCTCGAAGTCGAGACTTCATTTGCTGGTATCCAGGCAGACGAACCCACCGAGTATCGACGCGGCGAAGACATTGTCGAGTATATAATTCGTCACCGTAAGACCGAAGTCGGTACCTTTCATCCGAAGTACACGTGGGTCGTCTCCTCTTTCGTTATCAGTTCCCTGCAGTGCTCACCAAATCCCCTCGCATAGCGTCCAGCTCTTCAAGGTGTTTAATTGATGCTCGGTGACCAATGTCTCCTTCTGCTCAGCGTGTACACTTTATCTTCTCATTTATTCACTCTCCATTGATTAAATGGTATAGATATCTCTCTTGTCGCCCATAGTCTCTCGCCCCTGCCACCTCCGCTACTTCTTCGTGTATTTAAATGCATATCTACCTATTTAATCCACTCTCGTTGTGGGGCTGACATTTAAACATGATTAAACGCTCGAGATTCCCGAGCATCGAATGTGATGCCATTTGCACTGATTAAGCATTGCTAGTCTGTTTAAATGACGGTGAGGGGGCTCGGGGGGCTCACCGTGCGAGAAGGGGTCGTCTGAGTGCTTAAACATTGCCGTTTAAATGGACTCTGCTTAATTGTTTGCCCCTGTATAACAGGCCGTTGTTTAATCAAATCCCATCGGGTTACAGTTATTTAGTACGGCGATATTTCCCGTGGAAGATTGTGTTCATGATTACAGTCGGGGAGGTGGTCGCACGGAGCGTGGGGGCCGTTAAGCTCGTGAGGTTACAGTGAGGACTGGGCGACCACTCGGCACTTGTCAAAGGCTGTGAGATATACATGCGACGGGAAAGGCGCCACCACAGGCGCCTCCGCAGTCCCGAACGAGGTCGACAATCGAGATACCTATTTTGGGAGAATGGGTTGGCCAGCTAGAGCGGGTCCAGCGACTCCAGCCATAATGTGCAGGATGGAAAAAGAGAAAGCAATAAGGGCTAACCTCCATACGTACGCCAGACTCTTCCACGTGCTCCCATAGCCACTCCTTCTCCTTCGAGGTCGACTCCTCCATACCCTGCACAAAGTCCTTCGGCCTCTCCCCAAGCCTCGGCCTCAGTTCGCACGCCTATCTCGGCACCGCCATCCTTTCGTCCTGACCGTCGTGTTCGTCCCGTCGATAGGCGTCTTATTCTCTCCATCGTCCGCATAGACCCCCACGGGACTCTTTGAACCCAATTATATACTGCCTCGCAAAAACTGCATATCCTAGACCACCCGTCCGCGTCTCGTCCACGTCCTACGTTTCATCCACCTCTGGGACTCGGAGAACGATATCAGAATAGGAAAACGACCCTCGGAGCAAGCGCTTGCTCGCGCCCCACCCACTAGGGTTCAGAGTACCTACCTCAACTGATTGCGCCTGGAAGGGCCCCCTTTTCTTCGTCCCAGTTGAAGGCCAAACGACTCCCCTTCGCCCTCTGCGGTAGGATGCAGGGAGTTCCGCTTTTCGCATTCAAGGATGGGGCAACGTTTTGTCCTGGTTCCGGATACTCTGTAAATACCGTCTCCTCGATATTACTCGATTCTCAACCCTTCTAAACCTCCTATAGCACTTCCCATTGCAACCAGACCGTTCTTCTGCTGACCGCACACGCCTAAGCGTCAGCGAGCGATGTCCGGTGCAGGGATGCCCTCCACTTGACAATCAGCGTCCAGCTCATAGGGGAGGGGTTGGGGAAGGAAGATCCATGTGTTTCGTTGCGTTAGTAGTAGTAAGTTGAGGTACCCCGTATCGATGTCCAACACCCAAAAGCAAGCATTCTCTCTATGCCCTACGTTGTATAGAACTCCCAACTCACCGTCTGCTTTGCTTGTATCCTAGATCGTCGCATCTGCTACCCTGTCCACATGGGAAATCCCAGGCGGCACAAGGTATTGGGTGAGTTTCTCAGTGGGGGGTTGAACGGGCCAACCTGAAGCAAAGAAAATCATATCCAGTCCCTTACTGCTTCATATTGACCGTAAGCCGCGATGGATTCCGTGGTGATCCCGCAGGTCATCGCGGACCGAGAAGGACTTTCATGCCCGACGGGCTCAAGACCCAGCCTATATATCAGGGAGACGATAGAGAAGTCCGGTGAGGACCCTCTGCCGCTTACGCTGGATAGTGGACTACCTAAGCCATCCCACCACAAGACTGCGACAGGGGGATATCTGCAACCCAGTCCAAGGATCCATCAGCGGATGCTAGAAAGTAGATGCAGCATTGCGACTCAGGGAAACCCCTTTTGCCATATGCTTATCAGACACAGAAGTACCTCGCGCATTGAACGATAACGGTGGACGACATTCGTAACGGGAGCCTAAGGTTCGGCCGATAGGACATAGGTTTATCCAACAGACCCATTGCACATTGTCAGGTACAATAAACCGGACCACCTACGATTGGCCCCAGCAGAACCACGACGCCGGCCACAACCACTAGTACCACGGCTTCCGCACCAGGGCTACTCGCGATTATCATACGACCGCGGGAGGTAGTCACGGGGTGAACGAATATTTCACTGGAGAGTGGCATAACGATGAGCCCCCTTTTCCTCTCCTTCGCTTCTGAGCCCAACGGTCATCCACGGCGCAACGTTGAAAGACCAAAGGTGCCGTGGTCCGGGGGAGATCATTCTCTGTGAAGTCGCCGAATTCCGTCGGGTGAGTACCACCAGGGGGGTATCATCGTTCAGAAGGAATGTGGGGGTGGATAGATGGGTGCGTGGATCGACGTGGGTCGGGAGATGCCCAGGAAATGCGATATGGTTTAGATAACCCTCGGTTGGCTCGACGCATTTCATTCCGGTCTTACATGCGGGAGACTCGGCTGGATATCGCGGTCGTAGATTGGATAACCTTGCTCTCTAACCCCTGTAGATCCGTAATTCGTGCGGTATTTCGTCCGTTGGTAGCTAACTTTTAATTAGCCAGGCCGATCCTAGGAATCTTCCGAAACCGTCAAGGTGTGGTCAGCTGAGCTGGCTGAGCCGATACAAGGGATATGAAAAGGACTGTAGTTGGGTATCTTGGTCGGAGAGAGGAAGGCGGAGGATATGAAGGCACCACACATCCCTGCTCCAGAATGGGCGATGGATCTTCCTCTGCACAGGACCCAATGGCAGGTACATGAGGTGCAGGTGGAGTATGGAAGGAAGATGCGACACGAGGAGGACGCGTGTTTGAGGTCTAGATTGTGACCCTGGATATCGTGCGGCGCGATTGCGAAGGCATTGTGCACGACGTTGTGGGCATTGTGCCCGTGGTCGTCGCGGACGGCAATGATGATATTGACTCCAGCCCAGGAGGCGGGAGTCGGCAAATCCCGAACCCAAATCCCACGCCTCCGGCTCGGTCTGGACTGCATCCATCAAACCATCTCGTCCCCAAACCGCCATGCGCGTCGCATTCGACAATCCCTCTAGTCCCTTGGGCTGGTCCTCATATGGGCGTTTCGCTATCAGAAACCACGCGCAACTACGTTTGATGTCTTAAGCTCATATTTCCTCGGGAATGCACACTATTCCAACGGCGCCTCTAAATTTGAAACTCGTCATACCGGCGGTAGCGAGCGCGTAACGCGCCGAAATCAGGTACGTTGCACTGTAAGAGTCCAACCAATGGGTTTTAGCTGATAAGTTAGATCTTAGTTAGATCACCTTCTTGCCTGTGTCCCACCCCGGCTGTTCCATTCATGCTCAACCTCGGCCGGGCCTCGAGCATTCAGGAAATTGGCCCCCATTGGTTCCATCCCACTCGGGTACGAGCTATCTATTCCCTTCGCGCAGTATGTATGCGGGTCGGCATTCGGAGTTGCAGTTATCCAGAAAGTCTTTTGAAGGGTGCCTGCATTTATGCCACATACGCTCGGGGCGCGGCAACTGATCTTCGACTTCGAGAATAGTGGTTGGTGGAGCGACCTCCGTTTTCTAATTCAAAACATCGAATGGACTTCGTATCCTTGTCATCCGGCTGTACTGCTCACCCTCAAAGGCTGAGGGATAGAATAGGACCAGAGCGAAGAACCGTCTGGGCTGGCGTTCTCGCTCCGTCGAACCTCCTATCTTGCTCTTCTCCACCAAGCACTCAGGATGCCCCCTCGGTCGTCTATACTGAAACTGGCAGGTATCATGCTCGCGGTCAGCAATGTCCAGGCAATGCTGCGATTCCCGTGCTCGCAGCTCGTTACTCAAAGATTCGACCCGTACGTTCCTCCCTTCCTTCGTGCGATTCCAAGATTATGGCGCTGATCTCATGCGCGCAGACTAGTTACCCCAGGCCAAGTGTCGCCCCACGTACACCAGATCATCGGAGGGGTACGTGCCGACTACTTCATATTCCACTTCATTTCACCACATTCATGGTACACATCACGTCCCGTTCGTCTCAGAACGCGTGAGTATCATTCATGCTTTCGGCACGAAGCTTGGAAGTAATACTGACCTACTTGTCCACAGCTTCAATTTATCAATGGACCCATCGCTCGACCTCCCCAGCCTTGCGACCTGCACAACGTGCCGCTTCAAGGAAAACAAATCGAACTACTGGACAGCCGTCATGTACTTCAAGCATACGAATGGGAGCTATATCCGAGTGCGTATGCCTTCAATGTTCACTCTCCACTGCACTCGTTTCCAGATCGCCTCCGTCAGCGCGGTACTACGACCACCCTCGCCCTTGCCATCTTCTCTCTCTGCTACTCAACTTAATTGCCATAGCTGACGAATGTCGAATCACAGGTTCCCCAAATCGCCAATCACATCGTTGGAGCGCCGAACGGCGGAATGACGGTCTACTATATCCAACACCCAGACGGGAGCAAGGTCACCGCGTTCCCCAAGGTACGGTCCCCCTCTTCTGTCGTCTTCTGCTGTCCTTTCTCCCTTCCCCCTCTTTCACGTGGCGTCCATTTCTCACTACTTGATTCACATAACAGGGCTTCCGCATGATCACCGGCGACCCTTCCCTCCGCACCTTCAAGCAATCGGATTCCACCACCGGCGAATACTGGAGTACAAGCTTCCGATGCTGGCAGACCACGGGTCCCTACGACTACTCGAATAGCCACGCGATTGGCCCGGGTCCGTTTGATTCGGTTCATTTGCCCGAGGGGAAGTGCCCTGGAGGGATAAGGAGTAACACTTTCTTCCCTGCGTACGTGGTTATCGAACCTCATACGGTATGGAAATGGAATCGACGAACGATGTTTGTAGATGCTGGGACGGGGTACACCTCGATACGCCTGATCACAAGGTACGTCTACCAGGCTTCCTTTCCTGCTCTACCCTACTCACTCCCATATACAGAGCCACGTCGCGTTCTACACCAATGTCAATCCCCAAGCAGGACTCTTCCTTTCGAACGGAACGTGCCCCGACACCCACCCTGTCCACATCCCCGCTCTGTTCTTCGAGACGGTGTGGGATACGAAGGAGCTCAACCATCTCTGGCCTGACGGTGCAGAACAGCCATACGTTCTCAGTATGGGCGATCCGTACGTCGTTCTTCCTCACTAGCTCTCTCCCTTCTCAGTGATCTGATAACTCGATGGCAGCACCGGCTACGGCCACCACGGCGACTACGTTTTCGGATGGGAAGGAGACGCCCTCCAGCGCGCTATGGATAACTGCCTCACCACCCGCGGTCGGCCTACGGACTGTACGGAGCTGACTATCCAGACGGACGAGGAGATGAATGCTTGTGCCCAGGCTCCGAGGGTGAGCGAGACGGTCGAGGGGGAATGTAAGTCGCAGAGCCCTTCCTCCATGTGTATCTAAGGATGAACTGAATGGGCGCTAACGTTGAGATTCATCTAGATATCCTAGCCTTGCCGGGATGTAACCCCATTCAGAATGGTCCGCAGCCTGCTACGCTGGTGGCCAGCTGCACGGCGGTGTCGACCACGGAGATGATAACTACCCCGACGTCAGCTTGAAACAAGCCAGATTTGTGATTAACCTATAGCTACAACATCTCAGAGCTCAATCGCCCAACCTTGTTCATCACAAATACATCCGTTGTAGGCTCGACTCGGCCTCCCCTTGACAAAATGTGGGGCAAAGGGTTCTTCCGAGATTGATTCATGCAGGTCTTCTTTGTTTGTTCACGAGGGTACGTTGTCATGCTGTTTTTGTTCCCGAATCGGGCCTGTCAAAGGCAGACGGCACGCTGAAATGGAAATGGAGTTCTCCTGACACGGTGTATAGGTTTCCTGCTCTGCTTCATGAGTTGTGGGCGACGCGTTGTGGGTCCAACCTGTTCTGGGCACTGCTTCGTTTGGTTTCAGGCTCCTGAAGTGTTGTTCAACTGGGTGTTGGTTTGGCAACGAGAAAGAATAGGGAGAGAGGACGAGCGGTCGAAACTTGGCAGTAGTTATATGCATTCGCGTATAAAAGACCCAAGTGAGTAGACCCGACGCTACAATAAACACTCCTACACCGATACTCTTCCTCTTGAATCAACTCACACCTCCAGACCTACAAGGCCATGTCAGACGAAAGCGCTTCCAAATCCTGGAGAAGGGGCAGAGTAGAGGTGCTGTCCAATTCGACGGGCATGGAAGTTGGCGGGGGCGTGAAGGTAGTAACCAAAATCAACTCACAGGTAAGCCGGCATTGTGATGGTGAATCGAGCTGAAACTCACGTCATCGCGCTATCCAGGGCCCGGGCCAAGAGACCTCCATCCTATCTAATCCGATTGGCCTCAAGGTCAGAGGAGAAGTGGACATCCAACATGAGGAGGGCGGTTCCTCTGTTCGTCAGGCTGATCATGAGGGTACCCCCGCATATCCGCTAACCGACGGGTCCGCCGGTCCCTCTTACGATTCTGCTCGTCCTGGGCCGAATCCGCTCCAAAGGGTTCGGAACCGCACCAAGAATACCGAAGACGAGTCCTCCTCGGAAGAGAGCCAGACGGCTGCGCCAACGGCTCCAGCGCCGCCACCGAATTACGCCATGGATGTTCTACTAGCTCGCGCTGCGCAGAACCACCTCGGCGCTAGAATACACGAAATCGGCAGGGCTCTTCAGAAGACGAGATGGAGCATCAGGCCAGATATGTGGGTTGCACAGGTTGGCTTTATGCACGGGAGGAAACAATTTGAGGGAAAGGTCAAGGGTCATGGGCTGTATGGGCGAGAGCACCAAATTATCTTGATTACGGTGTTCGACAGCTGGGCGGTTAGCGAAGAGGGCTTCACCAAGCTTGCGGGTCGATTGTCAAGGGAGATCGGGATATTCCATGGCTTGCTCACTTGGGGGGCGCGTGTAACGGCGATCGCCCCGAGTGCTTCGTACGAGAGTGGCGAAGGATTCACGGAGAAAGTGTGCAGTGGTCTCCCCCGTGACTTTACCCCCAACAGCCAGTCCCTCAGTGGTGCCGAAGTTTCGGTGGCAGCCAGCAACCTTGGAGACGCGAAAGACGGAGCAAATTACATGACGACGCATCATGCTTTCAAGGTGCGTACGCCCATCCCTATGTCTTATGCATTGCTGAACAGGGCCCTCAGATCGAAAAGGGAGACGAGCGAAACGGTTCCCAGGCAGTTACGTTCACGAAGCTGAGCTTCCATGGTCCACAAGGATACGAGCTGTGCGAAGCGAGCGTCTGTATTCGGACGGATAGCCCCTGCACTTTCACCGAGAGTAACTCCTCCGAGAGGGGGGAAGTCAATTGCGCTGGCCAGTACGAGGAGACCGTGACGCACACGGAGAAGGAGGCAACTACGATAGGTGGTATGCTGGAGCTTTCAAAGACTCCTAAGTTCCAAGCGAGCACTTCCAGGATGATGGGCGAAGACAACGCGACTGCTCTGAAGACGATGCGCAACGCGCTGAGGATCGACGTCGATATGGACTTGGAATCGAAAGGTGCATTCATCACCTACAAGCCGAAGCACCCCGCTCTCGACAAGAGGGACTTGATTCTCCAGGAAGATCTTCCACGCCTCCAAATATCGCCGACCAACCGAGCGAACTTGAGCGCAATCACAGCGAGGACATTCGCAGCATGGACGCTGGGGGGCCACACTGCGACCAAGAATCTTGGATACTTCAGGCGTCTTACACGTTCAATGGGATTCGGTGGTAGAGAGCATCTGCCAGCGACGGTCGCGCACGCAGATGTGGTCTTCTGCACGGAGGTCAATGTCCCCCGAGGGACGGTGGGGGGTTATTCAGCTGTGCGGAATATCGAGGAGGCCTTCTAGCACTCCCGCCCCTCGTGTCCAGGTCTTTATTTTTTCATATGTCGCTTCGTACCCGCGATCTTCCCGGACTCTTGAACGTGTTTTCCGCCTTGCCTTAGCTTTGCTTATCATGTTCAGTGTTATGATTCTGTTTATTCGTTGCTTCACCAGGGCCAGTACCAACAAATTTCAAGTCTCCAATAGGTACTGAAGTATTGTATGGCTGGTCTCAGCTACGTATCGTGAGGGACTTGAAATGCACCCTCAGAATCCAGACCCCTTTCACGCGACATGCACCTTCATTTAAACGTGCGGTGAAGCTCGCGGCATGAATAACGTCGGGTCAACGATGCTACCAGAGGTACTCGCACGTCCCCTCGTTTGTACATCTGCAGCCTACATCAGCGTGTGAGCTACGGAAGGAGAGAGGATATTGAGCAACCGGGGAGACCGAGGGTGAACGTACTTGATGGTATAGCCCCGGGGCGAATGCCCTCCATTTTCGAACTCGTGAAGCGCTTATTTGCCTGCGGTAGAGTTCGCCCCGCCTGGATTTCCTATTGATCGAGGTAAGTTTCCTCGGTCTCTCGGTTGGTCTCCGAGAAGAAAAGAATGTGTGGGTGGCGAAACGGGGCGTCAACGGAAAGAGAAAGGGAATGGGGTTCGAATGTAGGTTGGGGGGAGGACAAAGATGTAACATACAGTCTTTCGACCCCGCGGCTTTCGCCTGAACATTAGGACATGATGACCCACCCTCTCGAGCGTCTCGGTAACAGCGTTAATATAACGGGGGCTGGTAGAGGGCATCGCCTGGGAGATGGCGTGATTAGCATGTGTCCTCGATGTCCAGGGAGTCCCAACAGAAAAGCGGAAAGATCGAGACACATGAAAGAGTGAGTGCGGAATGGGAGTAGGACGGCAGAGAGTGGATGTAGGGGGAGATGGAGTCATGGACAGATAACCCCAGTGGAGTATCGCGGAACAGCTAATTGCGTACCTGGATATAACGCCAATCGCCACGCTGCTCACGTTCCTCGCGGAGTCTCTCTTCTTCCCTCGTGTCGATTGAGAGTGGCAGTAAAGGCCTTGCCTTGGGATGACTCCCTACGGGCTGCAGCCGCACGCCACCCAAATTCGTTGGGTATGCTGGGACGCGGGTGGTGACCTAGCATTTGATCCCAGGTTGAGGCAACCCAAATTCTCCTGTACGGTGACATTGAGAAGGCTGTACTCGCACGAGCTCATATGCGACTGGATACTCACCTAACTGTGCGTCCGACTCTCTCGACGTCCGCTCGTCTTCCGGCTTCAATCCGCTGTGCGCTGCATTACAGAGCCCCATAGGACGCTGCAATCTGGCCGCACGTTGAAGACCTATGCGTGCAGCCGCCTTCGTCACATGGGGCGTGAAGTGGAGGAGGGATGGGAGGAAGCCCTGAAATGCTACAAATGGGAAGAGAAAACCACCAAGCGCCCAGCTCACCCGAACCAGCATCGATCATAATGTCGGGCCGGCACCTACCGACGCCGGCTTCCTTTTCAGGCCGCGGCGGTGGCGGTAACCTTTGGCTGTCACCCCATCCCCGCTCGAGGAAATCGACCAAAAGGCGGCGTTCAAGAGGTCCAGCACACCGAAGGAGCACTTGTGTCTTTCAGTGGACCCGCCCTTACCCCTGACGATCTTCGGCGCTCCCACACCGGAATCGAAACGGGTGGGTTCAGATTTGGTGCTATGTTCAAGCTCACCCCCATTTCTACCTCTACTAGCGCGTCTGTGTTGTTCCCCTGTTTCTCTCCGATTCTTCCTTGTGTGCACTCCCTGATTGTTCCTCGCCCAACGTTTCTTCAATCTCCCCTTGCCCATCCATCTTCCAGCTCTTACACATCCAGCCTGCCATCCAGGGACCAGAAATTCCTCGACCACGCTGCAGGGTCCCTTTCTCCATCCCTAACTTTACCCGCTGTATCCCTCCGCTGTAGCAGTCTGGAAACCTAGCTTGAGCGTGATGGGGAAGGGCAAGGCCCTACTGCAGCGGTAAGCGCTGCCAATGTCTCGGGGCCTGCGTCCAGGATCAAATCTAAATGAAATCCAGCCTAGTCCTCGTGCCGCGCTTATCGTATCTGTACTGCCGTACCGCTTCCGTGATTGCCACACCCCAAGAACCTAACCCCAGGCTCGATTTACACGCTGTCTGTCTCCCCGCTATCCCCCCTCCGGCATCCTTCACCCTGTTGATCTCGGGCTGCACAGAAGACCTCCCTGCGTTCCGTTCCTCTTTACTTTGGCGTACACACTGGTCTCTCTTGGGTCTCTCTTTCTTGGCCGTCTATTCTCCTCGTGGCTAACTGACACATAGGGCGTCAGTCTTCCCCACTCGGTTTCGACTGCCCCCAGGACATGAATGTTGAGGATGCATCGGGTAGGACACGCAACCGCGACGCGCGTGAAGAATGATCATCTGCAGCACGTGCATCTGCGGGGTCTGATCGTGGTCGCCCCATAAACTGTCTACTCGTATGTACCTAGTGCCGACTTCCTACGGATCGTACCTCTACATCCAGGTGACGCCACGAAGAGGGGTCGACCCCAATACCGACTTCACCGTGCGAGTGTATACCGTCGATTTTGGGAACCCCTGTCCTTCTCGCCGTTTCCGATCGATCACCGTCTGGCCGTTTTCCACTGCTCTCCTATCGGTACCTTCCCTTTCGCTGTCGGGGATATAAATCTTAGGTGGCTTGGTTTATGAACCTGCCGGTAGGTGGCTGTCTGGCAGATGAAAACACCCTGGTCCCCTTCCCTCCCACTGTGATATTATCGCCGACCTGAGACCCTGACACAGAGACCATGTGAACCATCCCTGAAGGAAGGAATGTGTTTGATCACAAGTGGCCGAAACGTTTGGCTTCGTGATACACTCAAGAAGCCTGAAGCTTGAATATCAAGGATAAAAATAGAGTGATCATGGATGCTTTGGGTTGAGAATGGATCGACCTGAGCTTGAAGCATCTGAACCCCGTCGCTCGTTCTGGCAGGTATATGTGTCCTTCGATCTTCCCAGCTCGATGTCGTAGTCCAAAAGATGTGAGGCTCCTTTCAAGTGAATACAACAGGGAATCAAACCAAAACCACGCCTTGGCCTTGCCGTACCCTCATGGTGAAGAAGAGGAGGGCCACACTAACTTAGGCGCCCAGGAGTTCGCCGTCGTCGAAGTATGATCGGCGGAGATCCAAATTCAATGTGAAGTAGGTCATCGCCGAAACCTTTGCCAGGCGTAGTATTGGGTGTCGTTCTGGTTCTATAGTTCCAGCGCGTCTCCGCTTGCTTACCCCCAGTTTGACATGTGCATCTTCTATTGAAAAGCCATCGATTCAAGTAGGAAATAGCACCGAGCTTACATGATTGACGTGTGTGAAGGGGAAGCCTTGGGCGCTTATTTGCACCACGTTCAATCCTGCATACACGCATCATCCTCGAGGCGTTGAGCCTCACTATAGCCCATTACCATGCTTATCGGAAAGAATGGCGCCACCACCTTATCCATTTCAGTACCAATTCGCGACCTTCCTCTTGTACTGTCCCCGGCGACCCTTGACACTTCGGTTCCAGTGTACTTGCTGGGGAGTGCCCAGCGACAGGCGTCATGCGAGTGGTGCTAACCACTCTATGAAAATATAGAAGGCCTGCTTGACCCTGGTTCTGCGTACCACTCGATTGGTCCCGACATTACATTGTTGAAACATTTACCTTCCCTTCCAGGCCATTATCTTACACATCTGGAAGGGATCTCATGAAATGACTCTGGGCATCGTTCCCTACTCCAAGCGAACAGAACTTCATTTGCACACCATTTTGGCAAAGTACTCCCGCCAGAAAGTCGTGAGCATGCTTTACTCCCTATCGATGCGAAGGAGGCGGCTGCGATTGCTTACCCGCGTACATGCAAATGGGCCTGGTAAACCGGTGTCCATCTTCCAGCAATCCGAAGACCCCATTCCTTGTTTCATGAAGGTTCCATTCAACGCGTGCCAGTATACAGTTCTTCATGTCACCGTTTCAGCCTCACCATATACCTAAACCCGTCTGAGATGTGTTGGGAGGCGGACACCCCGCACTCTATTTGTCCTCAGCTCGTATACTTCACCCACCAGGTTCGCCTATACTTCTCTCACATGGACGCACAATATGATCAGAGTTTACTCCCTGATCACATTTCTGTCGAGGGCGTTTGCTGCAAAAGGGGATCAACTCCGATGAAGGGGTACGACGTCCAGTGCCTTGGGACACAGTAGCAGCACTATTTCCCGGTGCATACAGGGGGCAAATTTGCCTAACGGAGATTTAATCATAGTGAAGCAGGATGTGGGGGAACTGCTGATACGTTTCCGATTGAGCAAGTCGCGGTCTCCCCAGGCCACTTTTCTTATGTGAGTTAAATCACTGCAAGGCAATAGGAACCGTTCGGAACGGAAACAGTTTCATTTAAGGGCCACCTCCACCAAAGCCTTTCCCGAACTTGACTCGGTCGTGTAGGGCACGACGTTTGAGGGAGGGGGTAGTGAAGTATTTGTTGCCGAAAGCAGCGAAACCTTTTTTATAGCCCACTCGTTGCAAACTCATGTCAGCACAGTCTTCTGGGCTCGCTTTCGGTATATAGTGGTCCACCTTTTTTTATTTCACATGGGTAACGCCTCCTCCACCGATTTGTATCACTCTCTCACCCCGCATCGGGTGGCGATGCCTACGTTCTTCGAAAACGCGAAAGGCTTCAAGGTTGGTAGGATGGAGATGCAAAACGTCGAGGGAAACTACACAGATTATGGCCACGAAGAAACCTATGAGGAGCATGTTGGCCC
This sequence comes from Coprinellus micaceus, assembly GCA_951394405.1. NCBI lineage: Eukaryota > Fungi > Basidiomycota > Agaricomycetes > Agaricales > Psathyrellaceae > Coprinellus > Coprinellus micaceus. Next base: position 4,952,193 of record OX596335.1, on the reverse strand, counting down.
AGTGGTCTACGAACAGACCCATGCTGTGGGCGTTGCAAACGGCCAATCCGAATTCTCCGGAACTATCAACTACGGAGGGAAGAAAGGGAACGGGAAGAAACAGCAGACTCGGGGTGAGTGTACCCAAGGCCCAGAAAATCAACGAACGCGAAAGCTGATTTGAGCCAATCATCCTCCAGCAAAGGCCTCCCGGAGCCAGACCGCTCCTCCCCAGACTGCCCCTCAGCGGGCTCGCCAAGAAGCGAAGGGTTCGTATCTACCTTACACTTCGCCATATTTCACTCACCCTGATACCAAATACTCACTCTACTTTCAAGGATATAGACCTCCAGGCCAGACTCGTGACCCTCCAAATCGCGGCCCACCCCGGCCGAACTTACCAGACCGCGCGGCTACATACTTCGCGAATGCAGAAGACTTCGAAACCGAAGACATGAAGATAAAGAATGTCGCCGGTGATTACACCAACAGGAGGACAGCTGCAGTACGAAAGACCCATGTTCAAGAGAAGCGTTACAACCAGCAACACGCTGTTGGTGTGACGAACGATTGTGGAAGATTTACTGGCACCCTCAATTATGACCAGGATTCCGAAGGTTAGAGCCGCTCACACAGGTCAAATGACATCCCACTTACCATCTGTCAAATTTTAGATGACTCCGAGGATGAGGGCCCAGAAGATGATGATTGCGATGCATACAACTATGGTGGCTACCCTCCTCCTAACAATGGCGGACCAGACAACGGCGGGTACAGCGGTAAGTTCACGGCTTCAACTGAGATACACGAACTGATTTCTCGCTGCGTTACATAGATGATGGAGAGCCCCTAATTGAGCTGGATCAACCCTCTCCTGCACCAATATCCAATCGGGGTGAGCCTGAGTCGTCCTTCTGAGAATGCTGGCTAACAGGACCATATACTCGCCCAGGGACCCGAAACGCGCCCCAGCAGCGAGGCCACCGCGGCCCTGCGTATACGGTCCACGACGAGCGCCCAGGTCCCGCGCCCCAGCAGAATCAGCCCGTTGCTGCTCGGCGTCGACAAGAGGGTGCACAGCCGCCTTCTCCCTTCGAAGATTATGACCGCACGTACAGGTCCTCCCCCGGCCCTTGGGACCGTCAGCGCAGGCCCAGGTCCCCACCGCAGCCAAACAACCGTCAGGGTGCGCAAGAGTGTTCTCCACACCCCGACGATCGCCACCGCCGAGGGACATTACCCGACGACGACGACGAGGAGTGCGCGGGCATACAGACTCCACCCTTGACCCCTGGGAGGCAACCTGAGCGCAACAGGGCTCAGGGGGGATCAGAGAGGCGGGGCTACGAGGACAGTGCTCGCGCCCCTCGTATGCGGGCTCCAGATGTTGATCGCGATCTCGATGGGCTCTCTGGCCAGATGGGGAAGATGTCGGTGAAGAACCCAGAGGCATACTACGCCTCTCCACCACCTACTGGGACCCGGTACCGAGACGATACGCCGCAGTATTTCTAACGAATCGGCTTCCTCAGCCCCCCATTCTCGTGTCAAGAGGTTTTGTCCCGAGCTCCTACATATCCCTGGCGGAGGCATCATAGTCCAAGTAGTCCATGCCTCTTGGTTCTCTTGTCCTGTTTCTAGTCCATCGTGCTGGCATCGCTATTCCTTATGCCCCATCTACTTTCAAAGCCACTCCGTTAGCATCACCTCTCATGTATTGTGTATGTACCGTGAATCCACAGTCGTTATTTATCGAATAAATGTGCGAGGTAATGTTGGGTGTGACGGATGAATTGACCCTCCCAATGGTCGGCCCTTCGGAGGATGTCAGTTCTCGAAAGCCACCGCGCAAGGGTGGTGCGGACCGAGCGTGCCCAATACGCGAACTGACACGCAAGCGTTGCGTCGCCCCATACTGCGGACGTTTGAGGCGGATAGAAGGATTGCCTCAGGGTTTCTTTTGGCGGGTGGGTCACAAGATAAAGCTTGAATGGGACGTACATACGCGCGTATGCAGTCGCCAGCCACAGATCCACCCCTACTCCGCTGAGGCTCGGCGGCTCGGGCGAGTACGGACCACGAACCGCAGAGGAGGTGTGACAAGCGTTGCGCAAGCATCGCTTGAAGATGGGCACCTTGACACGCTGAGAGATAGGCCGGGAGAAGGAGACCGAGGGGCGTGGGCTGGTGCGCTCCACGGCGTTCTAAAGACCCGCAAGGAGGTGTTGTAAAGGGTTAGCGTGGATCTGCTAACAGTTGGTCAAGAGGGGGTCACTATATCCGACGATAGCCATGGAGAGTGGATCGCTGTTGGGAGGTGCCAATCATAGGGTATTGCACTTTATCAGTAAGTATTCAAAAACCTGAACGATTCGAGCAAGTGGAGACAATTAGCTACATTCGCGTATTCCCATCGGCGGGGGGCACTTCAATCCACCTGGGGGACGCTCGAGCTGAGTCAATCTGCTTCAGGATCTGTGGGGTCGGGTGAGTGAATGGATGGGGGCCTGGGTATGAAATACGATCGCGCGGAAGAGGAAGGTGGCGAAATGAAAGAGTGGCACGACCCGTCGAACAGGCGGGGGCGTTACAAGAGGTTATACGAGGGTGGGTGAAAGTAGGAATAAGACGCAAAGCATACCTCGTGATCCTTCTCGAAAGCCTCCATGTTTGTTAAAATGCCAGAGAAGCGGCGTTCGGCTCCCTCTGAGACAAATTGTGCTCGCTCAGTTCTGATAAACGAAGTCGTCAGTAAAGGCATGGTGCGGTAGCAATGTGTAGTTGCTATGATGGGTTACGAACGTGGGGGATAGACGCCTGGGTTGAAGACACAGACTCCACCGCCCTAAGACCCCGCTGCACCCTCGAAGGCTCGGATCTCCGGCCTTGTGCACAGAACTAACCCAACATGCAGATGAATTACTCACTCTTGGCCCAAATACGCCACCTTCCCAGTCGCATCGTCTAACCGTTCCGCTAGCCTACCTAGCCCTCCCCGCCAAATCATAGTTGTCCCACTCATACCCGCAATTGTGGGCTTGGCGTCCTGAAGCTCGGCCTCGGGTGTTTGCGCACGTTGGAGCTAGTCCACACACGAGCTCGTTGTATAGTGTATCCAACCTCGTAGGAAAGCCCTGTTAACGACGCGACTACTAGGGCTCGTCACAGCGTTGCAGACTGTCGCCTTCAGAGCAGTGGTCGACGTTAGCATGTGAGTAACGGAAAAGGGAACCTGGGGGAGTGTGGCGGTATAGAAGACGCACACACTCAATGGCATGGCTCCAATACAGGATGAACCTATCCCCACATTGCTCCTCCAGTTCGGTTGAAGAGGGGGTAGGCTAGCCCACACCCTTGATTGCGTTGGCTTCGAGTGAGAACGGACTGAAGAACTGTACTAGTTCGCCCGAAGGTTATGGAGCATGGCGAAGGAGAGGACGATATGGTCAAGATTGGGGTAGGTGTTGGTCGAGGAAGACGTCAATCGACATCGTTGAAACGTGCACGGCTTCTTCCGAGCACATTCAAACCCCGCTTATATTCTTCATGATTCCAGCTTACGCCGACCCCGAAACCAGCAACAGGGTTTGATCACAGAGGAGAGCGGCCTGTGCGCCAACAAGAAGAATATGGACCAGGAGCCCGGTCCGAATCAGCTTGGGTTTGCATGCTTGGTCTAACGGTTCCCGTGTTGATAATGTCCCCACCCAGTCCCTACCTTCGTCCCCCATCCACCCAGGGAACGGGATCCGGGTACTCGGCGGAAGCTGAACACCTTCGCTAATACAGCAGTGGCTATTTTTTTGAATACTGCTTGAGGTTAGTACGCGTGGCTGTTGAGCCAGGACGAAGGGAGAGTAAAGGGTGTAGAATGCTGGCTCAAGGCCCAAGGGTACCGCGTCGGGAGTGGAAGTCACCAGCATCCAGTGGCCTGCGAGGTTCACGGTGTGCTGGCAAATGCAAATACTCCTCCCCGCACTCAAAAGTTTTAAATAAACTAAGGCACATCAACCCACATTCTTTGCCCAAGGAACCGTTGCGCCAGGGCAGTTAGGCGCCCAAGATCATGATAGATTAGATTAGATTCTCGTCATTACCTGATGTGGATGCCAGCAATTGTCGGAAGCAATGTCACTCCTTGCCCTCGACGCTATCCCGAGGCACTCAGCCGCTAGCTCCCCAGCCTCACAACCGAACGTGCCCGAGTTAGTCCACTCTAGACTACTCCGCCGTTTCGCTATTCCCCCCGAATAGGCTCCTCCGCGCACCGAACTGCGTCCCAAGGCGCCGCATTAGACAACCTGAAGTCCTACATATCTGTGTAGGGGCTTCAATTATGAAATGCTCTTCCAAGCGCGCAGTTCTACATGTCGATTAAGCGCTCATCATGTAGACTTGACCGCACATCATGGAAACTGGCAAAGCGTCTCCGTTATCTGCCTTCCGAACACTGGCCTCGACATTGCATCGTGTTTCATCTAACCTGTCAGCCCAATAGGAGACGATCGCACGAGGTGAGAGGCGTTTGTCAGACGGAATGCAGGCCCGCCCGTCTGGGCGCCTATTTCTATTCAATGATCCTGCTACACACGGCCTTCCGGAGTACGTGGTCTTCACACCTGACCCATTCCCTCAGGTTCTGCCCATCAAATCCTTGTACATTTGAAACCTTTTACCCTTCTTCATCTTTGGCCGCGTCTGGTTAGTATTTCGCGATCGGATCCCTTTCCAGTCACTAGCGGGGCTCAGTACCTGGACTCGCCTCCTTGTCTGCCCTCGGAACCATTGCTCACAGCTGATCTGAGCCTATGCTCCATATTTTCTCTCCAGGAAGCCACCTAACGCGTCACAAGACGTCCGCACTGTTCTGCAGACTTCGTGCCCTTGGCTCCGCTTTCATCTTAATGCAAGGTTTCAACCGACGTCGGAATGTCTTCTCCTGAAGATGCACCCTCCTAATCTCCAGTTCTCAAGCACTTGCAGGCGGAGTTAATGTGAATTCGTTTCATCCACGAACCTTGCCTCTGCTTCAAAGGCATGAGGCGCTGTCCGAAAAGCTCAGGAAGGGCCGCAAGTCCGTGTGTTATGAACTCAGCATTAATTGTGCCAAGAATTGCATACGTCTATGCTGCTCACAGTGCGGAGGAAGAGTCGCCTTGGCACTCCTTCCTCGTTCTCCCTTAAAGCCTCTCGTGTTTTCGGCCCTTCCTCACCCATAATCACCACCCCAATCCATTCGAGCGCTGCTCCCCTACCCATCGCTACCCACCAATCATGCACTTCCCATCCGCCTTCACGCTTTTTTTGATCGCCCTGAGCGGCACTTTCGTTGCCTGCAGTCCTACGACGCGGGGTTCACGTGGAACGGGGCTTCAAGGAGATGGGGACATCCTGTCGCTCACTGCTCGTGACCCTGTGCGCCATCCTGGGGGGACAGGCGTCGGGCTCGTGCGATTTGAAAGGTCCTTCGTCCCCACCAAGAGAGACAGCTTAGCCCCTCGCAATGCTGTAGTGGGTGGGCTTGATTCCGTTATCAGCTATGTCATTAGCGGCCTTGCCGATGACAAAATAGTAAGCTACCCATTGCCGTTGGAGACGTAGAGGTCTACCTAAATTGTAAACCCTTAGGCAAGGCAGAAGTTCACCGAGAGATTCATTCAACTCGTGAGGCAGGATTATCCCCAGTTCAACTGGGTCATCTGCCATGTCAACCACACGACCCAGTTTGATGGAAACCAGGACGAAGACTGGGGACACCGTCATCAGGAGTTTGATGTTAAGATCGGGGGTGATATTGGGTACGGTATTTTCTAGCCACTACCCAAGACACTCTGTGTGACTAACGTACAACCTGGGGTTTCTCTAGATACGATATTTATTGGTTCAAGTCCGGTACCTTCGTTCGCCTCGGGGACCCTGGCTACATGAACGTACGCCTTCCTCCCACCGGTCCTGTTTTTACACGATCCTGATCAGGTTTCGTGTCTAGTGGGCCTACGATGGGAAGATCCTCTCACAAGTTGACACGGAAAATGGGTCAACTGTCGTATTCGGAGTCACAGATGGACTTGCACCCGGCCGCATCCCAAACTCCGACAAGAGGGGTTCAAAGCTCCCTCCTAGATTGCTCATGATCTCCACCTTCTTGACTCTGGCCACGTTCTCCACGTTCTAGCGACAGAGTAGAGGTCGATCAGGACCATTCACGGTTGATCCCATGGGGGAAGACCTTTCGATACTACCATTTGTCCCTTTTTTGTTTTGACCCAGCTCGCCAGTTCATAGTGTTAGAGGCTAACATGCTACCAAGAATTCCTTTCTCTCTCGCTGTCCTTGGATAGCAATTGCTTATTTATGTTGCGGCGAGTACTTTGGGGACCTTGCGCCTCCTCGCCGTGCTCGCGTGTTTGTACTTACGCTTTCCTCTGGACTCTCTACCACCTTGTTTCGCTTTGAATATAGATCACGGAATGTACTCGAAGAGCCCAGTGCCAATAACTCGAGTGTATGACACCACGATAGCTCGCCGGTATGTAAATACTCACCCGTTGGTGATGTTCTTGAGGAGTGCGTAGACGCAGAAGATGCTTGTCGTTCGCTGCTCTGGTGCTCCTACCTTCCGCCCAATGCACTCGTTTATGTGTTCCCAATCAAAAATCATGCCACTAGTTCATCAACTTCCGCATGGTCTTTGAAGTTTGCTATGAATGTCAAATTGGATCGAGACAAAACCGCATGAGAACAACCCGCTCATTATCGAAGCGGTATCGAGTGGGGTATCCGTCCTCCTGGCCGAGCGTGCACCGTATGAGCTCTGAGATGCCCTGGCAGGTCATGCATCTCCCCGGTGAAGGGGCAAAAGATGGAGGCGAGTGCGAAGGTGACAAGAAGCGGCGGCAAGGAGAAAGGAATCCAAGGCAGTTTGGGTGCAAACCAATCGACTGTTGGATAATCTATGGCACGCATGAAGGTCGATGAATACGCACTCTAGGACACCACACGGGTTACGCTTTACGAACTCTGCACAATACATGGGCCTGACCCAATTCAAGAACCCCTCCTTCTCGGTCTCCTTCTCGCTCATTTACCAATCCCCCTCCTTCCTCTCACTCTCCCCCTGCGTAACCTACTCCGTATCCTTCCCCGCCGCCCTTCTCTCTCTCATCACCTCCCCATCCTCCCCAACCACCGGCTACGGCGCAGGCCTTTGGAAGTGCAGCTGATACAGCCATGCGGGAGGGCATCGATGTCGTTATGAAGGCACTTCGTGATTAAATCGTTCACGCCGGCGGGTCCTCACCAAGATATGCTCGTTTTCCCGGTACCCCGGGCTCTGGGAGGAGGAGGGGATGGGGGTTGATGAGTCGAGGTGTAGAGGCAGTTGTTCGACGGCGCTTTGGTGTTGGGGTACCGTCGTCGGACCCTTGCTCTTGAACCTGATCTCACTGGGCTTGCACAACGGGTCTATCAGGAGAGGGTGGTGGGTACGGCTCGTCCACCGCGTAGGTAGCCCAGCGAACAAGGGTGGGTTGCCGGGGCTCCCTCGGTGCTCATCACGCCGTCACATCCTGTCACTTCTAGGCATCTAGGCGTAGGGAATGTCAGAAATGTTCGCCTTGCAGTATACGGGGGATGAGAGCGAGAGAAAATGAGCATGAGGATGGTCGTAAGGTGGGTGGGTTGGGAAGAGGCGTGGGGCAGACGATGGGTGAAAGGGAATACAATATGCACGGATGGGTAGAGAATGGGAACCGAAGGAAGAGAAAGGTGTACTTGATAACATCCCCCTGATACAAAATATTCCCATTCATGAACACAGGTACCTTCACCGCCCGCTTCACAGCTCGGATCTTCGTTTAGCGTGCTAGTCTCTGGGTGAAATGCAGGGGTCAGCAATCGAGTACCGCCATCGCGAAGGTATGAAAGGAAGACGGAAGATGGGGCCGTGCATACAGAAAGGAAGGAGAGGCGAAGAAGAAGGGAGGAAGAGGGGAGGGAAGGAAGGAGAAGGTGCGGACAAGAAGCGGCAATAATGAAAGAAACAAAGTAGTGAGCATGGTTGGCAGAGGCCGCAATGCCAAGCTATCAATAAGAAGGAATTGAAAGTATCGAACGATCTAAACGGACCCAGGTCGTGGTAAGCACGTTTAAACCAGGCCGTAGGGCAGTCCCGATAGGAACGAGAAGGAACGGGGAAACCAAAGAAACAGTGAAGGCACGAACGCAAACGAAACCCGACGAGAGTCGACTGGGGCCTGAGCTAAATGAAGTCAAGCGCAAATCTGCCCCGGAGAAACGCGAGGTGGGAGAACAAGGAGGGGGCCTCGGAGGAAAGCTGGAACGAAGAAGGGCCCGGTGAAACCCAGTAAAGGGGTTAACGAGAATTTGACCCGAAACTCGGGACCGGGAGGGGCGTAGAAATGAGGTAAGAAAGTAGCTCGACAAAAGGACGAATATGGGATGGAGGGTGCGTAAGAACGAGAGGAGCGAACCCGGATCTGGTAGGGAGCGATAGGGAGAATGAGAGGCGGAGACGTACAGTAATTTGACCACGCTGGTCGAGCAGACGGCCGTGGCAGGTGAGGATTCGGGCTCCTGCGCATTCGAGGATCTTCGCGTATTCGATGGTCTTCTCGATCGTCGCTATTGTTCTAGTTAGTGTGGGTGTTCCCAGTGGAGAAAGGTATAGGGTCGGAGCAGGAGGAGGAAGGGGAGACAAGAGGACAGGGGAGGGGACGGGAAGGGAGGAGAAAAGGAGGGGAGGAGAACAGAGCAGGGACGTACGAAATACGCGGGACTTGGCTGTGACAGGGACGTCGAGTTTGCGGTGGAGGGTGTTGACTGGAGGGGAACGGGCGGTCAGTATGTAGTTTGGAGGAAGGAACAAAGGAACGTAAGGGAAAAAAGAAGAGGAAGCTGAAACGCGGGAATCGCTGGAGGCGCAAAGGGCGGAAGACGGGGAGTTCGACGACAGTGGGGAGTGAACGTGAGAGTGCCGGAGGGTGGACGAACGAACGAACGACGGCAGGCAGGGTGAAAGGGGGCAAGAACGACTCGAAAGCACGTAGTGTATGCAACATACCCAATTGAAATATAACCTCCCACTCACCCGCCAAGAAACCCCCATACTGTCCCTCCTTCACGATAGCCTGCGGATACCCGATGGCGTCGCAGTGGGGCGCGACGACCCGGGCTGAGAGGAGGTAGTGGGCGTCGTTGGCACTGAATTAGACGCTTATGGGGCGAGGAACGATTTCACGGTGTCGCGAGATGGGATGTCGAAGTTGTTCGAGCGCCATGTTTTGTTCTTTGCGTCTATGAACATCTGTGGGTCCGTATATCAGCCTTGGCCAGATACACGTTGGGTGCGTGGTGCATGGAAGTAGGAAGGGGTATGAAAGCGGAGGAAGTGCACCTTGGCGTTAATCAGGCCTACACCAACTGACTGCCATACCGTCTACTGGGCACTGGGCCGCTGCCACGTGAGATCGCTTTCGCCCGCCATGGTACTACGGCGTATTTCGGGGAGCCAAGTGCGCGGTTGAGGGCGTAGCCCTCTAGCTTTTATGGTGTGGGTGAGGTTTCGATGGGTGTGTGCCCGAAGGGGTTTAAGATGGGGTTCGAAGCGAGGTTCGAGGCCGAGTCTGAGGTGTCTAGCTCTGGAGAGAGAGCTTCTAGGGTGTGTTGTAGGGGCCAGGGTGTGCATCGTAGCCGAAGGCGCGGTGGTGCGTAGAGTCAGGGCTCGACATCTGGCTTTTCGTCTTCATGGTTGGCCCGGGTTAATAGAGTACTTTCAGAGGTATTACAAGAAGAAGGCAAGCAGAGAAAGTGTCCTGGAGAAGAGGATCAACCCAATGTTGAAAGGTGGTGGTGAAGAGCAGAGGCAAGTCATAAGTGACGAGCGCCAAAAACCGACGAGCGGTAGAACTAAACCGGATCAAATCGTCAAATAGGGGCTTGAGGGGCAGGAATAACTTTCTACCATAGGGGCAAAGAAGTAGATTCCTTGCTTCAGCAAGGCAGTGCGTTGTCTCTTAAACACCATAAAAGGCAATAAAAACGAACATTGTTTGCTTTGTCACCTATTTATCGACGGCTTGGTCACGAGAAATCTGAAATCGCTAGACCCCGTTTCTCGTGACCCGTTCCTTCGTTCTCCCCGATTCTGAGTATCGATGCCCGACAACGCATGCTCTGCCCCTGATCCGTTCACGCCGATGATCAGCCTGCATATCCGAGTCGGGATGGGGTGTCTTTCCATGGCCCGCCGCCAATTGATGCACCTCTTTGCCCGGGTTGTCCCCCAGCAACCATAGAGGTTGTCTTAATTCGTCTAGCGCACGTTGGGAATGAGGTCCTGGCGTAAAAGATTAGATCTCTATCTTTGGGCTCCATTTCCGACTGGGGGGCTTGTGGGGGGCATGAACCTTTTGCCTCGAGTCCGGCTTGCCTCTCGGATCTCAGAGCTGGCGCCACGTTGTGAGCCCACACACTCCCCCACCCGTGTCTATTTTTGGGCGAGCCTTCGCCTGCAAGTGAACGCAATATAAGGTTTGGGGCGAACATACAGAATTTCTTGTGACCCCTTGAAAGTAACGATGGAGAACTTGCATCTCACTTTCAAGGCTATCAACATTTGGCTCGAGTAGACCACACTTTGTAGAACGATGCAAGTATGACCCACTGTAAGTGGGGAGAGTTCGATATTAGATTGGAAGTAAGTAGGGTATACAAGATACGCACCTGTAAGTGGGGAGAGTTCGATGGGGACTCACCCACTTACAGTGTGGACTATATACTGTGGAGAACAATAGATAACCTATATACGGAACAATAGGAAAGAACAATAGACGTTCCATAAGTAGAGAACAATAGCAGTGAATGGAGATAAGGTGGAGATAAGAGAACAATAAGTGCGAGTATAATGGGAATAATACAAGGTGGTTGTTGTTCTCTGTAGAACAATAGAAGATAAGTAAAACGTTCGAAATAGAGGTATTCTTTGTAGAGATAGAGTTGACATGAGCATTGTCTTCCAACACACCCCCTCAATGTAATGTCTCTGTATTTACTCGAGTCCAAGAGCAAGTCGATGACGTTCAACGGCAGGTTTGGGTAAAGGTTTAGTAAATATATCGGCGATCATATCGGTAGTAGATAAAAAGTGAACAGTAATGTCGCCTCGCTTGATAGCATCCCGAATCCAATGCATCTTTATATCGATGTGCTTCATTCGGCTATGGAGTTCTGGGTTCCGGAGAACCTTGAGTGCGGATTGGTTGTCGACCATGAGTGGTGAGGGAGTAGAGACGTTGTGACCAAGTTCCTTCAGGAGTGTGCGCATCCAGATGATGTCCCTTCCAGCGCTCGACGCAGAGACGTACTCTGCCTCTGTTGAGGAGTCTGCCACCGTCGATTGCTTCTTTGCCGACCAACTAACTGCTCCTGATCCCATTTTAATGACAAATCCAGATGTGGATCGTCGCGTGTCAAGGCACCCAGCATGATCTGCGTCGCTGTATGCTTGGAAGAGTTCCGAAGACATCTTGCTACCATTGTTACGATAGGTGAGCTTCAGATCTTTGGTTCCCTTGAGGTAACGGAATAGGTGCTTGACTGCTTTCCAATGCATAGGTCCGGGGTTGGAGTTGTATTGGGCTAGTTTGGCAACAGCGTAGGCAATGTCAGGGCGTGTCGCAATCATAAGGTATATCAGGGCGCCGATGGCATTCATGTATGGGACGTTCTTCATCATCTCGTTGTCAGCCTTGTTTGGAATGTACTTGGTGAGAGTAGCACCGCTTCCTGGATCCATTGGAGTTCCTACTGGGTAGCAGTCCTCCATCTTGAATCGGGCAAGCATGTCGAGGATGTATTGAGTCTGGGATAGGCGCATGACTCGGTTCTCGCGGTCGTAGTCGACCTTGATTCCAAGCAGGTACGAGGTGGGTCCGAGATCCTTGATCTTGAAGACCTTGGCAAGGGAGTCCTTGAGCCATTGGATCTTCTCCTGGCTTTTCGAGGTTATGGTGATGTCGTCAACGAAGACTGGTACAACAATGCGGGTCCCATCCATCTCCCAGACATAGATAGCCGGGTCAGATTTTATTTGGGTGAATCCGATTGCTTCAAGCTCTGATGCTAGCTTTTGGTACCATAGTCGTCCGCTCTGTTTCAAGCCATATAAACCCTTCTTCAGCCGGCACACCCATCTCCGTCCCTTTGCGTCTGGATTCTTGATCTCAAACCCTGGCGCTTGCTCCATGTAGACTTCGTATTGCTCCTCGATTGTTCCGTTGAGGTAGGCATTGTCGACGTCAATGGTCTCGATGAAGTGTCCTTCCATGGCGGCTTGGGCGAAGATCGCGCGAATTGATGTGAGACGAGATGCAGGTGCCCATGTCTGATCGTAGTCTACTCCAGGCATTTGGGAGTATCCCTTGGCGACAAGTCGAGCCTTGTAGCGGTCAATTGTGCCATCTGCCTTTCGTTTGATGAGGAAGACCCATCGTGATCCGACAACCTTTCGTCCCTCTGGTAGTTCGACTAGTTCCCAAGTGCCATTGGTGGTTAGAGCGTCAATCTCAACCTGTGCTGCGGTCTGCCAGTGTTCGCCATCTGGTCCTGCGAAGGCTTCCCAGTGTGTCCGAGGCGCATCTCCTGGACGGCGTGTAGCCGCTCCTAGTGCTTTATCCTGTGCCATGTAGAATGCCATTTCCATGCCTTGGTCAAGAGTCAGGGTCTCTTCCAGGGGGACGTGGTATAGACTGATGAGAGAATCAAGTATACTGGTGGCACGTAGTGCATCTTCCATGTCTACAGGTTCGTCGTCAAGATCAAAGTCCTCAGCTGCAATGGGTTGTACAGGTTCGTCGTCTTCATCGTCGTCTTCATCCTCATCCTCATCCTCTGTTTCGGGTAGCTGATTGTTTCTCTGTGCACCCCCTCGATCTGCTACCTGTTCACCCCCTTCACGCCTGGCCACTGGAATTGTACCGCGTCTCCCTTTTCCACTCGCGAGCTGGTAGTCCTTGACGGTCGTTGCCGTTTTCCGTACGGGCCGGGAGCTTTGTGCTACTAGCGGTGGAGCTTTCGGAACTTTCGCCTTGCGAGGGATTGATTCGCGAGGGGGAGGGGGAGGTGGCCGGGTGCGTTTCTGGGCAGGTGCTGGAGGTGCGACTGGTGCTGGAGGAGGTAGTTCTGGGAACATGGGTCCATCCTCAGCTGGTGCAGGGAGCCCTGGGAACAAGGCAGGTATTGGTAGCAGCTGTTTCGTTGAGGGAGTAGATGAGGGATCCCGTTTCGTAGGAGTAGGTGGAATTGACGGATGGACAGACGGTTGCTGTGTGGCTGGCATCTTAGGCTCAGTTTTAGGAGGTCGCTCGGGAGTCCGAGGTGCCGCTTGGTCTCCATCATCATCATTGTCGCTCTCGTCTGATCCATCGTCTGGATGGTCATGGGGAGGCGGTGGTGGCGCGATGGGAGCATGAGGTGGTGCAAGAGGTGGATTCTCCGGTTCGAGATCGGCGTCTGGCCAGATGTCCCTAATGCCTATAGGCGTGTATGCCTGTTCGTTCCCTACGGTCGAGAGACCAGGGAAGGTGCTTTCAGCAAAGATAACATCCCGGGATATGGTGATCTTCTTCGTCACTGGATTGTAGCATTTCCAGCCTTTGTAGCCTGGTTCAAAGCCGATAAAGACACAAGGCTCCGTGTGTGACTGGAGGTTCTTGCGGTCCTTGCGCAATACATGGACGTATACGCGGCAGCCAAATACTCGGTGCATGGACAGATCGGGCTTTGCTCTATGCCAGACTTCATAGGAGGTAGTATTCGATAATGTAGAGGATGGGGTTGCATTCAGGATGTCTGTGTAATAGAGTACAGCTGCACCCCAGAACATCATGGGAAGGCGTGCTTGGTTGAGCATGGCAATGACCCCTTCAGTTAGTGTGCGATTGAGTCGTTCGCTGACACCGTTCTGTTGAGGTGTGGCTTTAACTGTGTGTTGCCGTGCGATACCAAGTCCCTTGCACCATTGAATGAAGTCGTTCCCCATGTATTCCCCTCCTTTGTCATCACGAAGTTCCTTGACCTTTGTGCCGAGCTTTCGCTCACTCTTGGCAACAAAGTCTTTGAAGGCTTGGAATGCGTCACTCTTGTGTTTCAGGAGGGTGACCTCCTTGAACTGTGAGTGGTCATCAATGAATGTGATCCAGTATCGATAGCCAATTGGTGTCTGTACAGCGAGGGGTCCATGGAGGTCCGAGTGAATCCGTCCAAGGAGCTCTGTTGAGCGATTCGCTGATAGTTTTGGGAATGGATCCCGATGTTGCTTCCCTGCAATGCAGTGTTCGCAGGTGTCGTTGAGTTGCGTGCCCTCTTTCACCAGGATGCCAGTGGCCAAGTCTTGGCGCATAAGCGTCTCCAGACGGTCCTTCCCAATGTGCCCTAACCTCTGATGTAATAGTTCCTTCTCGATCTTGGAGATGTAGGCTGCCTCCGTCTCCGTGTTCTCGAGTGTTGTCCCATTGAGAGAGCCAACAGTTCCGTCGATGGTAGCTGTTAGGAGCAGTTCGCCATTCTTGAAGAAGTCAAGCGAGTCTCCTTCAATTACGATGCGCATTTTGCTCTTCTTAACAACGGAGAGGATCGAGAATAGGTTATTGCGAAGTGCGGGAACATATAGTACATCGTTGAATATCACAGTTTGGCCAACTTTTCCGTATATACGAGGCGTGAAACGTACTTCCCCCTTTCCTGTAGCCCAGACGATCTCGTTGTTGGCGAGAGACACAGCAATTTTCACTGCAACCATGTTACGGATCCACTTGCGATTGGGTGTCATATGTGAGGTTGCACCTGAGTCTGGGTTCCAGGAAGTATTAGTGGGGTTGTTACGAGCTCGACGGATAAGGGGACTTGCGATGTGGGCAACACTGGCCATCATGACGCTCTCCTCAGCAGTCGCTGCTGTGGTAGGTGTCTCCGCGATCTTGGCCTTCTGGGAGTTCTGGACGCGGCAGTCCTTGTCCTCATGCGTGTTCTGCCAACCGTGGACCTTGCACCTGTACTTCGCCTTCTTCTTCGGGGCAGCTGTGGCTACCTGAAGAGCGGCGGACGTCCCCTCAGCAAGCTGAGTGTTGCGAGCGAGGGAGTCGGCCTTGCGAAGGTGATCGAGGACTTCAAGGGGATTGTCGTCCCCAGTGGAGATGTGGTTGAGCGTATTGCGGAGGATGGTGTCATCCTTGCCAAGACCAATGGGGATCATGCTGATTGCAAGATCGCGCGCGAGATGAGCAGCCGTGTATCCTTCCTCGAAAGCAGAGGGCGTAAGGAGTTCACTTGCTCCCCGACTGGTGGATTGAATCGTCGTCGTTGCTCCGTCCGATGTCGTTTGGGAGGAGATGGTGACAGACCGTGTTGTCTCTGCAAGGTATTCTGCTCCTTGCGGGAGGAGCGCAGTGAGACGTGACGCGTGCGCCATGCAACGCGATCCGAAGTCGGAGTAGGTCTCCTTCTCAAAGCCCGAGGACCTCATGCGAAGTGCCATCATCTCCTGAAGGACACTGATGCGAGAGCCAGAAGTCTTGGGCTGGTAGGTTTCCAAGAGCTTCTCCCAGATAGCAGTGATGTCGGTGACTTGGATGCCAGAGAGGACGGTCTCGAGTTGGGAGTGGTCGAGAGTAGACCGGACGTAGCCGATGAGCTTGGAGCAGCGACTGGCATAGTCGGACTTGACCTTGTCGTCGGCATTGCTCCCAGGTTTTTTCTCTTCCCCAGTGAGGATGCCGTAGGCGTTGAGGTCGAAGGCCTTGTTCTCGACAGTGAACTTCCACTGCTGCACAGTGTAGGCCGTGAGCATGATGGGCGAGGATGTAGTGGTAGAGTCCATGATGGTAGGTGATGAAGAATGGGAGAGGATAAAATGATAGGTACGAAACGATAAGAGATAGGTAAAGTGCCCGTGATTTTGTAGGTAAAACGGACCAATACGTAGATATCCTAAAAAGGAGTTGAAGTTTTACACTAAGATCCGCAGAGGGAACCCCGCTGTCACTTTGAGTACCGGTTACTGAAAGTGTTTGGATGGAGGGAGCGCTACCGTTGCGTCGTTTCCCCAGTCCAACCGAATCAGGCCTCTCAAAGAAGGATCGCTACTCTAATTCCGCAGACGGTAAGCGTCTGTGGACTTCCTGATAGCTTCTTTCCCGTAGTGGGAACGCTTGCCGCGGGGTAGAAGGTGGTAATGGAAGTTGATACGTACTCCTGAGTATCAGGAGGGGTAGTGGAATGTAAGTAGCGAAACGTAAATAGCGAAAATGAAGATAGTGAAAATGTGAAGGGAGATAGGCTTCAGGTGGAGATATCACACAAGAAGAGGCCGTAGGCTATGGGCGATCGAGGGGCAGTGGAGCGGTTACCGCGGTGTCTGATAACGGATGGCGTGATCAGAGGAGCCCGGGGCTCATAACTTGTAGAACGATGCAAGTATGACCCACTGTAAGTGGGGAGAGTTCGATATTAGATTGGAAGTAAGTAGGGTATACAAGATACGCACCTGTAAGTGGGGAGAGTTCGATGGGGACTCACCCACTTACAGTGTGGACTATATACTGTGGAGAACAATAGATAACCTATATATGGAACAATAGGAAAGAACAATAGATGTTCCATAAGTAGAGAACAATAGCAGTGAATGGAGATAAGGTGGAGATAAGAGAACAATAAGTGCGAGTATAATGGGAATAATACAAGGTGGTTGTTGTTCTCTGTAGAACAATAGAAGATAAGTAAAACGTTCGAAATAGAGGTATTCTTTGTAGAGATAGAGTTGACATGAGCATTGTCTTCCAACACACTTGAGGTTCGTGGCCGCTTATCCGGGCACTGGGCTAGTAAATAATATATTCTATCCACAGTAGTTGACTTGTGGTGAAATACAAGGGAAATAAACCTGGTGAGGGCCAGGCGTCCTTGCGAGGAACAGAATGGGAGGATTCTGCTCCAAAAACAAGTTGAAAAACGGTTTTGCCAGTTGTTGCGCTTCTCATGGTTGGCTCCTCGCGAGGATGTCCCGCGAACTTAGATGAGCAGGAGCAGGAAACCGACAGGCAGTGCTGAAGCAAGGTGGATCAGGACCGGCGGTCGCCGGGGCGCTTACAGGTACATAGAAACTGAGAATGTACAACTTGCCACAAGGTGGTGCAAGGGCATAAGACTATGGGTAAGGTCGAGGTCGATAACAGGATTCAGGGGCGACAACGAGGTACAGGGACACGACGAGAACAAAGGTAAGGGACGATGATGGGGGACGAAGCGAAGCCAGACCACAGACGTTAGAGTCCATGAACCAATATTTACACCCTTTTAAGTGATAAAGGCCCTCCTTAGGTTGAGATTTCCATTCCGGCCCAAGTTCACCGAGGGGAGGGTCCCTTGGGCGCCTATTGGCGAGCCGTTATCTCTACAGCATGCATTGGGCTACAGCCGCCAAACTCCCACAGGAGCCCCACAGTTTTGCTTACACTCAACATATTTACGCTTCTGACGTACTTGCGCCTGCTTCCCGGGGTTCATGACTTCAAACTTGATACTGTGCAGTATCACGATGCTTCTCAATTCAGTTGGAGTATTCGCTTATGGAGTCCTTTCCCAGATCTGCCTTCACGCAGCCTTCCCTCACAAGCGCACACGACGAGCCTTCTTCTTCACACATCTGGAGGTCCGGGGACCCCGGCTTCAGTTGGGTCCTGGGCTAGTGTTGCCTTAAGCCCCTTCAACCGGATTCGGTGGGCCGTTCACAGCACTTTCACAGCCCCTTCATATCGATAAACGTGTTTTGGACACCTTCGAACGTTGCTCGAGACTTCACTCCCCCAACCCTCGCCGCTCACGCAGTAATGGCCGCGTCGGTCACCCACGATGGTCGCCGTCTGGGAACCCTCCCTGAACATGAAGAGCCTTCGATAATCTCAGTGATGCCAAACTCCAGTTACCAAAGATTGGACAACCTGGATATACGCGTCGCAGGCCGCGACCTGCACACGACGTCTGGGGCCGCATCTTCAAATGTCAACCTTACATTGAAGATCGGCGTGGGCTATCCTGACCTGTCCGGTTCAAAGGAGCCCCAGCGCAAGCAGGGAGAACTATACCAATGGGCCCCTACCCTGATGTCCTCCCTTCTTTCCCTTCTCCGTACCCATTTCCCTTCGCTCTTTTTATCCTCTCCTGAAGAAGGCCACCAACCGCCACCCTTATCAGATAGCTCAGCTCCAATTCGCACGGAAGGCGATGCAGGACAAGACAATGTGGAAATTGTGAGTGCGAGACTACCGGATGCGGGGACCTGGTTTTTACCGAACGTGCACTTTCCAGACCCTCGCCCATGATCCTCGAGATCCTCCCGGCGCTGTCTAGCCGAATCCAGCATATCATGAAGTCTATGTCCATGCCCTACTCGCAGAGAAACTGGGCCTACCGTGCTGGGAGCCTCGACCGTTGGGTCCAGGGAGCCAAGCTCAAGGTGTAGTTCCAGGCGACGTTGGAATGTACACGATAGAAGGAGGGTTCAGGACGTTTTTCAACATATGGGTGGACCAGGCGATTCTTTGCTCTATCACGCACACGCGTCGCACAGATTTGGGATGCCAAGGCTTGAAAGGAAAACACCATACAATCCTGGGGTGGATGAAAGGGGGAGACGCCATTGCTTGCGGGGCGTCCGTGGAAACGCCATTCAAGAGACTCTCGGAAAGGTAACGTTGACACCAAAGATTGTCGGTATTAGTGCTGCTCACCCCCTCCCCAGACCAGCTGTGGAGGTTCTATACGAGTTTCATTGCGATTCTTCCTCTGGTGCGATACTCGCTACACCCACCTCAGCGGACAAGGATGAAACAGAAGATATAGTGGAGATGGAAAAATATGTTCGCACCCATGCTGAGGCCATCTACCGACACGCGAACGCCGTTCGCCCGGTTCAGGAAGGGGCTTCACTCTACGTCGTAACAGATTGCGTTAAGAGCAATCGCTGGGCCATGGTAGCTTACAAGGGTGAAATGAACCCAAATCGAAATACCCTCCAATTCGTCGCCATTCCATTGGCTTCCGAGGACGAAAGCAGTTGCGTTCCAGAATACAAATGGACGAAGCAGGGGTCTGCACGTGCACGTTGGGGAAGAAGCATTAGAGGCGAGGGCGTGAAGGACCAGACCCTATTCCTGCGAGGATTTAAGCTTGGCTTTTCCCCTCGGTTCTGCTCTCGGGTCGACGGGGAGCGCGTGGGAAGTGCCAATTCCAGCGCGTTCGGGCCAACGGACACAAGGCCACGCTGCGATAATGGCTCCCCGGGTGGCCCTGACGGCGGCTTTCATTCTGGGGCGGAAGGTGGGGAATCGTTGGGTCAGGGCAGGCAGGAATGTGGCCCACAATGGGGCTCGAACATGGATCATCCTGTGCTGTCACCGCTAACAATTGCTCAACCTGCCGGTTCGTCGTGCTGACTTCCTTCATATATTTGATCCTACCGCTTACGACCTCACCCTAGGCACTAGAGGTGATGACAACCTTGTTCTCACTCTTTTTCCCAACGACGTCTACCTGGCAAGTCCCTGCGCACGCTGCCCAATTAAGCTACTTTTATGCTAATTTCCCTACTTCAGCCGTACCATCCCAGCGATGTAGTGAATGCTTGCATTTTGCATCAGGTGAGACGTTAATTTGTGAAAAGTTATACAGTTAAACCTCAGAGCTGACGCCCAACTCCGTAGACCGGGTGTGACATCGCAATTTGTCACGACGGCTCCTGGGAGCTGCTTTCAGAAATGTCAAAGTCTCCGCCCATCGCGGACAGTCATATTCTCATCGGACATACAAGTACTTCACGTATCCAAGAGCTCCCTGACATAGATGAAGCCTCGCGTATCCAGGCACTACGAGGTGTCGGCGAAGTCTTGCATGTCCAGGACTCGGAGCCCACAGACACCCGTAAAGCCCCGCATACCCCTGGGCTCACGGTCCATGAATGTACACGACACTCTTGCCAGATCTTACCTTCTGATTACAACTCCCGAACCTTTGCTACTGCATAGATGCTTCCACTCTCCTCAACAATGCCATCCAAGCTATTGGCGGACCCCACGTTCAATGGTACTGCGCGGAAGAACTAGAGCCAGGCTATGACTGTACAAACCATTGCAACGCCATGTACCATAGGTGGAAGGTCATCAGTAGGTGTCTCCCGACTCGACCCACATACCTTCTCTGAAATAGAAAATACATAGTCACAAAAGGAGCCGGCAGGCAGATCCTCTCAAACGAGGTCCATCTAGATCGGGTAACCGGTCAACGTATGGCGTGTGTTTCCGCTATCTTTGAGCTGGATAAGCAATATCCTGAGATGAATCTTTCCGAAAGGCTGGGGCTGAAGTCTATCACAGGTAGGTAGATACACCACTATCATGAAATCCTCGGCCTTGCGCGTCTCCGTTCCGCCACTCGCTGAATTCCCCTGCCCAGATATAACACCAAGTCCCCCTCTCTGCCATTGAATCTCCCGATACCGGAAGCCATCGCGGTGGAAAGGAGGATGGAGTATGACAGAAATGTGTACGACCACTGCCACTCCAATCTATGCTTTACTATACAGATGCGCATACGTACAACGCATGCCAATCCAACTGAGCCAATTCTTTAGACGGCGTCATTAGCAGGCCACCTTTCCTGTGGAAGATTGTGTTCAGGCTTACAGTCAAGGAGCTGGTCGCACAGAATGTGCAGGCCGTTAAGGCCGTAAAATTACGGTGACGGGTGTGCGAAAACTCTGTGTTCGTCAAAGGTTGTGAGATTTACGAGCCACAGGAGAGCCCCACAATGCAGGCAAACCCTTTCATCCTCGAGCGAACTTCGAACATGTTCCGCAGCCCAAACGATGTTGAATGAGCTTGGGAGCATTCTGAAGTCTACAATCTTGATAAGTCCTTTTGGGAGGATGGACCAGCAAGTCAGAGCTGCCCCAATCACAAGTCGCAGTATGGAAAAAGGGGGAGCAATGAGTACTAACCCCATACATACGACAGAGTCCTCCACCACCATCTCGATGTACTCCCATGGCCACTGCGCTTCCTCGTTCCTGTTCACCTCTCCCCAATCCACCTTCGCACTTTCCCCGGATGCGCTTCTGTCACCTTCGAAGTCGACTGCCTCCCTCCTCACCTTGCTCATGTCTGGCCAACGATAGGTCGTCCATGATCCACCAGCGGGCCGTAGAATGTTTAGCGGAGAACGAACTATTTACTTATTCCTTGACATTGAACTTGGTCTTCTGACCTATCGCACTTGTTCTGTTGACCTAGGCTCGCTCAGATAAAAACCATGGTTCTATGCAACATTTACTCACTTTCTCCAATTGCGTTCACTCTGTCTATTCCACTCCGCAGCGTAGAGGTATTAGGGATCGCACCCCGCACCCACCAACCAACACCCATCATTTTCCTAGGCTGGACTGTGAATAGTGGAGTGTGTTTACTAGATAAGGGGCGAGAGGCACCACGAGGGGAGCAAAATGGAGGGAGTGCAGGATCAATGAGGCGATGGGTAGAGAAACGGTACGGCATTGCAATGAGGAGTAGTGAGGGGATCGCGTGTAAAGGAGACACGTACCGAGGCTATAGACGATCAGGAAATTCCGTACCACTCCTGGGGACACCCGAGGTTAATGTTTACGGTCTTGCAGTCACGGTGGGGCGTGACGACGGGCGTGGAGAACAGTTGGGTGGGTTGTTGAAGGGGAGAACAATTGAGGACGTTCTCCAAGATTTTTCAGGTTGTACGGTAGTTATTTATCTCAGCGAGAAGTTAGGGTGGATGATGCAGATGGAGCAGTCGGATCGGCGTAGGTGAGGGTAGGGGAAGATGAAGAGAGGCCCCCCTCATCGCCTGATATGTCGAAGTTGTCGGGTTTGCGATATGTAGAGGAGCGACCCAGCGCGAAACATGAGGAGTGTGTCAACGCACCTTGGCGATCACCATAGGTGTATATACACCAGCTGACTCCCATCCTTCCTACTGAGCCCCCTCCAAGCGAGCTCACTCGGGCCAAACATGGATCCTACGATATCCTTTGGGGACCCGAGCGCGGCGTAGAGAACGAAGCCTTCTAGCTTCTTCGTATGGTGGGGTACGCCTGGGTCGACCTCTGACATCTTTGCGTTAACCTAGGTGGGTTAAGCATCGTGACATCGACAAGGTCTGCGCTGCTCCCGTTGGAGTAGTCCAGACTGTGGACCTACTCAGGCACGCTCGCTGGTCATCCTGAGGAGCTAGCTGCTGAGCACCTTGGTATAGTGTTGAGGACAAGGAGTCTATTGGTTCCGATACACCGCTGGCGTCTCCAACAGGTAACGGTGATGATCTAATCTAATCTATCTTGACCTGGGCGCCTAAGCGTCCCAGCCAAGGGCATGCCAGCGGAGAAATCAGACACACCAGTTGTCAGAGCAGGTGCCATCAGTTGGCGCACCCTTTCCGGCCCATGTTCTGTTTAGGTAGTCCCATCAATAATCAATAAGATTTGCCTAGATGAACGACGACGACCATGTATCCTACTCATTCGGTCACTGGGCCTTTGGTGTAGGTCAAAAATGTGAACATGAGACAGAAGGCCAGGCGGACAGGTCGGAGAAACCCCTCTTCCTCGCCGGTTCTCCCATCTGCCCTCCCAGGTGATATGGTTGCTGAGATGGCACGGGAATGGCGAGCAGTTGCTGCCTTAGATGTACAGCACCTGGTCCATAGCTCCCCAGGTTCTATGACCTTCTCTTCCCCCCAATGTCACAATCTGGTTACATAGATCGCAGCGTATGAACCGGGGAGCGACTTCTCCAAGCTTGTACACCAAGAATAGACGTCTTGGAACGTTACAGGGTCTGTATGGATGACCAGAGTAACTTCAGGGTCGGAAAGGTAGCAGACTGATGGTAACCCATGTTCGTAGCGGGAACAAAAGCTCGAGAACAGGGCACGTAGCAGGTAGGAATCAAGACCACAGTTAACAATGTGACTTTAACGAGGTAGGGGCCTTCGCTGAGGTGAGGGACTTTAACAATGGAACTTTAACAATGGTATACAGGATATGGCCTCTCAACCACTCTGAAAATGTCTGCCGGCACGCACGAAGGTGTTGGAGACTTCCAGTGAGGCGGCGACTTCAGTAAACATATCCAAACCCATCATGTCATGGTTGAACTTACCGCGGGTGATAGAGAGCGAGGGTATGTTGTGCACGATTGGTTGTCCTTGAAATGTGGAGTCGGGTTGGGTGGATGTAGAGCTGAGACTTGGCTGAGACATGGTCAACGTGCCTGGGTGGCTAAAATTCCAATGCTTCCCTGTGCAATTAAACGGCTTCGTCCAAGTCAGCGATGGGTTCCAACCTTTCAGAGCAGGAACGGAGGGAAGCTGCGAGATTTTGGAGAACCGTGACACATCTTGGGTGTCTAGGTGGGAATGGTTCCAGCGCTTCCCTGTGCAGTCGAACTCCTTTGTCCAGGTCAGGGAGTTCATCGATCTGGGGTGTAATTGTGTGACTGATTGTAATATGACGAAATAGGGCGTATGTGGAGAAGGCGTGCTTGGGCTGTGGCTCCACAACAACGTGGCCTGGGGGATCTGAGGATTCGACTGCCGAGACCCTTCTGTCGCATGTACCGCTGATACGTTTATGTTGGTCTAGTGTACAAGCAATTGGAGGGAATATGAGACGTACCAGACCTCCCTTCCTTCGTCTTGAATAGACATCTGCCCTTTACAGATGGGACAACAACACTCGTCTCGGTGTGTAATGAGCTCCACCATGATCACGCTCATCACCACCGTGGTGCCCTTCACTACTGAGGACTGCATAAGCATCTGAATATGATGACCGTCGGCCATCGTCAGCTCATAGAGCCCCTGACTGATGAAGTTGTTCAATGCGGTCTTCATGTACAGATTGAAATCGTATCTGCCAAGAATAGTGGTGGCGACGACCTACAGCGCGTACGGAGGGTGGGGTGCCCTGGATGGTCCATAAAGTAAATTGCGAGACACTTGCCTTGATGTTTCCGATGTCCACCCACAGTATCGACTGTTCTTTCCCGAATGGGTCTATGACCTGCACGCATTGCGTGTTGATGCTCTCCACCTCTGTCACTCGTGTGCGAGCGATGAGCTCTGCCTGAGTGACTGTCTAAACTGATCGTCGATGAAGTCTGCTCAGTTTTCCAGATACCGTCAGACAAAGACGTACCAAGTAGTCAATCTGGCATGAATCGATTCGGCTGGTGAAACCGGCCAATGCTTCTGCTATGACTGAATAGCGTATCCCCGGCCTGTACATAAGTGACTCAAGTTCGTCCTTAATCCTATTCAGGCGCCTGTATCGCGGTGTCAGGCATAAATCTCCAACCGGGATCATCCTGATCTGCGTACCTTATCAGTACTCGGAGGACAGCATTAGGAGACCGGATGGTAGAGAGACTATCAGCCAGTTCTGTGAGCCTGTTGACTAGCTCTACAGCCTCTTCCGAGTTTTTAAACCTTAGCTGCATACGCATGCGAGCCAGTGAGTGATATCAAGCGGTGGATATATGTTGGATCCAACTCACCTCGATGTGCTTCAGAACCTTGCACAGCGCCTCGAGGGCACCTTTCAGGGGTTGGCCGACTACTGGGATCATCTCTGCGATGGAGAATGCGACGTCTAATGCTTTGATTGAGGTTTGAAGAGAGAAGCGGCCGTAAGAGGTATCCGCTCTATCTGGTGAGTGCCTGACTGAGATTCGAATGCTACGCAAGGCCCTAATGGGGCTCAGAGCGCAGCAAAGCTGCTTGAGGATTTGGGTTATGGATGGGTCCACATTGTTGTTCACTTGAAGGGCCGGCATGGTGAGGAAGGAAGAGGGCCTCGAGGCGCAAGTGTGCCACCCGAGGTCATTCTGTTACATTTCATTTCGGGGTGTACTATTCATTCTCCGCCGAACAACCATATCCAAACTGACAGGCCGCCTCTTCCTCGGATGCTTAATTTGGTTCGCGGGCGCTTATCTGTTGGAAGACAATGCTCATGTCAACTCTATCTCTACAAAGAATACCTCTATTTCGAACATTTTACTTATCTTCTATTGTTCTACAGAGAACAACAAGCACCTTGTATTATTCCCATTATACTCGCACTTATTGTTCTCTTATCTCCACCTTATCTCCATTCACTGCTATTGTTCTCTACTTATGGAACATCTATTGTTCTTTCCTATTGTTCCATATATAGGTTATCTATTGTTCTCCACAGTATATAGTCCACACTGTAAGTGGGTGAGTCCCCATCGAACTCTCCCCACTTACAGGTGCGTATCTTGTATACCCTACTTACTTCCAATCTAATATCGAACTCTCCCCACTTACAGTGGGTCATACTTGCATCGTTCTACAAGTTATGAGCCCCGGGCTCCTCTGACCACGCCATCCGTTATCAGACACCGCGGTAACCGCTCCACTGCCCCTCGATCGCCCATAGCCTACGGCCTCTTCTCGTGTGATATCTCCACCTGAAGCCTATCTCCCTTCACATTCTCACTATCTTCACTTTCGCTATTTACGTTTCGCTACTTACATTCCACTACCCCTCCTGATACTCAGGAGTACATATCAACTTCCATTACCACCTTCTACCCCGCGGCAAGCGTTCCCACTACGGGAAAGAAGCTATCAGGAAGTCCACAGACGCTTACCGTCTGCAGAATTAGAGTAGTGATCCTTCTTTGAGAGGCCTGATTCGGTTGGACTGGGGAAACGACGCAACGGTAGCGCTCCCTCCATCCAAACACTTTCAGTAACCGGTACTCAAAGTGACAGCGGGGTTCCCTCTGCGGATCTTAGTGTAAAACTTCAACTCCTTTTTAGGATATCTACGTATTGGTCCGTTTTACCTACAAAATCATGGGCACTTTACCTATCACCTATCACTTATCATTTCGTACCTATCATTTTATCCTCTCCCATTTTTTATCACCTACCATCATGGACTCTACCACTACGTCCTCGCCCATCATGCAGCATTCATGCTCACGGCCTACACTGTGCAGCAGTGGAAGTTCACTGTCGAGAACAAGGCCTTTGACCTCAACACCTACGGCATCCTCACTGGGGAAGAGAAAAAACCTGGGAGCAATGCCGACGACAAGGTCAAGTCCGACTATGCCAGTCGCTGCTCCAAGCTCATCGGCTACGTCCGGTCTACTCTCGACCACTCCCAACTCGAGACCGTTCTCTCTGGCATCCAAGTCACCGACATCGCTGCTATCTGGGAGAAGCTCTTGGAAACCTACCAGCCCAAGACTTCTGGCTCTTGCATCAGTGTCCTTCAGGAGATGATGGCACTCCGAATGAGGTCCTCGGGTTTCGAGAAGGAGACCTACTCCGACTTCGGATCGCGTTGCATGGCACACGCGTCACGTCTCACTGCGCTCCTCCCGCAAGGAGCAGAATACCTTGCAGAGACAACACGGTCTGTCACCATCTCCTCCCAAACGACATCGGACGGAGCAACGACGACGATTCAATCCACCAGTCGGGGAGCAAGTGAACTCCTTACGCCCTCTGCTTTCGAGGAAGGATACACGGCTGCTCATCTCGCGCGCGATCTTGCAATCAGCATGATCCCCATTGGTCTTGGCAAGGATGACACCATCCTCCGCAATACGCTCAACCACATCTCCACTGGGGACGACAATCCCCTTGAAGTCCTCGATCACCTTCGCAAGGCCGACTCCCTCGCTCGCAACACTCAGCTTGCTGAGGGGACGTCCGCCGCTCTTCAGGTAGCCACAGCTGCCCCGAAGAAGAAGGCGAAGTACAGGTGCAAGGTCCACGGTTGGCAGAACACGCATGAGGACAAGGACTGCCGCGTCCAGAACTCCCAGAAGGCCAAGATCGCGGAGACACCTACCACAGCAGCGACTGCTGAGGAGAGCGTCATGATGGCCAGTGTTGCCCACATCGCAAGTCCCCTTATCCGTCGAGCTCGTAACAACCCCACTAATACTTCCTGGAACCCAGACTCAGGTGCAACCTCACATATGACACCCAATCGCAAGTGGATCCGTAACATGGTTGCAGTGAAAATTGCTGTGTCTCTCGCCAACAACGAGATCGTCTGGGCTACAGGAAAGGGGGAAGTACGTTTCACGCCTCGTATATACGGAAAAGTTGGCCAAACTGTGATATTCAACGATGTACTATATGTTCCCGCACTTCGCAATAACCTATTCTCGATCCTCTCCGTTGTTAAGAAGAGCAAAATGCGCGTCGTAATTGAAGGAGACTCGCTTGACTTCTTCAAGAATGGCGAGCTACTCCTAACAGCTACCATTGACGGAACTGTTGGCTCTCTCAATGGGACAACGCTCGAAAACACGGAAACGGAGGCAGCCTACATCTCCAAGATCGAGAAGGAACTATTACATCAGAGGTTAGGGCACATTGGGAAGGACCGTCTGGAGACGCTTATGCGCCAAGACTTAGCCACTGGCATCCTGGTGAAGGAGGGCACGGAACTCAATGACACCTGCAAACACTGCATTGCAGGCAAGCAACATCGGGATCCATTCCCAAAGCTATCAGCGAATCGCTCAACAGAGCTCCTTGGACGGATTCACTCGGACCTCCATGGACCCCTCGCTGTACAGACACCAATCGGCTATCGATACTGGATCACATTCATTGATGACCACTCACGGTTCAAGGAGGTTGCCCTCCTGAAACACAAGAGTGACGCATTCCAAGCCTTCAAAGATTTTGTTGCCAAGAGTGAGCGAAAGCTCGGCACAAAGGTCAAGGAACTTCGTGATGATAAAGGGGGGGAATACATGGGGAACAACTTCATTCAATGGTGCAAGGGACTTGGTATCGCACGGCAACACACAGTTAAAGCCACACCTCAACAGAACGGTGTCAGCGAACGACTCAATCGCACACTAACTGAAGGGGTCATTGCCATGCTCAACCAAGCACGCCTTCCCATGATGTTCTGGGGTGCAGCTGTACTCTATTACACAGACATCCTGAATGCAACCCCATCCTCCACATTATCGAATACTACCTCCTATGAAGTCTGGCATAAAGCAAAGCCCGATCTGTCCATGCACCGAGTATTTGGCTGCCGCGTATACGTCCATGTATTGCGCAAGGACCGCAAGAACCTCCAGTCACACACGGAGCCTTGTGTCTTTATCGGCTTTGAACCAGGCTACAAAGGCTGGAAATGCTACAATCCAGTGACGAAGAAGATCACCATATCCCGGGATGTTATCTTCGCTGAAAGCACCTTCCCTGGTCTCTCGACCATAGGGAACGAACAGGCATACACACCTATAGGCATTAGGGACATCTGGCCAGACGCCGATCTCGAACCGGAGAATCCACCCCTTGCACCACCTCATGCTCCCATCGCGCCACCACCGCCTCCCCATGACCATCCAGATGATGGATCAGACGAGAGCGACAATGATGACGATGGAGACCAAGCAGCACCTCGGACTCCCGAGCGACCTCCTAAAACTGAGCCTAAGATGCCAGCCACACAGCAACCGTCTGTCCATCCGTCAATTCCACCTACTCCTACGAAACGGGATCCCTCATCTACTCCCTCAACGAAACAGCTGCTACCAATACCTGCCTTGTTCCCAGGGCTCCCTGCACCAGCTGAGGATGGACCCATGTTCCCAGAACTACCTCCTCCAGCACCAGTCGCACCTCCAGCACCTGCCCAGAAACGCACCCGGCCACCTCCCCCTCCCCCTCGCGAATCAATCCCTCGCAAGGCGAAAGTTCCGAAAGCTCCACCGCTAGTAGCACAAAGCTCCCGGCCCGTACGGAAAACGGCAACGACCGTCAAGGACTACCAGCTCGCGAGTGGAAAAGGGAGACGCGGTACAATTCCAGTGGCCAGGCGTGAAGGGGGTGAACAGGTAGCAGATCGAGGGGGTGCACAGAGAAACAATCAGCTACCCGAAACAGAGGATGAGGATGAGGATGAAGACGACGATGAAGACGACGAACCTGTACAACCCATTGCAGCTGAGGACTTTGATCTTGACGACGAACCTGTAGACATGGAAGATGCACTACGTGCCACCAGTATACTTGATTCTCTCATCAGTCTATACCACGTCCCCCTGGAAGAGACCCTGACTCTTGACCAAGGCATGGAAATGGCATTCTACATGGCACAGGATAAAGCACTAGGAGCGGCTACACGCCGTCCAGGAGATGCGCCTCGGACACACTGGGAAGCCTTCGCAGGACCAGATGGCGAACACTGGCAGACCGCAGCACAGGTTGAGATTGACGCTCTAACCACCAATGGCACTTGGGAACTAGTCGAACTACCAGAGGGACGAAAGGTTGTCGGATCACGATGGGTCTTCCTCATCAAACGAAAGGCAGATGGCACAATTGACCGCTACAAGGCTCGACTTGTCGCCAAGGGATACTCCCAAATGCCTGGAGTAGACTACGATCAGACATGGGCACCTGCATCTCGTCTCACATCAATCCGCGCGATCTTTCCTATTGTTCCACATATAGGTTATCTATTGTTCTCCACAGTATATAGTCCACACTGTAAGTGGGTGAGTCCCCATCGAACTCTCCCCACTTACAGGTGCGTATCTTGTATACCCTACTTACTTCCAATCTAATATCGAACTCTCCCCACTTACAGTGGGTCATACTTGCATCGTTCTACAGAGAGCTGCGAAGAGGGCGGGGATTGAGGTTATTGGGGACAAGGTGCTGGGGGGTGTGGAGGAGGGGGCGAGTGTGAGTGGGGGTACGAATGGGGGTGGGGTTTAGGTTGGTCCAGTTTGTTGACGCTGCGGGTGGGTAGAATGGTAGTGCGTTGGCAGAGCATGGGAGGAAGTGAAAAGTGTAACGGCGAGGGATTGGGTGATTGGATGACCAGGACGAATACACTGGAACAAGGTCCCAGTTAAACCTGGAGTCGCAAATTGAAACCCAGGATCGCACGCTGAGGCGCTCAAGTCTGAAGAGTGTTAGCGCCCGATGTCATCTTTGCCCCAAATTCCCAGCCGAGTGGGGAGTTCATCATGGTTCCCTCGAACAGACGGGGAGACATTCGGGAACACTCAAGTACTTCGACGGACCCTATACACTATACATAGTAAGTGGTGCGTTTGAAGTTTAGCTTGGGCTGACGCAGTTGAACGTTCACAGAGTTTGCACAGGATATATTCGCGTATACCATGTTTCTGAAGCCATATCTAGCTTGTCTGTTCTCTGCAATACAGTGGAGTGTCGGAAATTTCCGTAAACGGACTCAACGCCTTTCAACGCGACATGCGTTTAATCTGAGTTAAACTGAAGGCATCGCCATTGAAAAGGCCGTTGAAGCCCTGTTGACAGCCGTTCAAAGGGGTGGTTTGGGCCGTTCCGGGCTCCCAACGCCCTTGAACGCTCCGTCAACGGCCTCTCAACGGAACTGCCGTTTAAACGGCTTCTCGGAAATTTCCGACAAGCCCTTGAAGGCTGATTCCCAGTGTGATCTTGGTGTCGCCATCTCGTGTGGTCCTTTCTCCTACAGCTAGCTGTCCTCGATGCGCTTGTTTGTTTGTTACTTTCGCGAACTGCGCGGCATATGCATGCTGTCCAGTCTCAAGTCTATGCTCTAGGTCTCTCTCTATCCTGTGCTTTAAGTCCCCCCTCTTCCCCACTTAGTCCCACTCCCTCTCTCCTCCGACCCCCATGTGAGGTCCTGCTCGTCCTGCACTCGGCCACATCCGTCTACACCCTAACCCCCGGTATTCGGCTCCCTTCTTGTGTCCCGGTCCCGGTCCCGAAAATGACCCCAGCACGCCCATCCCCTCCACTACGGGCAGAAAGGGAAATGCACAGAAGGTATACTTACAACGATCAATCATTTATGCCTGTCTTGATATCTGCTGTTGGGATAAATCGACTAGTCTTGTCTTAATCCCGGACACCTCAGCCAATCAGAAGGCTCCTGGCTTCTGATGCTGAGTGGATATAATTGAGTTTTGCACGTGTCAGGATTAAGACTAGGATTTAGTAGAGATTAAATCTGTTTGCATTGTCAGGATTAACTTGATCCTGGCAAGACATTCCCCCCTTTGCCCGTTGTGCTAGCTCAGAGATGGAGTGGGTAGTTGCGCCTGCGCCCGTTCCTGTCCCACGTGCTGAGTATGTGTCACGCCACCTCCCCATGGTCCAACTCTTCATTAACTCCCCTCTTGCTACGCATCTATGAATCATGTTCCCCCCACTGTCGTGTTTCTTCCGGGCTCTCGCAGGCTACGACGATGTAATTAAACTAATTTGTGCCCCGACACTAATGATTGAAAGGACCCTTGCAGTATCAAACTGTAAGCAGATCATTTTTGTTTAAACATTGGCCTATGCCATAGGAAAGTTTAAACCAAGGTTAAACCAAGGTTAAACCCCAGTGAGATCCGACAGTGCTGGGAAAATTCCCCAGTACTCGCCAGGCGCGTTGGTAAAGCCCGATACTCAGGAATTGTCCAGGCGCTTCCTGGCACGTAGATTACACCGATTTGCTCGCGCGAATAATCGCCAATACTCGGTAGGGTAGGGACAAATATGATACCATTATAATTGTACAATAAACAGGGCCAATTCGATTATACTATACACTCGCCCACCCCCAACGCAGCAAAGACAAGGCACTGCGAGATGTCGAGAGGCACTGAAGGAGGCACTCACCGAGACAGTGCGCGGCCACTGAATAGGTGCCAAGAAGAATGGCATGACCATGCTGGATGAGTGCGGCGAGGTCAAAGGAACCCTGAGCATGGGTGAAGGGACGACAGGGCCACTACTTTACTAGGCGGGCCCATTATACACGTGAGTCAGTGACGAACGTATTCGAGGTTCCCGACAAGCTGCATCTCGGGACCTACGATCCCAACGACCCATACCTTTGAGCAAGAGTGGGTAGTCGACCCTCAGAGTCACATTGAGTGCAGGTTGGTGACAAAAGAGAACTGCGACTCACCTAAGTGCCCCAGCCGTCCATCTGGTTTAAACCAAGTCTTTGGCGCTTAACTGTACTTAATCTAATCTAATCGTACTAGTGTGAGAAAGTCGAAATCGAGTTTAAACCCTCCCAAGGGTTTAACCCCAGTGAAACCCGACATGGCGGGGAAAATTCGCCAGTAGTCCCCAGTGGACAAACGCGGACCTCTAATAATCCACAGGACTCCGCAGGCGCTTTCCCCCGTTTTGCTCAACGTCCGATCATCCCCAGTCACCTCGGTGTGCCAGGGCGATTAGGCGCCCAGCACAGCCTGCACCACGATAGATTAGATTAGATCATGATAGCTACCTGATGTAGACGCGAGCAGTGACCGGGATCAATACAACATCTTGCCCTCGACGCTATACCGAGGTGCCCAGCCAGCGTCGCCCAGCGCACCAGCCTGACCAACGAGCCCGCCCGAGTAGGTCCACTCTGGACTACTCCATCGGCTCCTCGCAACGCCGTGTTGGCACTATGTAATGATATCCCAGAACACAATAAATTGTTGTTTTATATTCTAATGTGCATGGCTTCGTTGTGACTTCGCCCTCCAAGCTACAAGTCCCTTCCCTCCGTACCCCCACCATCATCCGGGCGTGCGCCGACCGCCCTCGGAGCACCGCCCCGCCAAGTGTAAGAACCCTCTCACTGACGTTTCTTGCTACGACAGAGACAACTGATGGAACAGAATCGTACAAGAACGACCGAAGGAGATGTGGGCAGTACAGGGAGCCGAAGGGCGGAGTGTGGTAGCCAGTCGGCCACGTCACGGTGGTCCCGGAGTACGACGGCGGTATTTTAGACTCCCAGTGAATAGGCATGATTTATGCAGTCGTTATATGACATCCAACGATAAATAGTATACATACACCGTGTAGAAAATGTAAGTAATTTGGAACGGGTCGATAAGACCTCATCCGTACGACTCCCATCGTTGCTTTGATGGACCACTGACACAAGTCAGCATCACACCTGGGACACAGGATCATCTACCACGTCTATCCTACCCATTGGTGGGAGGGAAGGAAAGGAGGGATGATTATCGCCCTTGAAGTCGCCAGGTTTATATATCTTTGGCTGTTTGGTTCGGCTTGCCACTCTCACGTGTCTGCCTAAGTCCCCTCTTTCCCTTACCAGTGACCACCACCGGGCTTCGTCGCTCACCAGGTAGTGGTGGCGGTGCTAGCAGGGTCGGGTTTAAACCCCGGTTTAAATACCGGTGTTCTCCCAATCATGACGGTTGGATGTTGCGCGACACCCGCTGGTGGTCCTCCTCATCGGGGAGTGGTAAGATATGTGCATAGTCAGTATTTAGAGTAATAAATTTCGGGGGTTTAAACCGAGGGTTTAACCCTACTTGTTTAAACCATTCTTTGGGCGCTTAAACCCCCGGTTTAAACACCCTGGTTTAACTGAGCAAGGGTTAAACTGTACCGTCCGGGCCTTTTCAAAAGGCGATCGGAAAGGGCCAATACACACACAGGGTAACCCAGAAGGTTTAACCCAACAACAGGTTTAAACTTTAACCGGGTTTTGCTATGGCATAGGGAAATGTTTAAACAATAATCATCTCGATTCTTGAGGCTCTCAAGGATGTTGTCGTCGATGATCGCAGACGGGGGACCGGCTGATTTCAAGCTCTTAATAGATATGAAAGTCCACAACATCCACATCGCCCTCCCGACCATCCTCAGATCGACGACATTCGGCAATCGTGCGAGACAGTACGCCAGCGCCGACTGCGTGAGGGTCACATAATCGAACGACGCCACGAGCAACTGGTGTCCAAACCGATCAAGCCACTCTACAAGAGCCGACTTCCCCTCATCCGCCGGGTAAGACGCCCTATCGAAGAGGGTAATGAGCGTTGTAAGCGACGGGAGAGTGAGCTGCGCAGCCAGGCCCCGCATGATCACCTCGGACCCGTGCAGGTGCAGCACAGATAGGTTGGGAAGTGTGGCTTCGACAGCAGGAACGTCCTCGAGGGATTCGGGGAACTGGTCGTACCCGAAGGCGTCGAATAGGGTTAGAGAGCACTCCACGAGGCTGGTGCATGCTGCGAGGATGGGCACGACGTGGTGCTTGGCGAGGTGAGCTCGGCGCGATGGGCGAAGGCTCAGGTAGGTAAGCGTGGACCGACTAACCGGGAGGGCAACGTTCGCCTCGATGAGCGATTTGCCCATGTCTCGAAGTGAGAGGGTTGTGAGGGATGAAGCAGTCCAGACGTTGATCATAGACTCGATCGGCAGCGTCTCAGCACTTGGGGTCTCGTCTTTAGAAAACCTAAAGACGGGCTCGAATCTGATGGAAAGCGACTGCAGTGCGGGGACGCTCGCAGCCTGAATCTGAAGAAGGCGCATAAGGGGGGAGTCCGGGGGCACGTTGACGTGGAGATCCGTCCACCTGGAGACAGTGGGTTCCAAAATCGCCACGAGGGCCTCGTGGAGACTCCGCGCCTCTTCAGGCGAAGAAGACTTGATTGGGTCCGCCGTCACTTGGATCGATAGCCCAAGTTCGCCTGACCTCTCGATATAGGCCGACACACCCTCCAACGCGTGCTTGGATCCCTCCCGCTCCGGCGTTGTACGTTTCTCGAGGATGTGCACTCCGATGCCCGTCCACAGCGCAGGCGTGTCCAAGGCCAGCTTCCTCCATTGATGGGAAACATGGCTGATGGCGATCGGCGAGGGTCTCGCGTTGCTGCGACTCGCAAGGAAGATCCGGACGAGGGCGGCATCGGGGAGTCGGCGGAAGGCAGAGGTGATGGGTTGGTGCTTGGAGATGTAATGCGTATGCTTATCGAGCTGACCTTGGAGGACCTGGGCTTCCTTCGCCAATCGTTCCAACCTCGCACGGATTTCGCTCGCTGCCTCGCCTCGATCCGTAATCAGTGCTGCGATACCGTCCACCTCAACGACTGAAGGGGCATCGTTGGTCTTGAAGTAGCTCGAGAAGGGAGATTCGGATGTGGAAGAAGAGGGTCCAATCAATACGTCGTTCCTAATATACCAGCGGACCGCTGAACGTTCAGCGGAGATTGAACTATGCATTCACTTATCCCTTGACAGTGAACTTGGTCTTCTAGTCTATCGCACTTGCCATTCGGTCGGCCTAGGCTCCCGTAGCTACAGGCCATCGCTCTATGCAGCCTTTTCCCACTTGCTCCAAGTCCGTTCACCGTGGTTATTCCACTCCGCAATGTAGAGGTATTAGGGATCGCATCCCACGCCCACCAACAAACGCCCATCATTTGCCAGAGGCTAGCTGAACTGTGAACGCGCAAAGGGTTGATATCTTCCCGGATCTCTTGCTGATATCACTTAAATGATGTGCTCATATACCTGGGCTGCATCGAGAGGGAGCTACGACGTAACTTGGAGCGAGCCGTTGAACGCTGTTCTCAGATTGGCCCCCTGGTGGGAGGGCGTATTTAGGAACCTTTCCAGAACGTCCATCATTGTTTCGTATCAATATTGCAAAATGTCATAAAGTTGTCCATCGGATATGTCGTACATCTAAACTGATAGTACCTGTGTTCATAGTGGGAATGAAAGCTCAAGAACAGGGTACGGAGCAGGAAGGGATCAAGACCATAGGCATCCCTCAGGACGCAGGGCCATATAATAAGACACTCAACTGGTCGTTGTCATCGACCCTCGAAATCAGATGCCTGTCGTCATATGCCCACTGCGAGTATATGTCAGTACCTTGAATGCTCAATCAACGCCTAAGATCTACTTACGTTCTCGTAGCCTCCATCCCCACGGCGCACAAATTTGCCGGATCCGAACCAATAGATCTCAAAGCTGGAGAAAGATCTCAGTCGAGATGACTATCTCAGAGAACAACGAGCATACGACATACCCGATGGTCCCTCCGAGCTGGAGGTCAAACTCCTGGTGGGTGTGGCCCCAAGTTTCTCCCTGCACGCCATCGAACGCGGTCGTATGCTTGACATGGCAGATGACCCAGTTGAATTTCGGAAAATTGGCTACAGCCGATTCGATGTAGGCCGTTGTAAATTCCCCCCGGTCCTACGTATGAACGTAAATCATCCAGTCCGATTAGCGACCCAATTGGTAATTTCAAGCCTACCAATATGGCTGCCTTGACGTCTGCCTGGATTTCTTCAAAGACCGTCACAGCTATCTCAGCTGCCGCCGCGACCAGCTCTTCCAGCTGCCTGGCTTCGAGCTCTGGTTCGGCTCGGGGAGATAACTCGTGGCGAGCAACCAACGGTGAAACGGCTCCATCGGTCCTCTGCACCAGGCCGTCTGGAGAACCCGTCATAGGGGTGCAGGAGACAAATATAGCACTAATGGCCGCAAGCAGAGGGAGAGGAGACGTGGTAAGGAATCTCATAGTTGTACCGAAGGAGGATGAATGAACGCTCAAGCTGAAGTGGTATGAAGGCGAGGTCTTGGGGTGGGTCGCTGCAGACGGCAGGGTCTTTATAGCATGAGGTTTGTGTGTGCTCCAGGTGACTGTCCCGTTTGTGTATGGCTCGATTGAGACTGTAAGCTTTTTGGTGAGTACCGAGTCATCCATACAGAGTATGAATCCACTCATCAGGGCTTGACACATCGAATGGTATCTGGATTCTGTACCCGAAATGAACTCCAGTTCGGAATGTTGTCGGAATGAATATTCTGTACTAAACACCAAGCCAAGGACAGAAAGAGAGGGTCGCCGCCCTTGAGGCTCTGTACATGGAAGCGACGCGGGGAAAAAATGAAGCAAACCATGATTGTTGCGGGGTATCATCCCGCAACGGGTCAATAAATTTCCAATAAATTTCCAACCCCTCAGGCGACGCCACTACTCACACGCGCCGGGGGGCACTGTTATGTGATCGCATAGGCAGGCTCGTCATAGGGATCGGACGCCGCTAGTCAGGAGGCATGATCGCGAAACACTGCCCGATGCCACTTCAATTGAAAAATGGAAGAAAACTGAGCTCTGGAGATAGGGGATATATGGGAACGCTACAATGAGTCGCATGTTAGAGTTGTGTGACGGGTGGGCCACAAGTACAAGGGGTACGATTGAATAGGAATCCACGTACAGCACTATGCTATACCATGTTCAGACGGTTCGAAATCACCTTTCACGGTTCGCAGTGGTCTCAAGTTGGTTTAACTCACCAGGTCTTATGCGGGAGGCCGGGTGGAGTGGCGGTAGATAGCTGTGAAGAGTGCTTGGGGTCGATGATGGCTGTTGGTTAATGAGAGACGCGTCCTATGCGGACCTAAATTAAGCACATCAAACCGCTCGGCAATGTCCGACGCCCAAGCAAAGGTTTCAAACCTCACCTTCCTGTGCTCTGATCCACCCCCTCTGTGGGTGCCATACCAAATCACAAAGTTTCCTCCCTGGTGGACTTTAACAACAAGCCCCTTCCTTGGCGTCCCTTGTCCGTAGATGTACCTGCGGGGCCCGCATTGGCACTAGAGCTACTTTTGCAACAGTTATTCGAAAGCGCCATTTGAGAGTGGGTCATATGTACTAGTTGCTGATCCCACACAAGCCCGGGGAAGACCCTCCCCGTGGCTCATTGCGGAATTTTCATTCGCCAATTCCGCGGTTACGTTTGATTCCCCCCTTGAGGCGTCCAACGCGAATTACTTGTGCAGGGTCCGGATGACCGGGTTGTTACATTGGACACTTGAACAATGAGAGCCACTCCAAACAGATAACTCTGACCGTATTTATGAACGGTATCATCATAGAAACGAACTTGGTCACCGACCCACCAAAGCCCTCCCCTATCTACCATCGGATGCTCCTTCCGACACGACCAACTCCCTCCCACCCACCTACCATCTCACCTCCACTTTCTCTACCAACCACTCCCAACAAACTCATATTAAGACCTAAAGGCCTAACCATTCAACCCCAACCCGCCCGTGCAATCGATTATCGAGGCACGCAATCAAGCGCCCAACGCACCGCATTCGAAGTCCGCCATCATATCATTATCATCGCTTCTTACTCATTGTCCTCAACCGATATCGTGTCGGGATTGGCCTGGGTGGTCGTTTCATGGTCCTTTATCTGGGCTGTAGAACTGGGCCGAATGAAATGGTGAAGTGCACTGAGAAAATACGGCGGTTTATGGTTCTTTTTCAACGGTGCTGTGCATATCTGCTTTGTCCCACACCCTGTCACCGTGAATACTTGGCCCATTGGGATTTAAGTAGCACGTGCATCCACCTCTCCAACCCTATTTAAGCTTCCGACGTTGAGTTATCCCTCTCTCTCACATTCTCTCCTCTTCCCTTCTTCACCACCTTCATCCACACCGAACCGTCCAAGCAACCACCACCACCACCCCACTCGACCTCAAGCCCTTTTGTCATGTCCAACAATAATCACAACAATACCAACGGAAAGCCTACGAGCACCTACTACGCCGACCACACTCGTCAGCGGTTCTACACTACGAACGCTCACGATAACGCCAGCGTAGCCTACGGAGACTTCTTCGGTGGGAGAGCTGGGTTCGGTACGTGTTTCTTCGGACTTGCTTTGATTTTGAGTGGCGGTATATCTAACTACTGTTACCCGTACATTCACTCACAGGCAACGGAGCACCGATCCTGGTTACAAGGAGCATCCAAACCACCCCAACAACCACTCCCCACCTCGGACACACACACACTCGCATTATCCCTCCCCCTCGAACCACTGTACCTCCTCAGGCAAGGTCCGGCAAAGCCACGTTCAACCCTTGGGCCAAATACTACCCTAACGCCAGTGCCAACGCGTCCAAAGGCCGGGTTAAGCGTACCGCACCCAAGAAGACCGGACCCGCCTCAGCAAATACCCCTACCTCAGTCCCTGAGGAGGACGACGGCGACTCCGACTTTGTCGACACAGACTCAGAGAGCTTGTCTGGGGACGAATCCCACCGCGTTCCTGAGGCATCCCAGAACCAACCTTCGTCAGAATAGCCGTCGGGTTCGAATAAAGCTGCACTCTAAGCAACCCGAGATAGGGGAAGCACGAATCCAAAGACGATGTCGCCGGGGCGTAAACCCCCACCGTAGATACATTAATAGAGAAGTGAACGAGGGAGCGGGTGGGGCTACCCTTGCGGAGGGTAAGAATGTAGATACGCGTTCCGTATAGAGGTCTCTGACCGAGTAATGTTGTTTTGTAACCTCTCCTCGTCTTGAATGACTGTACCATACCTTCCGAAATTAAACATCTTACCGGAGCAGAGGAGATGATAAGAATCCCGAAGTCTCGAAAACCCAACCTTGAATCCCGCGGACAACAGAACCGCCTACACCTCAATCCTAGCTCCCACTCGTGACAAGAAGCCTCACACCTCTCGCACACACAGTCCAACGCGCACGCAGCAGAACGCAAGAAAGATCGAAAAACAAAACATCAGAACGCCCCTATCCGACGGACTAACGAACACGTAGAATAGTCGTGCTCTTATCGCCCAGGGCCTTCACCACAACCAACTGTAACCCCAACAGGCTCCCGCACACCACCACGCAACTCGTGCACCCACATGGCCAACATAACTCCGTCGACAGACCCACTCTGCTGGACACCAACACATTCTCCATCGAATATGCGCTCGAGGGGGATCAACGAACGAGAACGTCGAACCTCCTCGCCGTGGTCGAGAAGAGGACCGAACCCCCGAGCCCGTACCTACTCACACCGGACTTCGGTGTGACGACAGTAGCGATCCGTTATCCGAACGAACTACGATGGGCACGGGTTGAGCGAGTCGGAGCTGGGTGGGCGGGTTAAGTGGACAGCATAGTAAGAACGGGGATGGGCGGTGTGGGTAGGCAGACAACGCAGGCCCATATCTCAGAGAGGAGAGAGCAGGCACTGTCTCTAGCACCACTCGAAGATCGGCCGAAGAAGCTGGTAGCGAGCTCACCACACCACGACCACGTTCGGTCCACCAACCTCACCAGGAGCCGAAATCGAACGGAGGTGAACGGTGGGATCAATTATTGGCCGAGTTGGAGAGAGATTCGTTGCGCGAGCCTAGAGGAAGGCGCGGGTGCTGAAGCGCATCATCTGAATCGGAAGAGCGTTACAGCTATAGCCCGCGGAAGCAGGGAAGGACGCTGTTGACGTCGGGCCATCGACCCAAGCGGACTCGAGGGAAGCTTTTGTGTGGGTTAGTGGGGTATCCAAGAACCAAATCCATTCGAGCACGTAACGATACTTAAATACATTCCTGTGTTCCGTCCGTCCGTCCGTCCGTTCTTTCGTCCGGCTATTAACCAATCAAGCGTCCCAGCCTCCCCCAGCATCCGTAGGGAAACCGCGATCCAACCGAGGTGAAAGGCGGGTGAGGGTATGAGGGCATGAGGGTATGAGGGTGAGGCGATTACAGCCCACCGAGCTGCGTTTCGAGCTCGGCGAGGTCGGATTGGACTTTCTCGTACTTGGTCTTGAGGGTCTGTGGGAGGAGTTGGGGTGAGTTGATCGGTATGGAGGGATGGAAAACGTAGTGGAGGGGGGACGGGAGGGAGGAGCGTATGCTTGGGTAGATGGACGTGGGACACCCTCGGGTATGAGAGGGACGTGATCGAATGGACGGAAGGGAGGCGTGGCCGAATGGGCGCAAGAGGGGTAGGGATGGAAGCGTGGAAGGGGATTATAGTGCAGAGCGTACCTCGTACTGCTTCTCCAGAGCCTCCTTCTCCGTTTCTACGCCCAGAATACGTCGTTCGGCCTCTTCTGCGGCGAGTTGTGCTGTTTGGGTTCTGTGGATCGAGGGTGTCAGCGAAATGGCATTTGATCTTGGGTGCCTAGGCGTGAGCGGGTTGGGATGGAGACAGGGGAAGACGACTACGACGTGCTTCTCTGCCTAGAATCCCTCACTCATCCTTCGTCCAATCCCTCTCCCTCCCCACACGCCCACCGATCCACCCCAAACGCAACCCACAGAGAAGAACCCACTCACTTCTCACTCAACTGCGCCGCCTTCGCCGTCGCCACATCCACCTCCTCCTCCAACCTCCCCACCTTCCCCGCCAAATCGCTATTCTCCCTCTCGTACCGCGCAATCGTCAGCTTCGCATCGCGCAGCTCGCTCTCGGCTTTCTCGGCGCGTTCGAAGGCGGCGTCGCGCTCGGCGCCGATGTCTGCGAGTTTCTGGGTGTCCGGGAGGGAAGGGTTGTGGGCGATTGGAGGGGAGTGTGCGTGGGGGTAGGATGAACAGGGGGGGATAACGGGAATGGTTAGCGCCACGTTCGAGATCGAGAGGGGGATGGAGGACGTACAGCCCTGATTCGGTCCATTATGTGGGTCGTGGGTATAAGCTAGCTTCAAGCTACGGTGGGTGGTGGTATCGCAGTCAGTGGAAGAGGGAGAGATGGTGATGGCAACGAATCAATCGCTGCGCTGTGCCCGAGCAACCCGCTTTTGATCGTGTCGGTGATGGCGCGCGGTTCGGAGGTCGTTGGCAAGCATGTGCAAGCAGATGATGTCATTGTGATGACCAGTGCCAGCGCTTGAATGTGCCTTGAGCTGCGACGAATAATCGTCGACTCTGCCCTAGGCCCTCCCGGGCATTGTGGACGCCCAACGTCCCCAGCCAATCCTTTTCGAACCAACAACACAATAGGCGTCCCCATTATTACGCTGAGAATGGACCCACAACTCGACCGCTGTCTTTTGTCGTTTGCTTTGACCTCTCGACCACTCGACTCCAATGCCAATGGATAAGGCCATGAGCGTCCCCCTCCCTGCCCAACCTATAACCCCACATCTGAACGACCACGTCCAAACATGCCACCAAAACCTCGCATCATCGACACGACGGGCATAGACCACCCCGCCGTCACGTATTGGGCGGCTACCGTGGACAGCGCGATCGAAGGGTGTTTAGAGGCTGCCGAGCAGGTACGCTTTGTCGCCTTCGTCATCGTATCCCGATACAAAGTAAATCTGACTCCCTGGAAGCCCAAACGCACCGAGGCCAACACTCTCAGCCTCTTCCTCCGTGGGTGCCGGGACGCGATCCACAAAGAACCGTGTTTCTATAGACCTCTCCCCGATTCGAAAGAACACCCAAGCGAAGTCGAACTCGCACATACGCTCTTTACGCTCCTGTAAGCCCACTCCCCTCGTATCATACCACCCACCCCAACCCTAACATCCACCTCCAGCGCCTCCCGATCCGCCATAGAAGTCTCCCTCCCGATCCTTCAAGCACCCCCTCCCTCCTCCTCTTCACTCCAAAAACAGGACGAACGCTCCCAAACCCTCCGGACACACGTTCCTCCCCACCTTGACCTCCTGAGCCTGTGCTTCTCCGGCACATCCTGGCTCACGTCCTCGCGGTGGGCTTCGGCTCTCTACGTCGTCGGCGTCGGGTTTCCCTTGGACGCGGGCGTCGAAGGGGAGATGAAGAGTGCGGTCGAGGACGTCTGTTCGAAGGCTCAGCGGTTGCATAAGGGTATCAAACATGTGAGTTATATTTCCCTCGTCAGCGAATTGCGACTCGGCGTGGTTTCGAGTGGACGGAAGTTAACGCAAGCCCTACGGGGATAGGGTATGCTCAGGGAAGGAATGAAAGACGCCCTCAGCCACCTCACGGCGTTCTACAAACTCTAC
Source organism: Coprinellus micaceus (assembly GCA_951394405.1). Classification (NCBI taxonomy): domain Eukaryota; kingdom Fungi; phylum Basidiomycota; class Agaricomycetes; order Agaricales; family Psathyrellaceae; genus Coprinellus; species Coprinellus micaceus. The sequence continues at coordinate 4,909,496 of OX596335.1, read as the reverse complement.
ACGGCACTCGCTCGCCGGTGCGCTGAGATCCAAATGGGCAGGCTACCCTGCGAAGAACACGTCCGCGAGGAGGAATGCATGAAATTGGTTGAGTACACGAAATTCCTATACATGTGCGTCTCTTCTCCCCCTGCTCGCGTCTCTATCCCTCTGCTCGCGTCTCTATCCCCTTTTCTCTCGTCCCCATTTTCCCTGCCCCCTTTCTCCCCCCTCACGCGACCCTCCACCCCCCCCCCCCCAACCCCACCCACTCCCCATAACCCCCACTCACATCATATCTCTTCCCCTTAGCCTCTCCCAATCCCTCACAAACCTCGCATCCACCCTCCAAACCGGACCTCCCGGCCCTAGCGCAGAGGACGACGCGCTGTGGGCGAAGCAAAGAGCCGACTATTTGAAGCACGTTATTGGGTTCTTGCGGGCGGGGAGCGAGTGTCTGGGAAGGGGCGGGGTGAGGGGTGTGGGGGAGGTACGTGTTCGGCGTGTACGTCGAGATGGAATGGGATTGGGATTGGTGACGGTTAAGTGTAGGTGGGAGTGGGGCGTGAGCTGCAGAATTGGAAGGCGAAGGAGGAGGAGGAGGAGGGTGGAGCGGGGTGTTGCGTTGTATTGTAGAGCTGGGCTCTACGCTCGTGCACTGCTGCTAGTATACACTGTTCCCCGTGTTTCCTAACTCCCTTCGCCGACGTGCTTCATCCCATTGGACTGATTAATCAATCTTGAACGGACTCCACTACTTATATGGACCGGAGGCTCAGAGAAACGCAGGGGCGAGAATTCGAGCCTGGCTCGCACCCGGGGCTCAGAGCTGGGACCTTCACTTACCGTGCGCTAGGACGCGCCTACCTCTCCTGAACGGAAACCCTTGTCCCCGCTCTGATTTGGTTCCGATGCGCCTGGCGACAGGCGGGCTGTGCAACGTCTGAGAAGGCGTGTCGAAACTGCGGGTTCGGCTTGGCGCCCGTGCTTTGCCTAACCCTCTATTGCTTTGCTATTTTTTGCCTTTCAGCCACAATTCCGAGCTTCCTTCTTCGCCTCCCGATGCCTCGTGCCCACGCCTCCACCGTCGAGTGGCTGCAGATGTAGGGGGGCGGTATATAATGGGGGTGATAGTCCCCAGGGTTTGCATCGGTTCAGCTTTCCGTCGATCCAGTCTTCCATTGCCCGCCAATCCAGTCACTCGCCTGCCCTCCGTTGATTTGTTTCGTTGAGCCCCGCCCTATTACAGCCCAACCATGCAGTACAAGTCAGCACCAAGCGCCCGAGGCTCGTCAGATGCGCTTGTCACCGTCAGCACGATGTCGGCGTATTTCGGTGCGATCGGGTGTAGCCTTCTCACTTTGCAGGCTATTATTAACGAGGTCGGTCTTGGTCAACGCCCTCCCTTCCTTTCATGCAATGGGTGAGGGCTAAGTTCTAACCTATGCTTTTAGGATATCCTACACGCGTTCTCGAGGGTTATCTGCACGGGGTACGTTAACCTCCTAGACGAGCTCTCGCTCCAGGTCATCCTCCTCGCGATCAAGTCATTCGACGATCTCGCCCCGGTGGAGGTCGTCAAGGTAATGACCGATTTCAATGAGTACGTCCTGACAACCGTCAACCCCTCCTCCCTTCAACCGGCTTACCTATCTCCGTTACGGGTGTTCTGGCAGTCTCTACTGCCGCCTCTACGCGCTCATATCAGAATTGAAAGCCTACGACACCGAAGAAGCTCAGGAGGCTGCGCATGGGGAATGGATGAGGTACCATGTTGAACAGCTTCAGATGCGGTACGAGGAGGTTGTGGTGAGTCTCGGGACTTCCATTTTCCGCGAGGGCGTATCCTAATTGGTTTTCGTTTGGTAGGAGGACATTCAAATGCTGCAACGTTCGGTGCAATACCCTCGGCACAGATCGTTCTAATAGTCTAACAAACTATCACTCGGCTTGCTACGGACGTTCCTTCGCATTTATTTCTGTCCCCGTCTCCCTCTCACTCATTTCGCATGACCCCGGTATTTATCAGTCTGCACATATGTACTTGTATTCCGAAGCATTCTTCTGAACCCCAGTCTAAAGTTTAAATACTCTGCACACCCCGAACCCCAAGAACCCTGAGCAACGGAAACACATACGTGAACTCCAGGCAAGTAAACCACCGCGATGGGCCATGACAACCACTGGCGGTGGTGCCGACCCCGGTCGGAACAATCGCCCATTTAAACCATGGGTTACACAAGGTCAATGAGGACAGATTATCGAGGAGTGACGGCACCCCATCATCGACCGCATTCCGCCGACTTGGCTCGCCAGCATCGGAATGGATGCAACCACAATCCAGGCACTTGGACGTTGGTCACCCGACACCTGGAAACGATACATCCGAAAACACCCCCTTATTGTTCACCTACTTCGCTAATCAATTTCGCTCCGTTTCCCTCATGATCACTTCGTTCATCTTGTTCCTTTCTTTCTTTTCCTTTTCCTTTTCTTCTTTTTTTTTTTAGGCATTTAGTAGCTATCCACGTCGCGCAATCGATCATCGAGGGCAGACCGGCAAAGGGCCGTCTTGCCTCGTCCGTGCTAAACTCCCGTGCTTATCTGAAGCCTCATTGGCGAGGCTCAAGGCCGCCGGTAACTCGATAGGTCGCCGGGCGTCTATTGTTTCGGGACTCATTAGCGACTCGACGCCACCAATATATGAACGGCGTACAAACAAGACACCGGCCGTCTACGCCCTTTGTGATATCGTGAGGCCGAGTAGATAGCCTCCCTGATCCGGGTAGCAACGGAAACGGAAGGGTCAAGCTCTAACGGTAGGGGAGAAGCGATGGCAAGGCGAGTCAAGGCAGGACAAACGGAGCATCGCCGTTGTGGGCTTGGTACAAACAATGGAGGATGCGGGTGCACGTCCAATGCCCACGATGTTGTCAAATACACTCGCTCCCCGAGGATACCAGCCCATTTGGGACGGTGGGGTGAGGACCGGTTCTGTGCAGAGTACCGCCCACAGTTTGCGGATGGCGTGCGTCTACGCTCTCAAGCCCCGTTACCTTGCTATCAGGGTATGTCGGGCCCATGAGGGACTCGAGCTCGTTCATGAGTAGTCTCGCTCGCGCGGTTCTAGGTGCTATCGACGCTTCGAAGGCGAGGTGACGTTGGCCGGACTACGATATCGTCCGTTTGGACATCACTCGGGTGGTGGTGTACGTAGATTCTGAAGGTGAGGTTGTTGAATACCGATATCAGAGCCCCCGATGTAGTTTCAGTATTTGCCAACCAGTCCCAAGACAATCATCGCTGCCCTTGGCTACGAACTAGCAGGAGGAGCCTCAGGCAGGTGACGTTGCATTGTCGCAAAAGGCTGTGGAGTTGCGGATGGGAGCTGCGCCACGTTCGAGTACTTTAGAGTGGTTTATAATATGAAGGCGGATATTATTAATCAAAAGGATCTGGGGACAAACGGCTTCTGGAGTCTGCGGTCGTGTGGATCGTGTGGTGCCCACCCTCTACCTCGCACGCCCCTGCGCTGCATTCAGCAATCTTTTCGTCCTTGTCACCCCTGGCCCCCTGTACTGGGATCGTCTGTGAGCGATCTCGAGCCCTTCTAACGACTCCTTCCCTGGTAGCGCGCTCACATATTTGACAGTTACATGTTATTCCAACGTATAGTTCGTCGACAATCTCCGGGGGCGAAGGGGGATTCAGAAGGAGTGGGGTGGCGCCTTCAGGGGAGTAAATGGGGGTAAGAGTGGGTGGGGCAGTGGGGGAGAGAGACGGTATCGGGTGCTCTGCTGGTGTAGAGGGGCTCGGTATCCGGAACCACCCAGTGGTATTGCCTGGCTGTGGGAGGTCTGCCTCCGGGAGATCCAGCTGACGTGCCTTCCCCAGCCGCGGTGGACGGAGCGCAGCCATGTCGCTCGGATGCGGCTGGAGAGTTGTCGTTTTAGATATATCCAACGTCGGGATTCCCAAAGGTCGCAGGCAGTCAAGCGATATTGTGAACATGTAGAGCGATGTGCGGTTCGACCCGTGGCCGAGATCTGAACGAGATTTCCCTTTGCTTACGGCCAGATCGACATGACCCGTTCCCCGATCTGACACGAGACATATGAGTGACCCACCATGAGGAAGACCAAGACAGTGCTGGAAGATCTGTGGAGTCAAAATTCAACCGTTCAGCATTTTCGTGGGCGAGGAAGCTAAATGAGTACTGACATGGATCACGTCCAGAACCGTCAGGGCGTTGCTCCTCTGAATGAAGGTTCAATAAGGGAGCCCGAGTAGACGTATGACAGGCTTACATATAATTGAGCCCTCTGGGTTTCGCCATCAAGGGAATACGCCAACAAGACAGGCAGAACCTACGCGGCAAGGGGAAGGGGGGATCAACGGAGGAGCGTGAGGTAAATGGCAAAGGCATAGCTTACTTTACCGGGAATCGCGCTATACGCACGGGATAAACCCGCCTCCAAAATCTTGCGATCCAACGGGATCGGCCGGCTGAGACCTGCCTGGACATGGACATCGTATGCTTCGGGTCCGATCCTCATTATGTGTGGCTCCTCGAGGAATTCAAGCGAGGGTTTCGCAGAACTGGCGCTTCCTTCGATACCCATACGGAGGTGGTGTGACCAAAAAAGGACGATGTGAGCCCAGAGATGGCTGTTGATGGGGGATGTTGGTTCGTAATATTGCGTATGATTCCCTGTAATGCAGCGCATTGACTGGGTGATCATTTGTCTATGCAGGGCCGAGTCCGGAGCTTTCCAGGGTGCGCTCATGAGACGAGGCTTGAGTTCCAACAGTAGGAGCCTTGGATAGCGACAGGCCATGAGCATCAAAGCCTCGAGCAACGCTCGGTCCTGTGGCGTGACAGGCGGAAGGTAGGGCGAGATGTCGAGTTTCGGATGGTCTAGGACCTGGCGATACAAGGCGAGGGATGCTTCCAAGGATAGGTAGAACGCGGGAAGAATGGTGGCAAAGCTGGTTTCCTTGACGAGGCCTTGGCCGAGGGTGGTAATCCAATCAACCTGACGGTTGAGAGTCTCATGTCCCGGGGCCATTACCGCCCAATGGTCCTTCCAATGCAGGGTGGCATACTGGAGGGGCTCCGCCCCGGTCCTCGCACGAAGCTCGAGGCATCTGTGCGCTATCCAATCCCTGTGACGAATGCGCCACTCTGGAGGAAAGAATTCGGCCGACCTCTGGTCATCGAGGACGAAATCACGAAGAGATGTGTGGAAAAGGGTGACAGGGTCTCCTCCGTCTGCTCCGGGGACACGAACAATAGCCTGCAGCGGTATAAGGACGGTGACCACCCTGTACGACGGGAGGTCGAGAAGCCGTGATAGGTCGGAAATGGAGAGGGGGGAGTACAGTAGAGCGATGGTGAACACGGTCTCCTTGAAGTGGGGGATGTGGCGTGAGCGTTGTAGAGTCTCCGAATATAACCCGTCGAGCCCGGGATGCATCCCTAAAGCATGCGCAAATCGGTCCATTGGTGTGAGGCCGTCATTTCTCGAGGTCGACAGGCCTAGTATGTAGTTGAGCAGCGTCCGAATGAAAATAAAAGACCCGTCTGCGTGCTCAATGAGTTCGTCCAACTCCTCCTCATCGGGCCACAGATAGCCCAGTGAACTGAGGACGCGATTGCGCTTCGAGGCTACCTCGAATGTATGGGTTACTACCGCTCTGATGTCGTCATCTGCTCCATGATCGTTTAGGTTAACGACTTCAACCTGGATGGAATCGATACGTTCCCGGATGTGCTCTTCGATACGACTGCTGATGAGAAAGCGAAGTGGTATGGAAGGGTGCTCTTCGAAGAACACGAGCATGTGTTCGAGGAAATCTTCAATGTCTTCTCGGTCGCCACATTCGTCAAGTCCGTCCAAGACGACAAGGTACGATGCGGGTGGGGAAGTGGGTTTAGAATGCAACGAAGAAACAGCTTCAATCGGCCTGTACACCAAACGCTCCAGCTGCACTGCCACCGAAGCCCCAGGCATTCCAGCACCAGCCCTGAGGGCAGCGTTGATATGCGGCCTCGTGGCTGGAATGGCGACGGCAATTTGAGCTGCGAGAGTCACGGCAAGCCTCTCAAACTTGCCTCTGCTTCCGCTTCCACGAAAGAAGAAGAAGCTGGCGGCGAGGCAGCTCCTCCGCTCCACCATTTCCGCAATCGATTGAGCAATCGCGGACTTCCCACATCCAACCGGCCCACAAAGCCACAGTATATGGGTCTGGCTGGATTGATGCGCTCCGCTAGGCGATGGTGTGGCCCCTTCCGACCATGAGAGGATGCGCTGTATGGTCGCCGTCCTTGTTCCAGGCAGGCAGATAGAGTCAGGTGGCGATGTCCGACGGTTCCGAGTATGAGATGCGTCCGTAAGTGGCCGCAGCGCTTCAGAAGGAGGGGATACGGGGGAGAGGATGTCTAGCATTCCAATTTGGCTTGTTATGTGACCTAGGCGGACGGCATCAGGGAATTGGGGGCGAAGGACCCGTCAAATGAGATACATACCATGGTTCTCGCCGAAGTTGGCATTGTGAGCGTGACGTATGTTGTTCACTGTACCATAATAATGGATTGTGGTCGCACCTACATCGGTATTAGTCAGGACGGCACGCGCAGGGGTACCAGAATACTCACTGGATGAAAGCTCAGATTCGCTTTGGGCCTGATCTTGGGGAACCATATCACCGTGAGGAGTGGACATGTCCCGGTCTCCGTGCGTGGCCATGAGTATCTCAAAGAGAGGAAGGCTACGAAACTTGTGGAAGGGCCTAGTCAATAAGCCGACTGGTGCAGGGATCGTTTAACAGCACTAACCCGTCGTTCAAGTTTGGGCGATGGGCGCTTGCTGGGTAGGGACTGTGTTAACTGGCGTGGTGGTGCAGGGCGTGTGGTGTGAGAACGCAGAGCAAGAGGGGGGTAAACTTCGAGGATAGCGTTGGTTATAAAGTCGACTAAGCTCGAACAGCGCCCATGTCGTCGTGCTGGCACAGGCAATCGGCAAATGAAATCAAACCTTATCCCGCGATGATGAACCAAGCTTGCGCAAAGGTATGTAGTATGATGTCATCGTTCTGACCAATACCTGTGCTTGAAGTTTGACAGGAACTCGCTTTGCGTTCAAGTTGCGATCGGGTGCGATTCGCCGAGCCTACCCTCGGGCCTGAGGGAAAGTGCTCACGCTCCCCTTTGATACTCGAACCCCCGCGAGTTCGTTTCCAACAGCACAGTACCCACACTTGTAATTGCAAATTGAATGCAACTCGCTCCACCGCCCGGGCTTGCCTTTCGTTATTTGCTTTGGCCCCTCCACATCTCGAGGACGCTTCGTATAAGGCCTACAGATCGGCGGGCGTCTATTATTCTCAGCCTTGATGCCACTATTCTGTAGGTCCGCAAACAACACACCGGGCATTTCCTTTCGTTGTGATATGTTGGAGATCGAGGAGATTGCCTACCTCCCTGACCTTGGTAGCGACGGTAATGGAGGGGTAAAGCTCTAACTGTAGGAGAACGTGGTAGCTCAACTATCTAGGGTTAGGGCGACGCGGCTCGACTACCGTGCGTGGTACAAACAAGGGAGGCACACACATGCACACCGAATCCCCACGTTGTGGGCCTTCCTCTCGACCAATTTGGAACTGTTGGTCGAGGATAGGTGCTGTGCAGAGCACCACCCACGTTTTGCTGTATATAACAAACTCCATCTCGAATACCTCAACTTAACGCCACTTGTGGGACGCCTACGCCCTACTTTGTATATTCTGACAGTATCTCGAGACAACGCTCGTCCATGACCGTCAATGATAGATCGCTGAGCCTTGGGTTCGTAATGGACGATGCGCTCTCTATCCTGCTCCTTTAAGCGTATGTAGTGCCCTTGTTCACATGGGTTCCGAGAACAGGACATACCAGAAGTGCTACAAGCTACTGGAGTGTCTAAGCGCCACGCTGAGCGAACGGCAGAAACCATGGAATGAAGTTTTTGCTGTGCGTTGTTCTATAGCCTATAAACCGTTTTGATACCCGCTTAACCGTCCATTGGGATCCCATTGTTCCTTTAGCGCATCATTCAATTCGACGAACAAAAAAAGATCATCGATGCAGCGAAGGTAAATCTTGAGGAGACTATCAAAGGGTGCTTCAACCACTGCCTCTATCATCTCTAGAACTCTGCGATTGATTTAGAAATGAGTGAAGTTTCCCTAGGTCAACTGCGTGGGCCTGAGCAGCTATGACGCCAGTGACCTCATTCATACTATCGAATACCTGCCTCTACGCGACGAGTGCAAAGTAGTTGTGGAAAGGCCAAAGTCGTTGTACGAAAACGTCTGACATATGGTGGCGTTGCAAAAAGCCTCAGGCTCCCTGGCGCGGTCTGTCACTTCCCCATATGCGAGTTCTTACGCAATAGCGACTTGACAACGCCGCACACGACCCCAGGGAACCCCAGTAAGCCCAGCGCCAATCGCCCCGATGTCGGTCTTCAGATAGATTGCCGGGCGCTTATTGTTCTGTATCCGGCACTGGGGGAAGTGCTCGTCGAGGTCAATCCCCACAAGGTCTAAACGATCCGCAGCTGAATCAACTACTTGCCCGTGAACGTAATAGGTGTGAGTCGGTGCCAGGCCGTGCTCTACCCACCCGCCATCTCTGTGACCGATACGTGTCGCACCTGGCTATTCTCGCTCAAAGCAAGGCACTGCCTATGGAATAGACTGACCATGAGAAGCAGTCGTGCATGACTAGGCCCGAACGGGTGGGAGATGTGGCTGGGTTGTCACCAAACTAGCCACGTACCTTTTATCTTACGCTTTGACCTCTGTGTTCGATAATTGCTTTGCCCTCGCTACGCACCCCTACAAATGGCGAGGACGGCTCATCTTGAAACCCCCTCCCTTGTTCTCAGAGTTAAACTCGCACCCTTCTGCAACTGCCCTCCAGTCCCGATACGATGGCCACTTGTACCGACGCTATTCTCAATGCAAAGATTATTGAGATCCGAACGCTCTACGAGAGGATCAAATACGAAGCCGTGCCCGTAAGCATTTCATTTTTCTCTTGCCATACCGCATCTGATAAATTGAGGGGAAAATAGCATTTCACCTCCTACAACCTACTCGCAACCGCCCAAGCCACTATATTCAAAGGCATCGACTCCATCATGTACAAACAATACCTCATCCTCCCCATCAACCACGCCTCACCCCACCCGCTCCCAAATAGTTTCTCCAAATGGAATGCGCAGCTCACCTCTAAGCTTGAGAGCCTTGTGATTTCCATGACAAGCTACCTGCTACGGTTATTCACTAGCGCGACTGAAGGCGAGACGAAGGAAAAAGGAAAAGCGGTGAGCAGGGCGAGTAGGATTGAGGTGCAGGTGAAGGATTGTGTGGAGAAGACCTGTCAGTAAGTTCAATTCGTACTTCCTTCACCCTTGCGTCGCCTAACGGCTAATTCGGTGACCAACAGGTGGTTCCACGCTGTCGAGCGAACCCTCGCACTCATCGTCTCGGAACGCCAGGCGGTCCTGGCCCACCCAAGCCCTCACGAGATGATCCACCTCGAGTACCTCCAAAGCTGGTTCACGCTAGAGAGAAACGTTCCGGTGTGGGTCAGAGGGCTCAGAAAACTGGAGGTAAGCACGCACCTTCGACCTTTGCGGCCGCTTTGTCTGGTTGTCGTGAATCCTGACTGACAGTTTCAAAAGAAACGCCTCGAACTCGCCGACAGGATGTGCATCGAGAATGTCTCGGAGGAAGGTCGTGCTGCGCTGTGGAATCACGCGGACTAGCAGGTTGGGTGGAACGAGTAGGGCTTTGTGTATCGCTTCACGCGTAAGGCAGCGTTCTGGTCAGTCTTTTCGATGTATTATTATTCGTATTTATTTGGGACTCTTTGAGGACAATCGAAACTAGGGTTTGTTACATGATGCGGTATGCGTTCCTATACGTCCAGAGACACGCCAGCCACTCTAAGCAAGCGGAGAAAGGAGACAAGCCCCTAAGCGGTGCCCGAGCAGCAGAGGGAACCGAACCGTGAGACGGGTACACTTGGAGGAGCGCGACTCTAATGAGGGATGCGGGGGAGAAGCATGCAGCATCGGTAAAACGGCATCACATATAGCTAAACGTACTCCTCAATGAAATACGGTTCGACCATTCCCCCTACTCTATAATCAACCTTGAACGAGAAAGATATACGCCGCCCCTCGTTCCGGGCGTACCGTCCAGGGTGTATGTAGCGCGGGTAAGTGGTCGTAGTGAAAGCCTCAAGGAAGGCCTTGGCGCCAACTATATCCTCCTTCAGTGAATCGTCATCAACCCGGACAAGCAAGCTAAGCCGGAACTCCTTCAAGGACGGGCACGCACGTGGGTGGGTGTAAATGGGGTCGGGGAGGGTTCCCCACTCCGGGCCCAGGCTTTCCGCGACGTCGAAGTCGAGGTCACCTTCGATCACAATAGGAATGAGGGAAACCTGGAGCTGGACAAACTGTGTCAAGACATCGTCCCAAACACACCCATATGGATTCTTGACTGCCGTGTAGTGCCTTAGGAGCGAATGGGTGATTGAGACTGTTAGGTGAGTGAGAGTTAGGAATGACGCAGGATTGAGGCGCCTAAGGGGGCAGAAATCGTAACGCCTGTGGGAGGGAAAGGATATGGTCTCCACTATTCAGGCCGAATTTGAGTCAGCGGGATTGCATCCGAAGCCTGAGGGGAATACTCACATCGCCAGTTGAGATGGCTCACTTTTTGAATTTACCGAGAATGAAATCCCTCCATCCCAGGAGACCAGCCTCCGTTACAAGCCTGGGTAAACCGACGTCGAGCATTTCTACTTCGGAAATATCTAGTCGTGTTTGCGAGGTATCCTGATCCTCTCCATTTCCGGGGGCGTTAAATGGGATAATCCATTCATCCACTGACATGGAATCCACTCTGAGGGAGCTCAACCGTGCGGCTCCCTTCGTGGATAGTTTCACGTCCCTGGCGCCAGCTATAAGCATCGCTACCAGATAACAAAGTGAGCACCCTCACCGTCCACTATCCGCACTCAATGTAGCTTCCATCAGGTCAAGATGTCGCAGGGCTGGCGTGAGGGGCACCATATAGAATGGGCAGTTCCTGGTCTTGTGGAAAGTGATGCTCTCGAGCGAGGTCCATGACACAAGCGCCTCGAGAGCCTTGCTCCCAAATGCGGACTCGATACAGCCGTACTGTATCTCGTTGGTTCTAGGACAGGCCTCGAGGGGTTTGTAGATGATTCGCAGGTCCCGGATCCGGTTCATATACTCAAAGGTCGAAGCTATGTCGGCAACATATTGGCCACCAACCTTCGGCTCGATGGTGAAGTAGATGACCAGCTTCTGTACGTGTGTTCCCAGGCTTGGCTTGTCGAGAATCGTGCGAACAAGCAGCTGTGTCCTGGTACGCATTGTCCTGTACTCAGTGAGATATTCGAGCTGGGGGTCGTCGGTGTGGGGGTAGATGGTGATATCGCGGTACAAGTAGCTTTGAGAGATAGGGAGGAGGACCTTGTTCGCAAGGCACAGAGACAGCATGCCCTTGATACTATCTCGGCGGCCATCTGCAGGGACGAGGCCAACGATATGGTCGAGGATTTCTTCAGGAAAGGTGGGGAACATTGAGGTATGCAAAAGAGTTCCTGAACCGAATATAATTATGCTCTCCGCACGCCATCATTCTTCGGTACACACAGTGGGTCCTGATGGGGGGTTGGTTTGTATACGGCGACGTTCTTATCGCCCACATGATGCCCTGTGCGCGGACCACTGCTGTCTCGTCACTTTGCCGTTCGCCCATGCCGAAAGATCGGGCGTCGCCACTGGCTCTGGGTTCAGGTTCGGGACTCTGAGGCGTGTTGAGCGGGTTGGCCCAGAGCGGGAAAGTAGTGGGGGTCGAAGGAGTTGAAGATTTTTTGTGCGCCGAGCCCATGTCTGGTGCTTCGAGACAGCCAAGTGTGGCCCACACGAAGTATGCACACAAACCAAGCCGGAACCGGACCCATCTGCAGTACTGGCTGTGCACCCACCCCTGATGTTTGGCAGCCTTCGTTCATGCGCATAAGGAGACTGACCTTCAGACCGGGGCGGGAGAGAGGAGGGGCCAGGGAGGATTGGATGCAAAGTGGGGGTGCGACGGGTAGGGCTGTTTTGTATCTTCTCCCGCCAGGGAATGTGCCTCATCGCTCAAATCACAAAGACCGAAGCGAATGGGCCCTACTCAATAGGAGCAAGCAACAGCAATCACAGGTGCAGAGTGAGGATAATGACCTAAGGCGAAGGATGAGACGAAGAGTAGAGCACGAGGAGATGCGGACGCAGGAGGAGCAGCGTGTCGCGAGTAAATCGAAGTAACAGGGAAGGCACAGAGCCTGGTGAGAGACTAGAGCATAGAGCCGATACAGGGAGCGCAATCCGCGAAGGTAAGATCGAAGCATCTGGGGTTTAGACACGCCTCGTTTCGCTCAATGCCGATGGAAAATAGCCGAACAGGAATGCCTCTAATTCGCCGAAAGGGACGCGCATGTGCAGAGAGAACGTTGGACTATTCCGGGACGACCGGAACGGTGGAAGGTTAGGTATGCTCTATCGATCTGTCTGCCGCATCGCGACGCGCTGTGACAGCTCGGTATCAATATATCGAATCGAGCCTGACAATCTCATGGCATCTAATCACTCACCAGCGCCTATCTCATCTGCACTGCCACAGCGACCGTAGCGTCGCCATCCTTCTCCGCTTTGGAAGCGGGTAGGCAGTAGATTGGGTGGTGGAGAAGGCAGAAGTTGCTGTGGACAAACGTGGAGGGGGGAGGGGCGATGGGTAGTGGGGGTTCAGCGTCGAGAACCGACGAAGATCGCCAGCCGCATTGCATGACTGACTCCATGTCCACACACTGAAAGACAACAAGTGAGTTTGTGGTGCAACACTACATACACAACCAAGCCTTAAAGCTTTACAAAAGCTGGCCCATGAACGGGAGACAACAAACCTGTCTAGAGTCCCCTATACGCATTCAATTAACCCAGCATACCCCACCCCCCAACCGAACCTCTTACCCAACTCAATGAACTCACCACATCTCAATTCAGACGGAATTTCCCAATGGTTTCGCGAGTGCGACGCAGACCTCGAAAACTTCCTGAATCACCTCCGTGACGTCGCCGCCCCAGTCCACACAATGCCATCTCAGGTCACGGAGTGCGTGGTTCGGTGCCGTGCACTGTACGACGACCTCTGCGCGAAGAACAAGGTGAGTATAATAGTCTGGGGAGATACGTATGGCCCCTGGAGGCAGTCTCGCGTTCTGTTGTGATCCGCAGCAGCCAACCCCCATCGCTCGTCTCTTTCCAAGTTTACACTTCCGTCGCCAACGCATGATTTAACTGCACGCTTACTACGGTCGGCGGGAAGTCCAAGGATGAATTTCACGCGCGAGTGATCTTCTCGGGTTCTGCCGCGCATACCTTGGTGGGCTAGAGAGCCTACATACGCTCGTTCTTGGTCTTCAAATTGAATCAAGAACAAGTGAGAATCACCACGGGCGTGTATGTACGCTCCGCTGAGATGATGGGGGGTTCAGATGAGGTTCACTCGATATCCCGGAGGAAAAAGAAACGGCTTTGGCGCGACTCGATTCAAGAGCTAGGACACCGCGCCACGTTCTAGCGCCAAAGGACACTGTATTTTGACTACGATCGTTTGGGTTACGCGATATGCGTCCAGGCTAGATATTATACTCGTTGAAGTAGATGATGTCCCTTGACCCGATGTCAGTGGGTTTGGTAGGATCGCGAGTCACCTTGCGAGTTTCGGCGATTGCTGCCCACTTGTCGATATCCAAAGCGACCGGGCCAGTAGCACTATAGGCAAACCAGGCTAAACGCCTTCCTTCGCTAAAAGGACCATACACGGGTTGTGATAACATATGCGGCGGGCTATCCAAAGGATACCCCTCGCCACCAATATAGGGGCGTTCTCCATATTTGGAATTCCCTTCGCCATGCCGCCATCGCTCCCCAGACGTTCCACCATTGGCAATAATTTCGTGGATGCCAGTCATCTTCATCTTAAGTGCGTACGGTATCCCCTTACCAGGATCCAGTGCGATTTAAGGCCTTAATCGACCTTCCAAGACCAGAGCGTCTGGGGAAATTGCCGATCACCCATCACTCGCGCGTGAAATTCATCCTTGGACTTCCCGCCGACCGTACGCTTACAGGCCATCACATCGCGCCAACGCATTCTCTATCGCGAACCCATGATATGGAGCGCATCTCGTGCCCAGGAAAAGGGACTGCGGACAACAGACCCATACCTAGACCTCGAAGACCATCTGAAGAGGGTCAGCCGTGCCAAGCTCGATCCCATGGAAGCCAGGATCCAAATCTTCATGATTCAACTGTGCGGCACGATCTCAGAATGGGACATGCGGGAGATCAGAGGTGCGAATCCGGAACAGGAATTGTGGGATGTGTGTAATCGTGCCTTGAGGTCAGTCCCTTCGTTCGGTTGTGGGGATACTACGTTCTGGATCAGCCGAGATTTACCTGCTCATCTTTCCACATTTACCGTTGTGAAATACACCGATCAGTGAACTCGACTTCATTCTTGACCTTCAAAAATGTCTCCTCGACGGGCGAAAACACGTAGCAGATGCCCCAAATCCGTTGGACGTAGAACCGTTGAAAGATTATTCAAACACCTGGGACACCTTTGGTGAGAAACTGGGGAGAACTGGGGGCGTATTCAACGACCTTCTGGTACGTACGTCCCACTTCGCTATAACCACAACGTAGTGCAAGAGATCCGAGATCTAGTGAAGCGGGGCAATGCTGAAGCGAGTTTGTAGGCGCGCCTCGTGATGATCGACGCGGGGGCACACAAGATCTCAGCGAAGGGTAAGGAGATGTGGGCGAATCCGGCAGCGTCCCTGGCTGAGTAACGACGCACGCTTGAGAAAACGCCTCACCTCGACGTAGGTTGTCAAACGCAGTGGCTAGTCGGTTTTCGCTCCATTCTCTCGTCGTTGCTTAGTCTACCTTAGTTGCACATGCACGTTGTCTTTCCGTCGTCCATGCGAAAGTTGGGCCTCGTTTTTTGAACGCAGGGGCTGGCGGCGCTAGAAATTCAGTCGCCACCGAAGCGAACATGGGCCTGGGCTCTCCTGTCCTGAGGCGAGGACTATCCACATTCCTATACAGAAGGACAAGGTTAAGCAATGGAATTACTCCTTCGTGCTCACGGATAATATGACAGCTCGAGCGGGGGGTGAGGTTAAGACAACAGAGGCAGGAGTACGAAAAGAGTCCGCCAAGGAACTCGCTCGGGAGTCGTCGTCTGAGCGTGACCGGCGGAACAGAGTGCAAAAGACCTGAACGAGTTCAACTCGTCGCCGAGGAGGAAGAAGAACGCTAGGGGTCGCCACCTCGGTCAGAGCTGTTTTGCCGGCGTCTAAGGAGGTGGAATTTGAGTCACCGCTGGACGTCGAGCTTCTGACACTTGAGCCGTCGCTGGAAATGGGGTAGACTAAATCAATCATCGCTCGAGTATTCTGACGAGTAAACCAAATCATCATCTTCCCCGCTAGCCTTGAAATTGGCGGGACGTGGCGTTTACAGTTCTGTTCCCGCTCGACCACGCGTAGGTAGTGATTCTTACTATCATCTTTCGCATTCACCCTTCAATGCACGACACGGGCGGCTACAAAGGACGGAACCCAGAACGATCCCGCTTCGTGAATCTCGAGCACGTGTCTGAAAAGACCCCAGGATATCGGCGAATAGGATTGAACTCGGACAAGGAGGAACCCAGACGGAGGCAGGGATACCGTAATGCGACTCGCGGTACCATGATATAGGGGATAGGAGGAGGTCTGGAAGGGGAACCAGACGAGAAGGAGCAACGACGAAGCCGGAGCACTGCGTCTCGAGTAAGTCGAGTGAGGGGGAGTGGGGAGGAAAGATCTTCTAGAGCCAGTATCGCAGGATAGGGTCGGCAAAGGGAGCACAACTCGGAGACGCAACGAGCAGAGGAAAGGCCGACGGCGGGTTAGCGGCTGCGGTATCGCGGTCTAGCGAGGCCGGATGCGTATACAGTAGCCTGAGTAAGAACGAGACCCGGTGGAAGGTGCTCCAGGGTGAACACCTTAGTCACGAGCCAAGCGAAGGCAGAATCCTGAAGGATAAGGGCAATAATCATGCCCGGAAAGCAGTCAGACATGAGTTCAGGTCGATGGTATGTGTACACGGATAAATCCTGCAAACACCAAACCACGTCAGCCCAAGCTAAGACTCAAACGCATCACTCACTAGGTAGGATACAGGGTACGCCGAGGATCCCGGACTCCACAAAACTCCTGTCGAAGAGACACCAGCACACGTCCAACCAACCTATCGCCCCTACACCACCTCCCTACGCCCAGCCCCACTCACACTCGTCTCCTCCACACCAGCCGGCGGCTCATCCCCAATAACCTCAATCCCCGCCCTCTTCGCCGCTCTCTTCGGCAGTGGTTTCTTCGGTCTCGTTCCCCGCTCCCTTTCATCCTCTTCGTCGCTTGACTCCCCCCCGCCTTCTGAGCCGGCGCCTTCCTCGTCGGAAGAATCCATAGAGATGGTTTGACCGTACCGTAACGAATCGAAGAACGTCATCAGTGGATCCTCATCATAGCCCCCAACATCAGAGGAAGCACCCCGACTTGACGACCTCGAGGATGTGGAAGGGGCGTCGAGCGCCTCGCCCAAAGAAGCGAAGAAGTTCGTTAGCGGGTCGTCGACTTGGTCCGAGGCGGCGGATGATGATGAGCTCGAGGATGAGCTCGAGTCGGACGTTGAGGAGTCACTCGAATCGGAGTCGCTGGAATCTGAATCGCTAGAGTCGTCGTCTGAGGAACTCGAACTCGAGCTCGATGAGGACGATGACGAGGAAGCCATCGCTTCATCGCCGACCCTCGACCCGCTCGAAGGGGCGTTCGGGGAGGGGACGTTCTTACCCGCCGTTGTCCTTTTACGTTTTTGCGTTTGCTTTTGTTTCTGCTCGAATACGCCTAGACCTAGGTTCTAGATATCACCGTTCGTCAGCACGCGCTTATGGCGTTTGGGGGGATAGGGTGAAACGCGTTTCACAGAACACGGGAGGAACTGCGGCACGGCTGCCCCACGGGACACCGAACCCCTTAACCACGGAAGCCAAAGAGAGGAAGCGTACTCACCATCTCGATAACCCGCCCGTCCCCACCTCCCTCTTTCTCATCGAGGTTGAGGTTCTCGATATCGACGCTCGTAGGATCGAACTTGGCGCGCGCGAGGAGGTCGCGGTTCGAGGCTTCGAGTTGGGGGAGGAAGGCTTGAACGCGGGAGAGGACTGCGGAAGGACGGAAGTGAGCGAGTGTCCGGCGGGATGATGTGCGTGGAGGGGGGGGGGGTGAATGGGGTGGGGTGTATGAGGGAGAGGAAGGGACGGGGGAGGGACGGGGAAGGAGAGGGGTGGATATAAATGAGGGAGGAGGAGTGGGGTGGAGTGAGAGGGAAGGGATGCGGACGGGAGAGCGGGATGAGGCGGAACCGGAGATGATGCATGAAGCGGGGGTGGCGGCGCAGCGAATGTGAAACGAAGATCACGACACATGATTGAACGAAGGAATGCAAACGCGGGACGGTCGGCGAGAGCGGAGAGAAGGGATGGGTGGTATGAGGGGAGGTGGGCAGATGAATGGAAAGGCGGGCGGGTGAAACGGAAGGGGAAAACGGAAGGGTAGGTGTGGCAATGAGAAGCGTGAAAAGGGACGTACGTTCGGTATTAGGCACGAACGCCTCTGTCTTCCGGTCTCCAAAGTCGAATTTCGGGAGACCCGTGGGTGGGGATGGGAACGCGGGCATCGTCGTGCCGGGCGTGGATGTGGGATTGGTAGAGGTAGAGGTAGGGGCGGAGAGGTGTTCGAGGAGGGATTCTATGGGAGGTGTCAGGGTCGTGCTATGCTTAAAGGCGAGGTGCGGGGGAAGGCGAGGGAAGGGAGAAAGGAATAGGACGTACGCAACCTCCTCTGCCTCGCATCCTCTTCTTCCACATCTAACCTCTGCGTCCCCTTCTCCCCTTTCTCCCCTTTCTTCGTCATGCTCTTCTGTGGTGGCATCCCTTTCCTTCTGCGTCTACCTCTTTCTACCCGTCTGCCTTTTTTCCCTTGCACGAGAGAGGAGTGGGCCGCAGCAAGCCCCTTGACTCGACTCGGAGTGTGTGAGCGCAAAAGCGTCACTCCGGGATGATCAGAACGGATGCGGCGGAAGTTGCAGCATAACAACGCCAAACCGACAACCCCGATTGGCTAGCGAACTCCGATGATATCAACTTCAACTCATAACCGCCACTTCCGTCACATCTCGACATCGAGTCCTTTCCTCTCCTTCCTCAATGCGTGTTCCTCATTCGTAGTACGCCTCTAGCATACCGGGGGACGGGTCTCGACGCCCTCCATATCAAAACGGGACGTCGAGAAGCATCTCAGCGCCGACACGGGCATATCCATGTTGGACATCGCCGTCCTAGACGAAGCCTGAGGAGACCTCCGCTCTTATCCCAAACCTCACCCCAAGCCCTCTCAAAATCGCTGCTCATGAGGAGGCTGAAGTGTGATGGTCCCTGGGCGAGACCCGTTGATATACGCCGATGGTTGTTATCTGCCAACCAACGTCCACCCCGCTGTCCACTTCCTGATTCCTGAACGCCGTCGTTCTTCTCCTCCTCCTTCTTCTTCCCTCCGCTCCCTTCTTCGTCCTTCCCTTCTCCGACGCCCCCTTCGAACGCACCGAAATCGCCGAGAGCTCGCTACGCGATGCGAAGCGTACTATTGCGCGGCACGAGAGGGAGGGTAGCGAGGTTGGAGGGGTGGGCCTGTGTGGAGGTATTGATCATTGGACGAAGGAGGAGAGCGCGGAAGGCCGGCGAAGCATGTCCCTGTCTCCACCCCAACCCCCTCGCACCTGGGCACCCATTTTGAATTTCGAGTGACCTCTCGCTGACACCCTCGATTCAAAGAACACAACCAGCACGACTCGCCGCAGAAGGGGGGGAACGACGGATCTTGGGTTTTGGGACGGAGGAGGAGGAGGTGCTCGAGGAGCGGTACGAGGTACGTTTTGCGTTTTATGATTTACGCTTTACTCCGCCTTCCACGCTTCCGTCTCCACCACTCTTGCGTCAATTCGGTCACATCCCTCCCCTACTTGAACGTCCATCCCACCATACCCCGCTTCCGTCGACCCCACCTTCGCCCATCTCTTTTGCGTTCACCCATACCCCTATTTCCCCTATCATATCTGTTCCGCCCATATACTCACGCCCAACTCCTCCTATAGACCCTCAAGAGTAAGTACGAGAAAGTCTAATCCGACCTCGCCGAGCTCGAAACGCAGCTCGGTGGGCTCCAGATCGCTTGGAATTGGGAATTCGGTCTCCCCCACCGAGGTGACGATGGGCAGGACTAGCAGGAGGGAGGGAGACATGGACGCTTGGTTGACGTATAGGTGGACGGACGGACGGACGGGCGGAACCAGGACCCCATTTAATCCTCGTTCCTCGTCGAATGGATCTTCGTTCTCGGACGGACACCCCACTACTTCACAGGCAGCTTCTCACCTTAGACTGCTTACGAATTCCGCCAAGCGAGATAGTAGTGAACCCATGCTAGTTCACGTCCCGCGCACTTACCTCAAACACGACAGCAGGTCCGGGGAATGCGGTCATCCTCCCAGCTCTCCCTGGGTCTTTCACGAGGGGATGTCGGCGGCACGACCATCGACTCACCCCTCCTCCCCCCTCACAGGCACACCCATCTTCGGCCGTCTTTCTGAGTCCGCCGAGGAAGCGCAGCCCCGTTGACGATGGCCAGTGACAGCAGGTCGTGGCGCTGGTGAGTCGGGGAACGGGAGACGGGAGACGGGGTGTAGTGTGGTTGGGGGGGGGGAGTTCCGGGTATTTGAAGTTAGGGAAGAGGTTGGGGGTTCGACTGGTCCTCGATTTTGGATGAGGATGAAGCGTCGATGGTGGGTGGCGGCGAAGGGGGGCGATGACTCTCGGGGCCTGCGGACAGGGTAGGAGCGATTCAGAGGTACGCTCGGTTGGACGTGTTACTATGGTTTTCTCTGATGTCGATGCGCCCTGAGACGACCCTGCGAGGGCTCGCCAGTCCCAGTTATCGTCGCGTTGCCTCCACCCTGCTTTGCTGAAGCCCTGAAGAACTCGCATGGTATCCTGGGGTGATACCTGGTAGCCCGCCTCATTATCCTTCCCGTCTCATTGCTCTGCTTCGCGCAGACCCTTCGGGGGCGCAACCGCCCTGGTGGAGTCGCTTTGTTGGGTAGGGCGTCAGCCCGATCAGTAGCCGCGTTTTCCTTGAACCGGTTCACACCCACGGGCATCAACTCGATTGGAGTGGGATGGGATGGGACGAGTCTGGTTAGGAGTATTTGGCTGACTGGGGGGTTGGGAAAGGGAGAGGGAGCACCGAGCCAATGCTCTTCCGAGTAAGCTCATGTATGAACAGCTGGGAGAGAGCAGAGATCGGAGGGTAAAGTGGCAGGCGAAGTCACTCATTTGAACATTCGACATTCCGGCCGTCTCGACATCAAGTGGATACCCAACGCGACCCCCGGAGAATGGGGTGGAACTCCTCTGAAATCCGGACGCGAAGGGCCGCGCCCGCGAACGCGGCGACCTCGTACACCATATATGCGGGAAACTGACAGTTGGAAGCTGCGGCGATCATGCAAGGACAAAGGTGACTGCCCCTGCCTTCGGGCACGGGCCGCGGTTTGGACAGAGGGCTGATGAGAGGGTCGTTTAGGTGTAGCCTCCCTCAGGGACAATGCGATCGTGCGTCTTTTGTGTATGTACCGAATACACCCCCCCGACGATTCATCTGAGGGGGATAATAAATAAATAAATAAATAAAAAAGTCCCAGTTATCGATCGGGTCGAGTGTGGACTTGAGGGATGGCACGAATGTACCTGTCCAGCGGCAGAGTGGGGGTTGATTGCGGTGGGTTTGGCTTGTAGGCGTTGGAAACGCGCGGCGTGTGGGCCTGGAAGGGTTGTTATACGGTTGGTAGGCACGGGGTATAGTGACACCATCGGTTGCTCGCGCACTGGAGGGACATGTGTGGTGGTTCGTTTCACGGCTTGGAGTGGTGGTTATAGTGTGTACGGTGGGCGTGTCTGTGACATCGTCGTCTTTTGGATCCGACTTTATGCTGTAGCCCCGGTGCTCCAATCGTTCGACAATGCTCTGAGAATATTAATCGAGGGAGCTATTGTAATACACAACTTCGTTCATTACTGGGGGACACTACAAGACATATTGCGAGGGCAGAGGTCTCCACTATAAAATCTACATTCTACGTCCTTCATTGAGAGCGGTACAGCCTGTCATCCTCATCCCCTTCTTTCATTCGCTACCGCGCGTTGCTCAATCGGTAGTGTCGCTTGAACCCGACGAAGACTCAGCGGAGCCCTGAGCCTGATGAGCCTCGGCGACCTTGGCCTCGTCCCCACACACACTCTCAGAATCGGTATCAACGAAGCAGGGGTGGGTGTCGTCTCCCTGCGGGACTAGCCTCGGGTTGGTCATCGTGGTGGCTCGGGTCCTCTGGGACAATGCACGCTTGACCTGGGATTGTGGCCTGTCAACGTCGTCGGGGATCCTGAGATAGACGTAGGGGTGGGGCGATGTGTTGCTAGGTGATCTCGGAGGAATGGGAGTGATTGGAGGGGACAAGCCAGCGTAATGGCGCCTCAGCGCAGCTTGGGCAAGTGTAGTGAATCGGGCTCGGAGATTGTTCAGAGCCGGTGGAGTAGTCCAGAGTGGACCTACTCGGGCGGGCTCGCTGGTCAGGCTGGTGCGCTGGGCGACGCTGGCTGGGCACTGTCCACCTGTTTTAGGCGTACTGTTCTACTTTCGGAACCATTGGCCTTACGCACAGATATTTTTTATAAGTCCGGACACCGCCTGGGCCCTGGACAGATTGAATTCGTGTCCCCACACGTCGCGCCGTTGATAACTTGGTCCTGGTTGCACGGATTGACCTATCGTGTGCCTTTTCCCTGTGAGGACCGCTGGTCACAATCTAGACGTTTGGGATACAGAACAGCACGATCTATATACCAGGAATGCGCCTCTACAATTGGATGGCGAGTGTGAGGCTGTTGTGAATGCAGCATTCGCTAGGTCGGTCCGGAGATGTTGCTAGGGCCAGCATGTATTCGTCGAGAACAAAGACAGGAGAACGTAAGGAGAGAAAGACGAGGCGTCGAGCAGGAATGTTGAAAGGGATGCTCGAAGCCGCAGGTAAATATGTATAAATAACCGAGATAAGATAACGGCGCGGTGTCGCAAGCATGGCCATGCTTACAGTGAGACCCGCGAACAACGCGCATGGTGTACAAGCGGGATAGAAGTAGCTATGTACTGGTGTTGCTATGAAGTCAGCTACATGAATAACATCAAGGAACGCACTTGAGGAAATCTCCGTACGCTTCAATTCGGCGGCGCCCTCCTAAATATCTTCCTCGCCCACCCGTTCTCTAGACTTTTCCGCTTCCTCTTCCCATCGCCGTTTGTGGTGCCAAGAAAATCATCTGAATTGGCCCTGTTGTCGATATCCGCATGGCCCAGCTCATTCAAACCCGACGGGCCTAATCGAGTGTTTGGGGAGGACCTAGTTGGCGACGTATGAAGCACAGATGCCGTTTCACCCTGGATTCTATAATGCAGGAGATTCACCGACCCCGCAGAGAGGGCCGCGGTGGATCTCGGACAGTCTCCGATGTCCACTGCCCGTTGTCCATCACCGCCCTCTGGCTTGAAGTTGGATGGGGGTAAGGGTGGCGCATTTTTGGATCTCATGATTGAGGTTGCGTTACCCTCTTTCAATAATGGGTTCCCTTCCCATCGCCTAGACGGTTGCTGCCTTGGCTTAACCTTCTTTCCCCGCTCCTCTCCCCGTGATCCAAGCACACGACCGTCATCAGAGTCCAAGTCTGTAAGACCCTCGCTCTCATCAGGGTCCGAATACGAGATGTCATTCCGCTTTGGGGTGACCCTCAACACCGCCTCGCTTTCCCGAAATTGGCCACTCTGCTCGTCCCACAGGACACCCATCTGCTCGTACACATCTCTCGGTGCCAACGGCTTTAGCGATCGATGTTGCAACCAGGGGCGGTGTGTGGAAGACTCAGAAGTCGATAGCTCGGGGGAAGGATGAGTGTGATCCTCTCGCCTTCCCCTATTCTCCTTTCCAGGCTTGGTGTTCCCTCCCTCCGTTTCGTGCGCACTGGGATTCCCTGGTGGGGTATCCTTCTGGATGAGCTGGCCGCTGGGCTCTCGGTTAACGTTGTTCGACCTTTCCACAGCAACTGTGGCGTGCTGGCTAGGGGAGAATGTGGTTGGCGACAGCTGCCCTTGTGTTGCCCAGGGATTAAACGCCGGGGGCGGGAATCTTTGTAGAACAGGGTCCCTCCAGAGATTTCTCGAACGTTCCTTCGACCCCAGTCTTTCCTCGTGCTTTGTAGACCAGGAAATGTGCTGTAGGGGTCGATGTTGGTGGGGTCCGGAGTCGGGGTCCGGGAACGTAGGTGATTGTTGTCGAACGCCTTGCGGGACTGTGGGTAGCGAGCGCTCCTGATCATTTTGGACCCAGGGAGAGCCGAAGGGTGGGTGGTCACTAGGAGATAAGGGAGGGGAGGGAAGCGTGGAAGCCGGAGGAGGGAGACGGTCGCCCGGTGTGAGCCCAGACTGGACAGTTTTGGGGGCCCGCGGGACTCGGTCTATCGGGTTTACATTAAAGGGAGTGGAGCAAAAGGCACTTCACGAGGACTCACGACGATGCTGAGCCCCATTGAGGGTTCCATTCACAATGTTTCCGCCATTCGCTGTGGTGTCGTAGTTGTAGGTCGGCCCAGAGCGCTCATGATGGTGGTCGGCGTGGCGGACGCCCTGTTGTGACCCATTTATGGTGATATTAACTATCGAACAGACACCACATCAGCCTCTACCGATCGATCCATGAGAAAGGGAGTGTTTACTATTGAAAGTGGGGGTGGGGCTGCATCCTGCGTAGGGGTAAGCGCCGTACTGCGCGGGGGGGTACCGGTCAAGCCCTGGATGGAATGGGCCTGCCAGTTTGAGATCCGAAGCTGAACGACTGTGAAGGACTGTGAGGGTGTCTGGTCTGAGAGGGCAGGGAGGAAGGCCTGTTTTGATGGGTAGTACAAGCTCGGTGGGGTTGCCAGGTCTATTTAAGCACGTTGGGTTGCGAATCCATATCCGATTCTTCCTATTTGACATTACGGAACGAAGCACCTGGGGTTACACGGAGTCGTTTCATTGAGAGGGGCAATGTCCAGATTCGCAAAGGAAGCCTACACTTACGATTGGTGATCGCCGGTGCTACTATGTGGTGGTTACGGCAGTGCGAAATCCCTCTCACGACCTTCCTAGGATCGTCGAACCATGAAGAATGTTCGAGAAACCCCCCAAGTAGCGAACACGCGCTGTCTCAATATACGGATGCAAGCCTGGTGTCTGTCTGGACACAAAATGAGCACTCAATTCCGTTAAGGAAAGATTCAACCCAGAAATGCTAGTGTTTCTGAATACCAGACAATGAGTGGAAGGGTAGTAAGCTGACCCGGCTTACAACAGCCTTTCGGAAGTTCAAAACATCTAACAGCCATGGCTGGATTAGAAGGACCGAACGAAATAAGGGTTCGCTTTGGTCAGGCCCCGAGAAACGACTTCTCTTCTATCAACTCATAATCACCCCGGTAAATGTGGCAATATTAAAGCCCTCAGTATCACCGATTAAGCACAATAGGCCAGGTGGTGTTCGCTGCTAAGCATCGTAATTGGGAAATACAGCAGCTCTGTGAACGACCATGGAGACAAAGAGAAGCCTTATAAACGCCACGAGAATGTGGGAGGACCAAAGTAAGAGCTGAATATGGCAGGGATTGCGAATGCTCAGAACAGAGGCTATCCTGCGGGTTCTAGCAATTAGGGAGTTTGCACAGGGCCACACAGGGGCGAGCAGTCACCAATATTCCCGTTGTGCCAGGGCGATTAGGCGCCCAGCACAGCCAGGGTCACTACAGATTAGATTAGATTATGATACCTGATGTAGATGACAGCAGTGTACGGGATCAATATCACTCCTTGCCCTCGACGCTATACCGATAACACACCGCCGCCCCTCCCGAGAAATGCCTACTCTGACATCTCTTCTTCAGTCTGCGCACGTGTTAGCTCGCATATATCTCCATCTTCAAGTATGCTGTCCAATGGAGATTCGAGCGAGAGAGCAAGTGCCGGGAAGTGCTAGCAGGTGATGGATGGGCGCCTCGAGGGGCAGCTGATCCCCGGAGGTATATTTGTACACGAGGTAGTAGTACAAGCAGTATTGTAGTGGCCTAATAATTGAAAGGGGAGTGGTGGGCGGGTAGCGCGAGATTTCGCCTCGTCGTGACCGTTCAAGGGAAAGAGAGATGAGTCTCACCTTACCTGAGGACACCAATGATATCAGGGGGTCGTGCGTAGCACGTGCAGCCAGACGCGTTCGCCTCGAGGGGCAGAGCGCGGCTCTATGCGCTAGTCACGCTCAGTAAAAAGAATAGTCAGGCCAAGTATGACATAGTCGGATCAGAGTCGGAATTTCTGGACGTGCTGACTTGGGCAGGAAACGTGTCGTTAATCCTGACTAGAAATTTTGCGATAGTCAGGCAGAAGTCAGCCCAGGTCGGCCCTGTTTCTCGGCGTGGTTTGCCATTTAGTCGGGCTCTAGTCAGATGGTAGTCGGCGCTTGTTATTCAGAATTCAATCCCGAGGATGACACGTAGATGGCGCGAGAAATCCCATATATTTGCAAGGTAAACTGCTACACGGAGGGGTACACATGCTATAGTTATCTATGAAGTGGAGGTGTGTTGGGATATCAAAACAGGTGTCTAGGGATTACTGAGTTGGTGTACCTATGGAAAGGCGAGTCGCAATTAGCCGCCAGGGATATAGGAACAAGCGAAGGAAGATCTCACCGCCTCATTGGCTGAAAGAAACAAATTCCATAAATACAAATTTGAGGAAGGCAGGTGAGCGGTGGTGTGTGGAGGCTGGGCACAGGAGTTAACATGGGCAAGAGAGGGGAGAGGACGGTCACTTCACCTGGTCTGCGGTCCTATGACGTGGCGACGGTGCTCGGTGCACTAAGGTGGGGCGGATCCGTAGGGAGGTAGTGTGGGCTGGGTTCTCTCAGGCACAGAGCTGGGAGGTAAAGAACAAAGGAGCTACTGGGCGGGAGCTTCATGTGGGCTGGAGGAGGCCGGAGGTGGAGAATGGTAGTGGAGGAAGGTAAATCGAAAGCGACCGAGAGTGCTGGGCATAATATTGAGTTCGAATGTCATTCCCAGGCCGGTCGTTGATCAAATGCCAGAGCTAGGCCGCAAACGGCACCAATAATGTGGACTCCAAGTCTCCGGAGACGGGCGAGAATTATTCGTGGTTTGAAGGGTTCCCTGTGGGTTTTGATGGCCACTTGTGATGTTACAGAGGGAGTACGGCACTGAGGCAGACTGATGCCTGACTTCATCCGACTGAAGTCAGCCCAATGTCGCTTTTTCTGACTAGCGCTGACTTGGCCTGACTATCCTTTTTACTGAGAGTCACGGCTGCTCGACCTCCATTGAATTCATGAAATACCATTTAATTACGATTCACTTTCTTCTTGGTAACCCATGGTGGCTTCTGAGCTTCTACGATCGGGCCAAAGGCAAGGCTCTTCCATCTCCGTGCTTCCATTTTTGAAATTCGGTGTGAGGAGGGATACAAGATGATCATCAACGGCGGCCAGTCTTCTTCAGGGAGAGGCTATCTTCCTTTCATCATCCATGATATGCCTAAGAAACCTCTTAAGACGACCTTAGCGTTCTAGAAAGATTGAGGGGTACTAAGAGGACACTGTGTCCTTCATGGCGTGGTGGCCCGACCGCATAGCGCATCCCTATTGGCTGGCCCCATCCCTCTCTTGGCATTGGCAATGAAGGCGACCCCAGGCACCCCGATCCCCAAATCATCGAATTGGAACCAACCTAGGTCGAGGAACCCCCAAGGGTGCCTTGCTACCTTGATTAGAGCGATGGTACGGATAGCTGGGCAATAGCGCGGGAACTTGTGGTAGCGAATCGGAAAGTGCAAGGGTATAACACGATAGCAAGGTACATGTTGACAGCACGATATAGCGAGGTACAGAGACACGACAACGACAACGACAAAAGAAAGCAACGATAATGATGGGCAATTGAACAAAATCACAAGTCACCCGAACATCTCCCTCCCCTCTACTCTGCCACCTCCTTCTCCCTTAAAGCCTTCAACGCATGGAACAAGCTCTCCGTATCTTTCAACGGAAACAGCTTCTTATACTCCACATAAACGTCCAGCCCACTCGCACCAACACCCCCTTCGACCTCCTCCACAATATCCACCCTCCCCTGCGAATTCTTCCCGGGCTTCTCATAGTTGTACGCAAGGTACACACTGTCGATTCGACTGACACCCCCCGGAAGCTCGAGTTGTGTCCCGTCCCCGGACCGTGCAAGGATGAGCTTGACGAACGCCGCTTCACTTCGTTCTTGGAAGCCCATATGACACTCGAGTCGCTGGAGTTTAGGGCATAGGCATACGACCCTCTCACGTTCAGCGTCCCCTTCGTCCCTGCTACCGGCGTTCTCCTCACCCTCCCCATCTGCATCCCCTTCATCCTCCCCGTCAGCCTCTCCCTCTTCACCCTCGCCCGTACCACTACTACTGAAGCTCGGAGTAAGGCTCTCAACAATGTCATCGTCGATGATAGCAGAAGATTGCCCAGCCTTCTCGCTTCGGGACATGAAGGACCACAGTATCATCCTCGCCCTCCCGATCATCTTGAGGTGAACGACGTTGGGCAAGCGCGCGAGGCAATACCCCAACGCCTCCTGCGTGAGCGTCACGTAGTCAAACGACACCTCAAGCAACTGGTGCCCGAACCGATCGAGGAGTTCAGCCAGAGCCGATTTGTCTTCAGACGCTGGGTGCGACGTCGTATCGAAGAGGGTGCTGAGCACTGTGAGCGAAGGCAAAGTGAGCTTGCCCGCCAGGCCCCTCATCACCACCTCGGATCCGTGGAGGTGAAGAACACGGAGGTTGTGGAGTGTAGCGCATTCCTGTGCGGGTTCGGCGTCCCCAGTGTAGCCGTAATAGGGATCGTACATGGTCAGAGAGCACTCAACGAGGTTCGTGCATGCCGCGAGGATAGGGAGGACGTGGCTCTGGGCGAGGTGCGCGCGTGCGGACGTCCGTAGGTCAAGGTAGGTAAGAGTAGACCAGTTTACCTGGAGCGCGACGTTTGCTTCAAGGACAGACAAGGGCATGTCTCGAAGCGAGAGCGCTGTGAGTGATTGAGCTGCCCAGACGTTGATCATCGACTCGACCTGCGGCGCCTCGGGCTCTGGGGTGGGGGTCTCGCCTTTATCCTGTTTAGTGAGTTTGAACAGCGGCTCGAAGTTGACAGACAGCGACTCTAACGCTGGGACGTTCGCTCCCGGAATCTGGAGCAGGCGCATGAGGGGGGAGTCGGGCTGGACGTTGATGTAGAGATTCGTCCATCGGGAAGCAGTGGGTTCCAGAATCTCTGCGAGGTCCGCGTGGATGCCCAGTCTCTCTTCGGTCGAAGCACCCTCGACAGGGTCCGCTGTCACGTCGATCGATAGGCCA
Source organism: Coprinellus micaceus (assembly GCA_951394405.1). Lineage (NCBI taxonomy): Eukaryota > Fungi > Basidiomycota > Agaricomycetes > Agaricales > Psathyrellaceae > Coprinellus > Coprinellus micaceus. The sequence goes on along the minus strand of OX596335.1, from coordinate 4,880,680 downwards.
AGCGTCCCGGACCGCTCGATAAAGGCCGATACCCTCTCCACCGTATGCGCCCCTCCCTTGGCCTCCTCGAAGATCTCACCGGGTTCCCGGATGTACGCCCCCACGCGTGTCCACAGCTCGGGCGTCTCCAACGCGAGCTTCCGCCACTGCTTAGAAACGTGGCTGAGGGCGATCGGGGAGAATCGAGTGTGGTGGGAGCGGGCGAAGAGGAAGATTCGGGCGAGGGCGGAGGAGGGGAGGCGGCGGATGGGGGAGAGGAGGGATTTGTGTGTGGAGATGTAGGACGTGTGGTGCGAGAGCTGGGTTTGGAGGACCTTCGCCTCCTTCGCTAATTGTTCCAACCTCGCACGGATACCGCTCGCTGCATCGCTGCGATCGGAGATCAGCGCGGCGATGCCGTCCGCTTCGAGGGCTGAGGGCGCGTCGTTGGTCTTGAGGTAACTGGAGAAGGGGGATGCGGAGGTCATCGAGGTGATGGACGTAAAGGACGAGGATCTAATCGATATGTCGTTCGTAATATATCAGCGGACCGCGGAACGTTCAGCGGAGATTGAACGATTACTTGTTCCTTGACATTGAACTTGGTCTTCTGACCAGTCGTATTGGTAGGTCGGCCTAGCCTCGCAGAGTTGGAGGCGACTAATCTTTGGCAGCGAAATACCTTCTCTGGGTGTGTTCACTGTGACCACACCACTGCGAAGTGTGCAAGTATTTGGGATAAGGCACCAGTGGTGCCTGACTTCCAATCATTGCTGCCATCACCAAACCTGGCACTGGCTCGCTCGGTCTCCCCGCGCTCGATCTTGTATACTTTCCTTCTCCGCTACTTACCTTGTATCCTTCCCTGTGCCTCGAACGTTGAACGGGACGAAGTACCTGACTTGGAGTGTGAGCGCAAAAGCATCACCCTGAGATGATGAGACGCATTCGGCGGAAGCGATGATCAAGCTATCCCTTTTACAAAGTTCTGACCCCCGCCTTTCCCCTACTTCATTCGTCCTCTCCGAATTGTTTAAAGTTTATATAAACGAGTTAAAGAAGATAATACACCACCCCCTCCACCCAGACCTTTGTCAGATAATGCGCCACAACGAAAATGGTAGTCCCACTCAGCTGCGCACAATACATAGATAAGCGCCCACGAATCGAACCAAGCATCCGAGGAAGAAGCAGAGAATGAATAGCACAGCCCCTAGGACCTGTGACAGAAAGATTTCCGGTGGTGGCATGCCTGCGCCTCGAGGCTCACTTCCTTCCCCACCATGTCCTCCCTTCGAGTTAGAAACAATGCGGACCCATCTATAACCCAAATTATCAAGCAACTTTGCCGCAATCTGAGCCCAGTTAAGGCGATGCGTAGCATTAGAAAGGCAATCTGACACTCGCCAGATGGAACGGATGTCTCTAACGGTCGCCGCGCTCTTCAAACCTCAATCGAAGTGTTGAACGTCGCATTCTCCATCGCAGAAACGATCCCAGCAGTCGGTCAACCGCTGAAGGGCGCCCTCGAAGGGATGTGAAAGGTTCTAGAGCGCATCGAGGTGAGTTCGATCCGAGACCCATCGCTTGCTATCATTCACTGACTCGTATACCTATGTAGCTAAGGTTTAAAAACTCGGAAGAGGCCGTAGAGCTCGTCGACAGGCTCACAGAACTGGGCGATAGTCTCTCTACCGTCCAGTCTCCTACCGCCACCCTCCGAGTGTTGATAAGGTACGCAAATCAGGATGACCCCGCTTTGAGATTTACGTCTAAAACTGAGATACAGGCGACTGAATAAGATCAAGGACCAGCTCGAGTCACTTATGTATAAGCCAGGGATTCGCTATTCATCCATAGCACGAGCGTTGACGGGCTTCTCCAACCAAATCGATTCATGTCAGATCGACTACCTGGTACGTCTGTGCTCATCCTTATCTAATGATATCGGGAGAACTGAGCAGGGTTCATCGACGACATAATTAGACGATCACGGTCACTCAGTTAGAGCTCGTCTCTCGTGCAAGAGTGACGGAGATGGAGAGTATCAACACGCAATGCGTCCAGGTAATCGACCCATTCGGAAAAGAACAGACGATACTGCGCGTGGACGTTGGAAACATCGAGGCAAGTGTCTCACAATTAACCTTATGCACCATCCAGCTCACCCAGACTATTCATACGCGCCGTAGGTTGTTGCCGCCACTATTCTTGGCAGATACAATTTCAATCCATACATGAAGACCGCATTGGACGACTTCATCAGTCGGGGGCTCTACGAGCTGACGATGGACGATGGACGTAGCATTCAGCCCCTTACACGTTCTTCCACAACGCAGGGCGCAACCGTGGTGATGAGCGTGATCATGGTGGAACTCAACACACAACGAGATGAACACTGTTGTCCTGTGTGTAAAGAGCACATGTCTATTCAAGACGAAGGAAGGGAGGTCTGGTACGCCCCATATTTCCTCCAATCACTTATACACTAGACCAACGTAAATACACCAGCGCTGCATGCGACAGGAGGGTCACGGCAGTGAAATCGTCACATCGCCCAGGCCACGTCGTTGAGACACAGCGTCCCCCCTCCGCATACGCCCTATTTCGTCACATTACGATCAGTCACACAACTACACCCCGGATCAAGGAACTCATCGACGTTCATAGAGGCTCCAATGACCAAGACCCCAATACCAACAGAGATCTCAACGGTGACCAAGGTCCCAGGGCAACAGGGAGTGGTTTTCCCAATAACAAACATGTACGCTTTCCTTCACGCCTGTCGGTCGTAGCTAAGCGTCATATTGTAGCGGCCCCCCGCAGAGTGGTTGGGATCCAAGGGACAAATAGCCGTAGTCCTCCTAAGAAGGGCGACGAGTAACTAATACGCCCGATTTGACGATATGAGGATGGTAGTTGAACTCACCGAGAACGAGAGACCCTCTGAGGGAGGAAGAAGGCCAAAGCCAGAAAATGATGAAGAGATCTGGCGCGTACATACAAGAGGTCAACAGTGGGGTGCACAGGAGGGGAGCCGCCGTCTGGTTACATGAGTTGGCAGTTGACCAGGAGGACAGAGGGGGGAGACTAATAGGCTAGGCTGACGGACACGGGCGAGAGACCGACGAAGGAGCGAGTGGAAAGTCTGAAAGGGAGTAATATATACTATGCGTGGTGTAGAAGAATAATTGAGGCTGCGTACGACTGTCGTTCATGACAAAGCTGAAGCCATGGAGCTCGGTGAAGGCGCGAAGCTTCTGGACCTGGTGACGAAACTGGGAAATCACGTTCGACTCGGCCTTCTTCGCACTGGAGCTTGCCGTGATTATCCCTTTCTCCGCCAGCTATTTGTAAAACGATAGACCCAGTTCGCCCAGATTACGGCATCCGATATTTATTTACTGTTCAAGTTGGAGCAACGCAAACAAAGGGAACACCAGGTGGAAGGTTGGTGGCTGGTGCACGAGGTCGGAGGCGCCGAGGCGTTGACCACCCTCCGTTCGCTCCGTAGACTTGAACACCCCCTGCTCATGACTTTGAGGACTTCTATCTAGCCTTTCCTGCACTCAAATGTGCCTGAAAATACCGGAAGTGGGCATGGGGGTTGTTTGTGTGCTCCACACTGAACGCCCCAAAACTAAACAAATATCCAACAAATATCATATCCTGTAGTTTGCGGAAACTGGGTCTATCGTTTTGCAAATAGCTGTAAGCCACTTTATTACCCCCTCGCTTCTCTTCGAGAAGAGAGATGGAAGGACGTGGTCGTCACCCATGCCATGAGTGTAAAGACGATCCGCACTCAACGCATGCCGCGCCACGAGGCGGAAGCTCCAGCCAAACTCCCACAAACCGAACCCTCCGGCTCCGAGCCCGACTCCGATTGGGTTTTGGTTCCGCCGGCACGTTCCTATTGGCCAGCACACCGATCACGCTCGATCCAAATCTGCTTTCGATCTCCTCATCTCCTCATCTCCTCATCTCTCTCTCTCTTCCGTTCCTCCCTCCTTCCTTCACCGAGACTTCAAGATTCGGTCTATCTACCTGCTGAGGCTGCGTGCCTTGTATAATACCACGAAAACCAAAAGTACTCTATTACCCCGGTTAAGGCCGTATACCAAGAGCAGGAGCAGGATGTCCAGTACCGCTACGGCTACAGCGACGATGCACGCACCAGGAACCGCCCTCGATGCTCCAGAACTAGGCGCCTCAAACACCGTCTCAAGCCTCTCCGACCCCACGCGGAATGGATCCACGCCGACCGAAACCTCTCCCAAACCACTAGCGCAAAAGAAGCTAGAAGGCTACGCCCTCTACCGGGCGCTCGGGTCCCCGAAATACGTCGTCGCGCCGATGGTGGACCAGAGCGAGCTGGCGTGGAGGAGGTTGAGTCGGGGGTATGGGAGTCAGTTGGTGTATACGCCTATGATTAATGCGAAGGTGCGTTGTTGTCTTCCTTGGCTTGTCTTTCTTCAACTCGCCACTCTGCCCCTTCGCCCAATCCTTTCCCGCTGCCTCTTGTCCTCCCATTCGTTTCCTCCTCCGAAGATGAAGACGAGTCTAACGCCTCCATATAGATGTTCGTAGACGCGACGAACAAAACCTACCGCTCGAACAACTTCGACATCCCGTCTGGCGAGGAAGGGGCGTACGGGCCTTGTTCCTCATCTGATCCTGCTTCCTTTCCCGTGCCTTGCACGCCTCTGCCTCCTTCCCCCTCCTCTTCGCCTCTCTCCTCGGCCCCTACGCCCTCCTCAACCTCAACCTCACCCTCCCCACCGTCGTCACAAACCTCAAACCTCCCCCAAGCCTCCCTCAACACCCTCGGCGACCGCCCCCTAATCGTGCAATTCTGCGCCAACGACGCCCACCAACTCCTCACCTCCGCGCGCGTCGTCGCGCCGCACTGCGACGCCGTCGATATAAACTTGGGGTGTCCGCAGGATATCGCGAAGAAGGGGCGGTATGGGAGTTTTTTGATGGATGAGTGGGATGTTATCTTTCAATTGGGTGAGTCGTAGTTACCCTTCCTCTCCCCTTATGCGCTGCTATGGGACGACCGAGGGCTGGGTGTCTTTGCGTTTCGCCATCCTCGCCGTTGTCCGTTCGGCTTCCCGCCGCCCTTCGTTTTCTCGTTCCGCCTACACACCCGTTTCTCTATGCTCTCTCTTTCCTATACCTTCGTTCTCAAGCACGCACATGCTAACCAGCCCCCTCCCACAGTCAACACCCTCCATCGAGAGTTGGACGTCCCCGTAACAGCCAAGTTCCGCGTATTCCGTACGTCCCTCTTCCTCTCTCCCCATCCTTCTTTCCTTCCCCTCCTCCTCTCTGCCCTTCATTCACCTCCCTCCTTCCGCGCCCCTTCTCCCCTCCTTCTCTCCATCCGCCCCTCCTTACTCCCTCCCTCTTCCCTCCCTCACTCCTCTTTTCCCCATACTCCCTCCCCCGTCCCCGTACCTTCCCTATGCCTTCCTCCCCCACTCGAGAGTCGAAACGCATATACTAACCAGAACACCAGCGACGATCGAGAAAACCGTCGAGTATGCCAAGATGCTCGAGCGCGCAGGAGCTCAAATCCTCACCTGCCACGGCCGTCTGCGTGAACAGCGTGGTCAGATTACCGTACGTCGTTCCCCTCCTCCCACTCTTCTCCTCCCCTCCGTTCCCCTTCCCTCTCCCTCCCCTCCAAATCAAGAAACCCCAACTAACGCCCGACTCAACAGGGCCTCGCAGACTGGGCGAAGATCCGCGCCGTCAAACAGGCGGTGAAGGTGCCTGTGTTCGCTAACGGGAACATCTTGTACCAAGAAGACATTATCAAGTACGTTCATTTGTCTCTATCTCTTCGCGTTCCTCATCCCCTCTCCACTCCCCGTCCCCCTCCGAAGCACTTTACTCTCACTCTTCACTTTACTCTCGTTATGACCCCCTTCCCTCTCATGGGCTACGCAAGGAAGCGGACAGACGCTGACGTACTCGTAGATGTCTCGAGGAAACAGGGTGCGATGGTGTGATGAGCGCCGAAGGGAACCTCTACAACCCTGCGTTGTTCGCTGGCTTACCCCCCATGCTCGATACACCATACCCCCCACCCTCCCCCGACCGACCTATCCAGGACGTCCCTTCGGCGTCAAAACCGGCGGACGAAACTCGCGCCGACGACGCTACCTCACGGCCTACCCCCGCACCAAAACGCCTCAAAACAGAAACCTCAGCCCGCCCGCTGATCGACCCCTCCCATCCATCATCCCCTTCTCACCCGGGGTATTGGAGTAATGAGAGCGTGTTGGTGCGGCACCCGCCGGCGTGGACGATGGCGTTGGAGTATATACATATTGTGAGGAGTTTGAGGACGAGGACGGGGGCGAGTGCGATCAAGGGACACATGTTCAAGATCCTGCGGCCCGCGTTGTGTAAGGAGACGGATTTGAGGGAGAGGTTGGGGAGGGCGAGGATTGGGGAGAGGCCGAAGGATTTCGTACCGAGGGCGGTGCCTGATATGAGCGAGCAGTGGGCTAGGGCGGGGCTGGCCGCTGAGGGGAAGAGTTCGAGTTCGATGGCGGTGGAGACGGGGTCCAGGTCGGATGTAGAGGTGAACGGTGAGGCTAATGGGAGTGGGGAACGGGAAGGACAGAAGGAATGGTTATGGGAGTACGTCCAGATAATCGAAGAACTCGGCGTTCGCATGGAGGTTCGTCTCTCTCCCTTCCCTCCTCTCCCCTTCCCTCTCCCTTTTCTAACCCCCCCTTCTCCCCCAGCGCGACGCCCACACCCTAACCAAATCCGGCACACTGCCCCTCTCCTCCCTCATCTCCAGCTGCCCCAACACCGACCTCCCGGTCCTACCGCACTGGGTGTGCCAGCCGTACTTTAGGAAGCCGGCGCCGGCGCCGGTTGTTGGGGCGGATGGGAGAGTTGTGAGGGAGAGTAGGGTTGTGAGGAAGGATAGGGAGAGGGAGAGGGAGGAGGAGAGGAGACGGGGGGAGAGGGAGGGGAGGGTGAGGGCGAAGGGGGAGATAGTGGGGGAGGGGGAGGAGGTGATGGAGGGGGTGAATGAGGAATGTGGAGGATGTGCGGAGGGGATTTGAAGGTGGAGAGGAAAGGGTGAAAGAGGGTGAGGTGGTTGTGGTGCAGGCGTTGTAGACGACGAAGGACGCTTGATTTAGATTATATCGCGTGATTAGAGGTCTTTGGATATGCCGTAGAGCGTATGGAGAGGATTTCCCGATCCTAATACCATAGAGAACTCAACAGTGGAACGATGAAAGGAATCGCTGTGTGGTGAGGCGTAACGGAGGGGAGGTGGATGACGGCCAGAGAGCCGTAATGGCGGAAGGGGAGGATAGTTGCATGCTTTTGAATCGTTCGAGCCGTGCATCTGTGGGAGGCTCTGGGAGTGGGTAAGCCGAGTGAGGCTGCATAATCAAGGATATATGTTCCCCTTGAATGCCGCAGGTGTAGGACTGTGAGCAAGCTTCACAACTCGTTTCGGGTTTCGGACTGACGGCTCGAGCAGCCTACGAGATCCACTCGAACGTGGTGGGGAGATGAGACGGTTCTGAGTCCTAAATGGTGGAAATACCCCGTGTATGCAAGTCGTCTCAACCATTAATGTCCGGAAAGCAAGTTAATACGAATTCATCGTGGTCTGAGGTCTCCCGCGGGAACCCTGAAGAAACATGGAGCAGGAGGGGGGAATAGGATTCATAGGGGCGTAGTAAGGGGTAAATCGATGAAGAGTTGGTCCATAGGGATATGGGGTAATGTATCCTCGACACGCGGGATGGGAAAGGGAGTAGGCGCAGCTATCGGCTCCATATCAGGGAAGATTGGCATACTCATGTCATAGTCGGAGTCGGAAGGCAAGATTTCGTCGTCAATGATCGGGGTGGTCAGGAATTCGAAGTAAGGCGTCCCATCGTGTGACCCGTCGAAGTCGTGGAGGAGATCGGGGAGGGGGGAATGTAGGAACTGATTCATGTCGAATTGGTCCCCGAGATTGGGGTTGTCTTTAAACTCGGGAGGGGCTGTGTAGTAAGGCGTCCCCTCGGGTGGCCCGTCGAAGTCGTGGAGGAGAGGGGTTGTAAGGAAGGGAGGGGTTGTAAGGAATTGATCCATGTCGAATTGGTCCCCGAGATTGGGGTTGTCTCTAAACTCGGGAGAGGCTGCGTGCGATGGGTCAACAGGAGCATATATTAGGAACGCACAGAACGCGTACCCAAATTATTGGTGAGTTCCTCCAAGCCCTGATATGTAGTCTGGGTGCCGACCAAGGGGCCAGGTCCAGGGCCCACGGCTGTTTGCTCAACCCCAGACACGTTACTCTCAGTGGTGGACGCTCCAGCGAGCATGTTCAAATACTGGTTCTCTAGTGCTCCGAAGTCGACAATTGGGTTCTGTTGATTTGACTCAGGGGTAAGAGCAGGGCGATCTACAAATCTGAATCAGCGCATCATCCAATGGCGACATGGGGCACTGACTTTTCATACCTGGGAGTGCAGGAGGAGTCTCCTATGTCACCCAAAGTGATTAGCCATTATCGACATGTGGAAGGGAAAGCGAACCTCCGTAACCAATACAGCCCCTTCCCCCTTAACCCTCTCAGTGACGGCAGCTTCTCCTTCAGCTTCGCTAATTTCCTGCACGCGAGCAGTGCTGGAGTGTCTAATGGTAATATGGAGGAAGGAGGAGTCTATTGAGTTGGAACGTTGCACCTGCTTTCCAGCGCGGGGGGATGGACCCTTGGCCTTGACCGCAGATACCCTCCTATCGCATCCTGTGCTTTTTGGGAGGTGTGGTTCAGTTTCGCGCCCGGGATATGGTGAAAGATGACTTACCAAACGTCTCGATCATCGCCCTCAGAAATAGGCATCGGTCTTTTGCACGTTGGGCATCGAAGTTCCCCTCGGTCCTCGATGACCTGCAGGACCACGACACTCATCACCACTGTCCCGCCTTGGCTCACTGGCGGCACCAAGGCCCCAGTAAGTGGCTGGATTTTCAGTCCATCGTCCATTGTCAGCTCGTATAGACCCCCGCTAACGAACTCATCCAATGCCTTGTGCCATTTTGGATTGCGGGAGTACCTGCTCAGAATTACGGCTGCGACCACCTAGAGTGGTAGCAACACGCGGTGAGCTGAATATTGAAGTCGATAATGTGTAGCGCAGGAGATACTCACATTCGCGTTTCCAATATCCACGCGGGGTATCAATTGCTCGAGCCCGAATGGGTCAAGTACTGTGACGCATTGCCTATTGATCCTTTCCGTATCTGCCACTCGAACCCAGGCCAAGAGCTCTACCTGAGTTACCGCCCGAATAGATGGCCGTCGAATAATAATTCAGTCACCCAATTCCGCCGAACCCCAAGGAGCATCTGCTCACCAGGTAGTCAATAAGGTAGGAATCAATTTGGCTGGTGGATTCCACCAGGGCTTGTGCTATGACTGAAAAACGGATACCCGGGCTGTATAGAAGGGACTCGAGCTCATTCTTAAGGGCAATGAGCCGCCTGCCGAGGGGCGTCAGATCAAGGCGCGACCGCCATTCCATCTAAATTCTCTTACCCTATCAACGACATGAGGAGGGAATCGGGCGCTTGTACCAAGGAAAGCCTCCCAACAAGTGAAGCAAGCCTCTCGGCAAGTTTGGCAGATGCTTCTGTGTTTTGAAACCTTCGCTGCATAAAAGTAGTAAGCTATTTTTAATACGTAACCGACAGATGGCGGTCTCAACTCACTTCAATGTCCCCCAAGATCTTATACAAAGCTTCAAGGGCACCCTTCAATGGTATGCCGACCACTGGGATTGTCTCCGCGATTGAAAACGCAACGTTTAACACCTCGATGGAGCTCTGGAGAGCTTGGCGGCTGCCAGAGAGATTCGTTCCGTTTGGTGAATGTCGGGCTGAGATGCGCATTCGACGGAGGACCCTAACGGGGTTCAGAGCACGGCAGAGCTGCTTGAGGATGCGGGACAAAGATGGATCCCCGTTTTCGTTCACTTGGATGGCGCACATGGCTGGGGAGGAAGGGTACCTCGAGGTTGGGTGGTGGTTTTAGGACAAATGAGGCCGCTGTGCGCCATAGTGCTGTTCATTCTCCAGTCAGACATCTTCTATGATGGTACCGGCCTCGTTCCAAGCGAGCGGAGAAAGAGCTGCCTCGGGGCAATCGAATCAGTCTTCTTGTTGAAATTCATTGGCTCCGGATGTTTTCGATAGCGGAAGGCTGTTATGCTTAGCCTCAGGTGGCGTCCCTGGAACGCAACCTCTACGGGCGCTTAATTACATCGAGTCCGGTCCACAACTACAACATGCTCGTATCTGTATCCGTCCCACGCTGGGTTGAGACAGAAATGGCCAGCCTCCTACTGGTTTTCACACCCGATAGTGTCCGCCCTCAACCGTAGTATTCGCCTCACTAATACATTGTACGGTCTATCGCTCGACGGTGCTTTGGAGTATGAGCGAGAAATGTGTTGCGTGATTTGCGCGGTACAATCCTTTGTGGATATTAGGCGTCTAGGGAAGGTGTACAGTCCTGGGGTTATGTCACTCCAGAGGGGTCGTCCGTAAGAAAGCTTGGTTCAGGCCTATCAAACGGGACTCGGAGGTCACCGGACAGAGTGATAAGATTAAACTCCAATCGACGGTGAACGGTCTCGAACCCGGGGGTATATTACGGACGAGATATTCTCATCGACCAGCTCAATGGCTTCAGAGTCTCCCTTCTCTGGCTAATCCAACGCCAAGTATGTCCCCTCAGCCGTAGAAGCTGACAGCATCCCAGGGCTGATCGCGGACCGAGTAGGGGAGGTGAGCGAAGCCCGTGAAAGATTGGAACATTCGGTCAATGAAGTTCGGGTCCTCCACGCCCAGCTTGACCAAGAAGGAGTAGTTATGGCAGGTCGTCCAGATCATTGAAGAGCTCAGCGTTCGTACAGAGGTTTTCCATTCTCCCTTCCCTCCTCTTTTCTCCGCACCTCACCCAACCCCCATCCCCTTAGTACCACTCCTCCCTAATAACTGGCAAGTGCCCTAACACGGTGTGCCAGGGCGCCTAGGCGCCCACCACGCCGAGCACCATGATAGATTAGATTAGATTAGGATACCCGATGTAGACGACAGCATCGTAACGGGACCAATACCACATCTTGCCCTTGACGCTATACCGAGGCGCTTACCAGCCAGCCTCGCCAGAGAGCCCGCCCGAGTAGGTCCACTGTGGACTACTCCAACGGAACTCGAGCCCTGCTGCACTGGCTGTGCCAGCCGTACTTCAGGAAACCGGCGCCGCAGCCGGTTGTGAGGAAGGATAGGGATCGGGTTTGGGAGGAGGAGAGGGGGAGGAGTGAAGGGGAGAATAATGGAGAAGGATAGGGAGGGGGAGGGGGAAGGGAGATCCAAGCTCGTCGAGAGTCATAGACAGTGTATCGGAGGGTTGAGCTCGGGCGTCAGAGCCGCCGATTCTCATACACTGTTGGGGCTGTTAATGGTTAGTTTGACCTGAGTTCCTCTGACCCCTCCACGACGTGGTACGTCGCAGAACGTCAGCACCAAGACAACAAGTGTAAGCATAACATGGGGAATCCGTGAACAAGGCGCATAGCCGCCAGTTTAGCCTGGTTTTCTCCTGTGGCAGTGGCCGTGGTGTCCGTACAGAGAAAGCGATCGGTATTTGTCGAGGCAACGGTCAAAGCCAGCACTGCCTCGGGTTGACCTTGATCAATTTCGGACACTCCTGCACACCTTCTTCACACCCTCAAAAATGCCTCCCAATCTACGCGGTGCAGATCCTGCCTTTGCTTCACTCCCCCCAACTCTCACGAACACGTCCCCCATGCCTTGTCTGAACCCTCCTGACCCTGACAGGCGTTCAATAATCTCAGTCATGCCTAACTCGAGCTACCAAAGATCGGAGAAACTGGATATACGGGTCGCAGGCGGCGACATGCATTCGACGTCAGGAACTGCATCTTCAAATCTCAACCTTACCCTGAATATTGTCGGTTACTCCGACTCATGTGCCCCTCAGCAGCAGGGGAATGGTCAGGAGGAATGGAATGGAAGGAGCGCTAACATCATGGCCCCCATTCTCCAGTTCCTCCGGGCCCGATTTCCGTTCTTCACCTCGTCATCTTTTGAGGACGAACACCAAGAGTCACCCACACCTAGTTCTCCCGACTTGACAGGTTCTGATATAAGGCAGACTACAGACGTAGTAGAATTGGTAAGTGTAAACTTGAAGAATGAGTCCACCCTCACCGACGACACCCTTCAGAGCAACATCGACCAAGCCATTACAAACACCCTGAATACGGCACCCCAAGAAATCTACGTACACACCTTGTTGAAAGAGAGACTTGGCCTGCCATGCTGGGAGCCTCGACCTTCGGACCCGCAGAACCAGCCCCGGGGTGTGGTACCAGGTGACGTTGGGACGTACACTATAGAAGGCGGCTTCGAAAGGTTGTTTAACCTACTGGTGGACAAGGAGACACTATGCGACATACAAAAGGCCTGTGGTACTGAGGTGGAGTGCCAAGGCCTGAAAGGAGAATGCCGTACGTCCCTGGACTGGATGCGAAGCGGAGATGCTGTCGCCTATGGTGCGTCGACAGAAAAGCCTCTTAAAAGACTTTTGGACAGGTAGGGTGGCCTACCAGTTTTGTCTACAACTATCACACTGACTCGGACCGCTCATTATCGTCTAGACCCATTGTCGATGTTTTATACGAGTTTCATTGCCATTCCTCAACCGGCGCAATATTGGCAACACCCTCCTCAGCAGACAAGGACGAAGTCAGAGACCTTGTCGAGATGGAGAGATATGTTTGTACCCATGCCGAGGCGATTTACCGACATGCGAACTCGATCACACGGGTTGGGGAAGGTACTTCGCTCTACATTGTATCAGGTTGCGTCAAGAGCCATAGCTGGGCCATGGCTGCGTACGGGGACGAAATGGATCCCAACCACAAAACGCTTCAACTGGTGTCTGTCTCTCATTCTTCCGAGCAAGGAGGCAGCAGTGGCACCGAATACCGATGGACAAAGCAAGGGTTGGCGCGTGCACGTTGCGGATGGAGTAGCACAGGCATGAAGGATCAGTCCCTTTTTCTGCGAGGATTTAAACTCGCATTTTCTCCTCAATTCTGTTCTCGAGTGGGGAAGGGGAACACGGGGAACGACAGGTCCAATGCGCCTGGTCCGACAGGGGCAGGTGGCAATAGTGACCCTCCAGGTCGTTCGGACAGCCACCCAGGTCCCAGGACTACAGGGGGGGAACCTTCGGGCGAATATGGTCCATGTGGTAAATTTGGTCGAGGGCAGTCAGGCACCAGCGGCTATAATCGTCCATTGGAACCGGTAGAGATCCCTCAACAAATAGGTTAGTAATCAACCCATTGCGTACACCCCACGATTCCACTTACACCCTCATCTCAGGAGAGAGTCCCGGCGACCAAGGCCTTGACTGCACGCTGTTTCCTAGCGAAGCTCAGCCGGCAAGTCATCTACATGATGATAGAGCGCAGTATTAGTCTTCTGACGGCCTCTTCCAGCCATATCACCCCAGCGATGTAATAAATAGCTGTATCCTCCAACAGGTAAGACTTCGAAGCTTGAAAGATTCCCCAAATTTGTTCAGCTGATCGCCTGAGCTGGCGTTGACTATGTCAGACCGGATGTGATATCGCGATTTGTCACGACAACTCTTGGGTTGTGTTATCGGAGGTGCCAAGTTCCCTACTATCTACAGGTGCGTAATGTATTATCCCCCACATAATGAAATTCCGTGTCAATCATGCAGTACCTACGCAGCTCCGGACGTTTCATCTGTACAGGTCAACTCCTCAGGTAAGGAGATTGCCGACGCGGGATACCCCAGTCTTGGTAATCTTACGCACCCCCGCTTCTCTTCACCACCTTCAGCTTATCATACTCCGAACGAGGTCGGCTACGCGTTTGGAGACCCATTCCTTGGCCTAGCGAATGTCAACTTCACCGCTGACCAAATGTACTCTGGGGCCGAGTATAATCAAGGGCCCCTTGCCCACCGTGAGTTTCTATAGTTTCTCCCCGAGTCATTCGCTGACGACCTGATTGCCTCCATTTCTACCAGCTCGACTCAGCCAGTCGACCCCCACCTCGTGTTCCAGCTTACCTGACTCCACCGCTTCGTTTTACCAGCGCCCACAGGCCAGGGCCAACATTATGTGGCCAAGCACCGACCCCTATGGCACGTGGACGAGCAGTGGGAGCATGACCACACGATCTGATACTGATGAGCCCCACGTTCAGAGCGGAGAGAGTGGGGTGAACGTTCCGTTGCAGAAACAGCCAAGATGGCAGAAGGACAGTGGAGGCGATCTACAGGGGAGAAAGGACGCGCACATGGGCGGGGGCGCATTACCGAGTACGCAAATGCAATCACCACCACAACTGCGGCAATCCGGATCTGTGATGGGTCCTCAGTTGAAAGGTAAGGGCGGTGATACCAACGAGGGAAGGGTAGAGGCACCAGCTTCCGTCGAGTGCACTAACTGCCAAACGACGAACACCCCGTTGTGGAGGAGGGATTCGGAAGGTCAGGCACTTTGCAACGCTTGCGGCCTATTCTTCGTGAGTTGTACTCCCCCCATGAGCTGGGAGGCTATGAGCTGAAGACTTGTTTAGAAAATTCACGGTGTTGCCAGACCGCTTGGCCTCAGGTCCGACACGGCCAAGAACAGGAACCGTGCGCATGGGATACCAGCCTCGACATCGAGGAGGAACCACTCCGCTTCAAATAGCATGTCATATGGGACGAGGCCCATATTTCGGCCTACCACTGGTGGCTCATCCCCGCGTGTGGCCCATGGTAGCTCGCCTTCGGCTCGACCTAGTCCACCTTCTGCCGCTGAGGGTAGCAGCTCGAGTTCAGGTGGGGGAGGGTAAATGCACCTGTGCCTGTGGTCATTGTGCGGGTGGAACATGTGAATGAACGGACAACGAAGAGAATCACCTCTGTCGACTAGTGCGTATCCACGGATGCCAAACCAAGTGCGGTTTGGAGTGTACGGGCTACCTTCTCCGCTTGGTTGGTTACAACTATGATCACTTCTGCTTTGTTTCTCTGTCCGTAACAGTATATAGATCGTTTCTGCCGCTTCCCGGTTCTATTTCTGGATGTGCGTTGCGCCAAGGTCCCCGAAACGTTCCAGTCGTATTGGGTGTGGGGACAAGGCAGTGTGTTGTGTTGGCAAAGAGGTTTGGTATCACCTGCAGGGATGTCACCCCGGAGGGGTCTGTAGGAAAGCATGGCCCTGGCCGACCTAATAAGAGTGGGTGGTCAGCAAACAGAGTGATAAGATAATTCAATCACCATTGTGCTACGGCGGATAGGCGCCCTGGACACCAAAGGAGAGTAGCATAGATTAGATTAGATAGTCATGCGTACCCGATGTAGACGTCAGCACGTAGCGGGATCAATATCGCTCCTTGCCCTCGACGCTCTACCGAGGCGCTCAGCAGCTAGCTCGCCAACCTCACCAGAGAGCGCAGCCAAGTAGGCCCACCCTGGACTACTCCACCGTCGGGCAGTGTCGAGCACGGTGGTGCATTACCGAAGAGCCATCCATGGGCTCTTCTGTCTCATTCACCCACTCAATCGTTTCGGAATCCCTTCTCTAACTACCTCACCACCAAATATGCCCCCTCAGCTGTTGGACGACATTGCAGCACTGATCACTGGTCGAGTGGAGGTGGCGAGCGAACGTTGTGCGAGGTTGGAACGTTTGGACAAGGAAGTTCAGGTCCTCCATATGTCGCCAAACACAAGGCCTCCATTGCCTAGTTCCGACGTCATACACTCGCTAGGTACGCTATAGTTTATCGGTTTCTTGGTCGTTATTCCACCCACCATCCTCTTCTTCACTATAACGTCATCGTGTTTCTCGCTTTGACTTTCCATGTCCACTGTAACTCCCCACACCTCGCCGCCACCCTTCCTTCGTTAACTCACTCCACCCACGCCCTCGTCTTCACACCCCTTTCCCCTCCTTTCCCCCTTCTTTTCTGGCGGCGGTCGAACCATGAACTGACGCACCTTTCTCCTCCAGTCAACGCCCTTCACTGAGAACTTCACAGGCAAGTTCCGCGTATTCTGTACGTCCCTCTTCCTCCTCTATCATCCCCTCTTCATCCTTCCTCCCTCCCTCCCTCCCCCCCTTCCTTACCTATACCCTCCACTCCCTCTCCCTTCCCTAACCTTCACTCCCTCTCCCGTCCCCGCGAACCTCCCGTTGACGTGAACGATTCCCTGGCGGGAACAACAGCTACTACCGGGCAAACGGTCGAATATGCAAAGATACTCGAGGGAGCTGGGGTGCAGATCTTGGCGTATCACGGGCGACTGAGGGAGCAGCGCGTTCATATTACTGTGAGTATTCGCATTTTTTCTTTCATCTTCCTCGCTTTCGAGAGGGCCTTCCTTTCGTCCTCTGGTTCTCATGCCCCATCCCCCAATCCCCATTTGCTCCTGATCCTCCTTCGTTTCCCCTGGCGCCGCTCCTCGATGTTGGCTGGCCCCACGTTCATTGGGGTTTCGGGGTTTCCTTGGATCTGGGTTTTGACGTCTTAATCGTGGACGCCTCCCGTCATTTGTTCGTTCCTTTATTGCTTATGCCTCCCTGTTTATTCATTCCCCCGCTCTCCCTCACCTTCTCATTCCGACCCACGGCTTTATGAAGGGGTCAAGGCTGGCCGTCCTTGTGCTCAACGGCGAGAGGAGCAAGGGGGGACGCATCATTGGAGGCTTCCATCTTACTCTTCCTCACCCTCCTTCTCCCTCTCGGTGAGTTATATATGGTGCTATTCGTTTATAACGATCGAAGTATTTATTCCCCGTGCCCTCATATTGTTGGTCTTTCTATCTGCTCCTCACTTTCCACGTCCCACTCCTCCATTTTCATGTTTCGTTTGTGTGTTCCCCCTTCCTTCTTCACCTTTCGTTTGCGCTTCTCCCCTTCCTTTCTTGCCTTCGCCGACAACGAACCTCTCCTCCCATCTATTATGTAGGGATTAGCAGATTGGGAAAAAGTCCCAGCTGTGAAGTAGGCTGTGAAGGTGCCCGTGTTCGTGAATGGGAATATTTTATATCAGGAGGATATTATCAAGTGCGTTCGTCTCCCTCTCCATACGTTCGCCTTCCACCACCCCAACTCCACTATCCCGTACCCCTTCCTACAAAATGACCGGCAATGTGGATCGATACTCACGTACTCATAGATGTCTCGAGGAAACGGGGTGCGATGGTGTGATGAGCGCTGACGGGAACCTGCACAACCCCGCTCTCTTCGCTGGGTTACCCGCAGTTGGATACACCATACCAGCCTCCCCCGACCAACCTATCGAGGGAGCCTCTTCACCGTCACAACCGGCGAACGAAGCTCCCGCCGATAACATCCTCTCGCGGCCCACCCCAGTACCAAAACAACTAAAAACAGACGACTCAGCTCGGCCGTTCGTCGACCCCACGCACCCATCGTCCCCACAGAACCCGGGGTATTGGGGTAATAAGAATATATTAGTGAGGCACCCGCCGGCGTGGACGATGGCGTTGGAGTATATCCATGTTGTGAGGAGTTTGAGAACGAGGATGGGGGCGAGTGCGATCAAGGGGTGCATATATTTTATAGTTGTTGTTTTTCGGCGCTCTGGGTGGAGTTAGGACCCCTGAGAACCCCCCCAGAGGTTAGAAATAAATTTCGCCAAAACTCCTGTTTTGGGGTGGACGGAGCTCAGTCCAAATATAGAAATCGGAGGGTGGATGGCCTATCCAAGGTACACGAGAGGGCCCCCAGTGGTGGATAAATTATCCGACCTCGGGAAAATCGTCAAAAATAAGGGAAAATCTCAAAAATATTCTATCACAACCCGAGCGCCTATCTACACTGTAGTGCCTATGTTTCCTTCCGTTTACACAACATGGCAACCAACCTGTTGACAGAGTTGTTGATGGCGGCTGTTCGAGGGAGGTACTTTGAGAATACAGAGTCGTAGACAGGCTGGCTGAGCTCCAGGAGTCCATTATGAAGAGTTTGGATGGCTTAAGGCGGGATGAGACGAAGGAATTTCAATGCTGGGAGGTGGTTGAACCACGGTAATGCTAGGTGGATGGTATCCCTGTACCACACTGCACGGAACTGCCATTGTCGAGGGATCTGCTGCCAAACTTGGACAATCCCTCTCCCTCGCTGACACTCCCATGGCTCCAAATAGCTCCCTCCACTGAATGTATGCCCTACAACCTTTCAAAGAGCATTTATGGGCCAGCAACTATTGACGAATGGCACATTTTGAAGAGAAGGAGGGAGGCCACCCAGGACGAGACAAGGGGAGGTGGTGGATTGTAACCGACATGGTGAGTGATCAAGCGTGGGGTGGTGGATGGTGTCACTGAGGTCCCATCAAAGCCTTCCGTTTTGGGCCATTATGGGGTGGATGATCACTGGAATTATCTGAGGTGGGGCGCCAAAGGCGCCATTTTGGGGTGGATTCATTTTCAACCTCTGGGGGGGCTCTCAGGGGTCCTGTGGAGTTCGTTCTGTTGTGATTCGTGATTCTCGGCCAGAAACCCCACCGACTTTGTTTGAACGCCCCACGTTAAGAACGTGGGGGTTATTTAAACGTGTTCAAACAACGTTTAAACACCAAGAAGGCGGATTAGAAGTATATTTAGAGGAGAGTGTACATATTACAACGATGAACACGTTTAAACGGGAGTAAATCACGTTCAAAACGCGTTTGAACGCGTTCAAACTGACCTGCCTGCGTGGGGACAGGGGCTGCCGGAGTTTGCCGAGGGCAGTACTGTGGCACTGCAACGGAGTCCGAGTCGCCTCATACACTCACCACCATCTCCCCTCTCTGTATCCCACCCCAGATCGTCGTGCTGAGGCTTTCGCTTTTGCTTCCCACCGGATACATGGCCGGTATCTTTCTCGGTGGGCTGGGATACCTCTTCCCTTGGATGTTCGGAATCGCCAACTGTCGCAGGCGTTTCAAGATACGTCTCTTTCAGAGACCAGTCGATATCGAGATTTGGGCGCTTGGCTGAAACGTGCTCTTGGAGGGTCTCATCAGGGTCTGGCCAAGTCCCTCCAAGCCGTTGGAAGGCCAATTTCGCGTCGATGGCCATCCGATGGAACATGGCAGATTTCTGGCGAGCGTAGACAACAACGGCAACGCTACTTCTGAAGGGCTAGGCAACGAACTGAGTAAAACACCGCCTGGAAATGCAGCCTTAGGCACTTCCCAGAGCAGCACTTCCCAACCCAAAGAACTGGTGCCCAAGAGCCCAGGGCTGGAACCCCCCAAACCCCCTGGGACCCCCCTGAAGAGGGGCTCGGGTGCCGAGGACAACCTTGAGGAGCGTCAAAGTAAGCGCCAGAAGCGGTAAGTCGCATTTTCTCGTATACCAAGCGCCCACATGCCTCAAACTAACATTTCCCTCAGATCGAAGGGTGCCAACAACCCCCCCACTACGGCGGTCCGTCGGAGTTCACGTGCAAAGACAACGACCACCGAAGCCCAGGTTCATCCCAAAACCAACTCGGAGGATCAAACGCAGAAGGAGAAGGGGCATAGGTTCTGGGTTATACAGTCCCCCGGGTCCGTCAAGCTGCCAGAAGTGATCCCCGACCCTCCCATGTAGAAGGTGACCTCATGGATATGGCGTTTAAACGCTCATGTAAACGCGCGTTTGAACACTTGTTTAAATGGTATGCGAAGGTGTTTAAACATGAACTTTCTTTTGATTCTATACTCTATCCTTGTTATTAATAATTATGATATCGGTAAACGCGTATTTAACTGCGTTTGAACGCGAACAGGCAGGTAAGGTCTATTGAAAGAGGCACGGTAACTCGCTGTGCCCAGCAAACGTGCGTTTAAACGTGTTTGAACGCCAGCGACGTGGCTGACCTTGGGCATTTAAACAAATGGCGTGGAATGTCTATCTCGGCGTCTAGGTGTTTCGCGACTTCCCCTTCCGACTTCATTTGGAGTTGGAGTTCTCTTTTTTTACTCACCTCCGACTCCTCTCCCGAGACCTCCTGTCTTCTTGCGGTTGTTCGCTCGCCCCATACGCCAAGCTGGTGGATGGTCGACCTTACTTCCATGTTTCGCTTTCGTTTACCTTCATTCGCCCCTTCCATCGATAAATAGAACCATAACTAACCCATCTTCTGAATAGAAACGTGTTCAAGATCCTCCGCCCCACACTCTGTAAAGAGACGGATTTGAGGGAGAGGTTGGGGAGGGCGAGGATTGGGGAGAGGCCGAAGGATTTCATACCGAGGCTGGTGCCCAATATGAGTGGACAGTGGACGAGGGCGAGGCGCGCTGCGGAAGGGAAGAGATCGAATTCGGTGGCAATAGAGATGGAGATGGGGTCGGGATCGGATGTAGAGGTGAAAGGGGAGAGTGGGGAGAAGGAATGGTGATGGGAGTATGTCCAAATAATCGAAGAACTCGGTGTTCGTATGGAGGTTCGCCTCTCTCCCATTCTCCCATCTTCCCATTCCCCCGATTCGCTCAACTCCCTCTCCCTTAGAACCACACACACAAATCCACTCGAAACGGTGAAGTGCCCCTCTCCTCCTTGATAACGAAATGCCCCAACACAGGCCTCGATGTCCTCCGACACTGGCTGTGCCAGCCGTACTTCAGGAAACAGACGCCGTAGCTGGTTATTGGGGTGGATGGGAGGGCTGTGAAGGGGAATAGGGGTGTGAGGAAGGATAGGGAGAGGGATGAGGAGAGGGGGAGGGAGGGGAGGGAGGGGAGAATAAGGGAGGAGGAGATGAGGGAGGCAGTAAGTGGGGAATGTGGAGTATGTGGTGAAGGGAATTGAAGGCGGAGGAGGTTAAGGAGGGGAGGAGCATAAATTATAGATTAGATTTGTTGAGGCTCTTTCCGCCTGCCACTGGACTCAGAAATATAGACAGGATCATATTCATATGCATAAATAGCTAGAATTGTGTATGAATGCGAAAACGGGAACGACATAGATTGGGACAGAATGAACAAGTACCATATTCACGAACAACAGTCCGGTAGGGACCCTAAGGAAGGCAACGTGTAGATGCTAGAGCTTCTTCTAGTTTCACTTGGGGTTTTATTGACCAATCTGCCCCGTGCATCAAAGGCCACTATTCCGAGCATGACATTTCCTTCCCTGCTTGTCACACCATGGAAGACGAAGGACCTGTTCTTTCCGGCGCTCAGCTCTCTATCACCAGCTCTGCGGAAGGCTTGCCTCTGAATGCTATGGTGGTTTCCGCCGTGCCAAAACCCAGCAGGACGAGGGACGTTTGAAGAATATAGTGTGGAAGAAACGAAACACGGTGGAATGGGCGTTACCGAGGAGTGTGTATTTGCAGGACCGGGCCTGTGGCACAAGAAGAGCAGGAGTTGTGGTAGTACAACAGAGTAAAACAAGGTGATGGCGGGCAGGACTACGAACCACGCTAGAACAGACACACGAAGTTGCTGGGGAACACATTGCGCCCTCGCTGCCTGCGCGCCTCGTCCAGCAATTCTCCTGTCCACCACCCGTCGTCCGGGGTGGATGTCACCGCGATGATATCACCAGCATAGAAATCGAACTCTTCGTCGATAGTCGCAGCATAATTGTAGAGAGCCTTAACATAGCAGAGAACGGCGCTTCCATCTTCGGTCGTCACTTCTGGTGTTAGCGTAGTTGCCAGGTCCGTGACCTCCTGGGCAACTGGAGCGCTCGCATGGCTAATCGTAATATGTCGAAAGAGTGTGTTTGTTGAGCCGGAGTGTCGCCGCGCCTTCCCGTTGCGCTCGGGAGGGTTGGTGGACTTGACTGCGGACACCCTCCTATCACATGTAGGGCTTTCGTGGTTTGTCTGTCTGTTAGTCTATTCTGCACCATGTGCTTTGAAGGTCTCTTACCAAAAGGCTCTGTCTCCCTGTGCGACTGGCATCGGCCCTTTACACGTAAAACATCGAACCTCCTCTCGCTGTGTGGTAATCTCCACGATGACCACATTCATCACCAACTTGGTGCCCTGGCTCACTAAAGCCATAGTCATCGGTGAGTGGTTGCATCTGCCGTCCATCGTCCACTGTCAACTCATACAGCCCAACGGTAACAAACTCATTGAGCGCGTTCTGCATCGTTGGGTTGTAGCCGTATCTGTTCAGAATTGCATCGGCAACGAACTACGGGGTTTGAAATTCAAAGGTAAGCCGTATTTACGATCGCCTAGGGTGTCCTCTCAGAAATGCTCACCTTGATGCTCCCAACGTCCGCACGAAGTATCCGCTGGGGGAATCCGAAAGGGTCGAGCACCGTGACGCATTCTGTGGCAATTTTCTCCATCTGCAGAGATGATAGATCTGACAGATACTAGGAGCTCTGTGCTAGTCGCCGTCTACAGAAGTGGCTGATGCATTCTAGCCCTCAGCTACCTAGAGCCAGCAAACGTCAGGTAACACAGACTTACCAGATAGTCGAGCCGGCACGAATCAACCTCGTTGCTGAGATCTGCGAGGGCTCTCGCGATGGTTGTATATCGCACTCCTGGGCTGTAAAGAAGCGACAGCAGCTCCTGTTGCACTGCGAGTAGTCGCCTAGTTTTGGGAGTGAACGCGATTATGGGCGCAGTGCATGTCAAAACAGGTTTACGTACGTTAACAACCTTTGAAGGACTTCATTGGAAGCTTGTACTTTGGAAAGCATCGAAATCAGCACGGTCAGCCTCTCAGCAAGCTTCGCAGTTCCCTCTGCGTTCTGAAATCGTTGCTAGATGTGTCTATGAGAACTGGGTATGGAGCGGACCTTGAGTATTTCAACCCACTTCAATGAGCTTCAGGACTTTACATAGTGCTTCAAGAGCGCCCTTCAACAGTGGGCCGAACACTGGAATTGTCTCTGCAATTGAAAACGCAACATCCAGCACGGCAATGGAGTTTTGGAGAGCAGGCCGCCCATGACTCTTGGTTTCAGCTGCGGAGTGTCGGGTTGGGATGCGGATGCGTAGCGCCCTAACAGGGTTCAGAGAATGGAAGAGCTCCTTGAGAATCTGTGGGATGGGCTGGCCTGTGTTCTTCTTTGCTCGGCTGGTGGACATGGTGTGGAAGGTGTGGAAGGAAGTGAGCCTTGAAGCAGAGGTGCTTGCACTGCTTCGCACTTCATTTTAGGATGCGCCGTTCAGGCTCCGCTGGACTAGCACCGCATTCGATACCACAAGAGTGTCCTTTCAATCATTAATGTCCGGAACACAAATTAGTTTGATTACATCGTAGTAGCCGGCGAGAGCCCGGAAGAAACGCGACGGTGGGGGAAATAGTTGTTGGAAGACAATGCTCATGTCAACTCTATCTCTACAAATAATACCTCTATTTCGAATGTTTTACTTATCTTCTATTGTTCTACAGAGAACAACAACCACTTTGTATTATTCCCATTATACTCGCACTTATTGTTCTCTTATCTCCACCTTATCTCCATTCACTGCTATTGTTCTCTACTTATGGAACATCTATTGTTCTTTCCTATTGTTCCGCATATAGGTTATCCATCAGGAAAAACCATATTGGTCCCGGGATGCCCTGTGGCTCCCACAGGCATCCCAGGGCATCACAGAGCTGTCAGGGCAGCCAGGGCAGCCAGGGTCCCTGGGGAGCTCTCAGGGCAAAGTCAGAGCCACGTTGAATCCTGCGCAGCTCTGGGCGGCCCTGGGGAGCCCTGGGAAGCTCTGGGAGTGCCCAAGTCTGGGATACTCTGGGATGCTCTGGGATGCTCTGGGGTGCTCTGGGGTGCTTTGGGGTGCTCTGAACACTCTGAGTCTCTGAGGGGCTCTGAGGACAACCAGGGATCCGGTAGCAATTTCTCACATTCACGCACTTTTTGCAACAGTAGGGCAGATGTAATGTATATGTATAGGTCTATCAGCACTGGATTAAGTACAAGTATACGGTAAAGAAAAAGGAAGCAAGGCTAAGCAAGAAGAATGGTACGATGAGGAGAAGAGAATATTGATAGATAATGATTAGAAGAGGGTAATATTCCCATCGGCGATGGTATCCAAGTCCATGGCAGTGATTCCCTCTACGTCCTCGCCAGCTAGACCATCAGCCATATTGTTGAGGCCCACAGTATCCCTGAACAGATGATAGTATCAGAATAGTGCCACAATATAAGAGAAATGACCTACGCGATAGCCTTAAAGATACTCTCCTGGTAGTACGCAGCCCACCTTGGTGACAGCGTACTCAACGTATTCCAGTTCTTCTCATGGTACACATATCTTCGCCACAATTAGTTATGCATAGTAGCTAAACGTGTAGTCACGTACCTTTTCCGAATGCTATACTCCTTGAAGGGATACTGTTGGTATGAACCATGGCGATACTCACCAATGGCATGCTCAGTCTACCGGAGTGATAAGCAGGAGAAAACAGCGAGGGAGAAAGAAGCGTACAGCAACAATAGAAAGAATAACAGCGGAGACGGGAATCACTTGCGTCTTCCTAATTTCCTGAACACTGCGCAGGTCCGCCTTCGCTCCTGGGCTGAATATCGCAATCTGGAGAAGCTCCTTAATCATGGAATTGCCCCAGATCTTGGACTTCTCCACAGTCTTATTCTAATGGTAGTGTTAATGGTAGCATATATGTAAATCAAGAAAGAAACGTACCTTGAAGTCAATATCCCCATACACGAACTGAGTCTTGTGAAGCAGCCATGCCACCCTCTCCTCGATGTCGGTTTTCCTTCCCGTCAGACCATAGTTGGTCGACACAAGGAGGCGGGCTTTGCCGATGAAGGTATTGAGTAGACCGCCCTTGCCGTACAGAATCTGAGAACATGGTTAGCAAAGAAAGGATATATGAGCAAAGTAAACGCACATAAGTCAGGAGTCTCTCCTTCTCAACCTCATCCTCAAAAGCCGTATGCAGTGCATTCCTCATATGTGGCTTTTCCTTTATGACAGCCTGGAGGATATCAGTTGCCCATTGCCTATCATCGTGAGTGGTATCCCATTGCCCAAAAAGTACTTTCATCCGGACCATGCTCTTTGCCGCATCGCAAAGAGCCCTGACCTCCTCACTCTCAAAGCTCTCGCGAGTAACCTTGCTGCCTCCTCTGGAAGAGGGAGCAGGGGAAGGAGCTCTCGAGCTAGCCCGTGAGCCAGCCTTTGAGCCGCGGGGGAAAGGAGGGGGCCCGAGGTGGCGGCTGACAACGTCAAGCTATCATGCAAGAAAATCAGTATGACATATACACCGTATTTCAGGCACTCACACCATTGGTATTGAATTCGTCATCTTCTTCCTCCCCTTCATCCTCCAGCTCTACACTGGGCTCCTTTGCATGTCCCTTCTTGGTGGGAGACACACTGATCGCCCCCTCCTCAAAGATATCTTCAGGCTCGCCGTCATCCGACTGACATCCAGGGGCCTCCTCCTCCTCGTACTCGCCTTCGTCCTCATCATCGCCCTCAACCTCTATAGGGGCACCCTTACTAAGGTCTCTTGCAGCCTCTGCTTCGTCGTCATCAAGGACAATGTTGATGTTGTTTATCTTCTGGGGCGGAGTCTCATCGTCATCGGCATCCCCTTCCTCACTGGGGCCCTTGGTGTGAGAGGCAGCAAGGAGGCAAGAGTTCGCTTCCTGAATCTCTGTGAAAAATATGAGAAGAGAGGAGAAGAGAATAATACTATTAGAAACTGACCTTTGTTCTTGGCCGCCTGTGCCGCCTTCACCTCAGCCTGAGTCGGCTTCCGCTTCTTGGGGGCTGGAGCCTCTTGAACGTCAGGGGAACCATCCTCAGGCTCTTCAACAGACGCCGTCTGCTTGCGCTTCTTGCCAGAGGGAGGCACAGCAGGTTTGGCATTCTTGGCACGGGACCTGGGGGCAGGCTTTGCAGGAGCCTTGGAAGCGGGTTTAGCGCCGGGTTTAGCGCCGGAACCAGCAGCAGTCTGTTGGCGAGTGCTCTTCATGCTGAGAAATTACGAAGTTACAAAAGAGGTGTTGGAAGGTAAGACGTCAATGGAAGGGAAGAAACAGGTGCGTTGGCAAAGCTCAACCGTGTGAAGGGAGTGATGATATCAGAAATTGATTAGCGAGAGTATCTATGGTACGAGGAGAACATCTATGGGCTATGTAAGAAAATCTAAGTATTGGACCATTCGGTACGATAGTGAATATTATCCTTCCATCCGTACATATTATCAGCCCAGCCTTTGAGTCCACTATCAGTATGAAACACAAGTGAAGCACGATAACCTTTAAAATGACGGTTGAAGTGGCTTAGCTCTCGAGAACGGAATACAACAGGCACACCAGGGCGTAAACGAGAAACCAGACCAAGTTCCTGGAAGCATAAAGCACCATCATTACCCTTGACTTGATCGGTGCGACGTTCAGCATCTGAGAAAGCGATGACCAGGCAGATATCACTATCTCCCCAGTCGCGGTGGATACGAGTAGCACAGTTGAGGTTGAGAACAAATCCAGAGAAGGGGTAGGTGGGGGGGAAGTAGTTGCCAGGGAGGTGTTCGATATACTGAGAAAGAATCTTGAAGTTTTCAGGAAACAGCTCCTCCATCTACATGGACGTCAGAACAGACATATACGAACACCAAAAACCACTAACCTTTTTACGAATCCACTCGAAGATGGGAGCTGCAGCCTCTTGCATTCGTTGGAATACCTCCGAGTTCTTGTTCCACTCTGCGCTTGTCCTAGGGAGATTCCTGCCTGTATTCAGAAACTCCTTGCCTTCCTTTTGAACACTGGAAGGGTCGGCGTAGTTGGGAACACCGTCTCCCTATGTCATCGTCAGCCAGAGATATATAGCATAAACAATATGGCACTCACCCTGTTTGTATAGCGTCCATAAACATCACCATGGGCAGAAGGGTATGTGTGGCGAGGCCCCGCCTTCTTGGTATCAGTATCCTTGAAGTCTATGAAGGAAATGCGAAGAGTGTCAAAGAAATCGTCAATGTGCTTCTGAGGGATTTCCTCTAGAAAAGATACGAGACGGTTCCCATGCATATCATTGATATGAAGTGAGCCTCTAATGCATAGTGAGCTAGAATGCAGTGGTGAAGCAGTATGAAACGCACCCATTCAGAATGTCCGAAGACATCTCGATCCAGCAGTCGCGGTTCTGTCGCTTGCCCTTAGCCAGCTGGTTCACAAGTAGGGTCCGCAGCTCTTCAATGCTATGTGCTGGAGTGGCGCCCAGAGTTGATTTTCGCTGGCGTTGGGTATAGTCCCACCGAGCACCCTCCTCTGAAGTCTTGTATGGCACCTCCTTATTGAGCTCAGGAGAGAAACCCGTGTCGATAATGTGTGTATCCGACTTGACCTGAGCCTTATTCCAGTCCACTGTTAGCCATTCCTTAGGCGCAGGTGCGGGTGGTGCAGGAGAAAGTTCGGGTGTTGGAGCTGTCGGCGACTGTGAAGTAGGTGAAGCAGGAGGAGGAGCAGGAGGAGCAGGAGCAGGGAGTTGCTGAGCGGAAACAGAATCTGGAAGCTGCTTCGAGAGGATAGGGGGAAGCTCTAGCAGCTCTGACGATTGTATTGGCTCAGAGAGGAGGGAGTTGATACTTTCAACCCGACGTTGCTGGCCTTGAGGGTTAGGCACCATGGCCTCCTTCCACGCCTCCTCATCTCGGCCATTCATGTATTCCCTTAAAACAACAGATGAGAAAGGAAAATGGAAGGATAAAATCAAGGCTTACATGAGCGCGAAGTTCTGGAAAAACTCGTCAGTGTCGCGGAGGTCGGTACAGTCAATATCAGCCTTCCCCCCCTCAAGTATGAAGGCTTCAGAGGCAAGCCGGCTCATGATCAGAGGCTCTTCCCTCATAAGATGAGCGACGGCAGGAATAATGTAGTTCGTAATCTTTCCAAAGAAAAGGGACTCCGCTAACAGACCTTTTTGAGTAAAGGATGTAGAAATAGAGGAGTGAACTCACGATCGGGCATACGAAGTTCACGGGTGATTCGACCAAAGTATTCGAAGCTGATAGATCTCATGTCCTGTCGTACTCGGCAGCACGCCATTACAATGACCAGGTACATGGAACCTATGTCAAGTTAGAAATCTAACAAAAGATGGATAACACTTGTCAACTCACCTGCCGCGGCCATTAGCGCAACCACGGTCCCATCGTGAAAGTAGCGCCTCAGTAGAGGAAGTCCGACCTTGGAATGCCCAGTTCGGCCCACATCCTCAACAACCTGGTTCAATAGGTCCGTCAGGGTCCGCTTTGTCCTTTTCATTTCTCTATTAGAATGACAGTCAGAGAAGAAGGAAAAATATGCAAGAGCACTAGCAATAACATACTTCATAATCAACGCTGTGAAATGCATAGCGTTGACCCAGTAGATGACTTGGGCGATGGCTTCGAGAACTTCGGCGTCCATTATGCGGGTGACAACACCACTGAGGGTTTGAATAATGGGATTCTCGGTGGAGCGAACAGGGAGGTGTGTGTGAAGGGGATCCCCATTCTCCGGAGAAAAGGACGATGTGCAAAGCTGAGCGCGATGAGCCGACGAATCATATGCTGCCTTCGTGAGCGAGCGCAAAGTCCCAGGCATAAATCCATCATTGAGAGCACGAAAGACGACAATGGGGTTGGCGACCATCGTGGAGCTGGTCGTCGAGTTAGGGAGACACTCCCGGCACCCAGCGGCAAGCGTTGAGAGGAACATTCCTGCACGATGGTTGAGTGATTGGATTTCGCTACAGGAATCGCCACCATTGTGAATGAGATAGCCCGAGTCTGACAGGATGGTTGAGGGAGTATGGGAGGAACGGGTTGAACGGGTGGAGGGAGTGGGATTAGCTGTCAGGCGCTCCTCATCCTCTTGGTATGCAGTCGCATCGTCGCCCTCATTGAGATCCCCCAAGCCCTCAGCACCCATGCAGTCCATCCTACGACGCGCTTCAGCTGTCTGTCGCCGCCCTGCACGCACTCGAATTCCACTCGAACCACGCTCACAGTCCGGTTTTGGAGGTGGGATCATGATCCCTGGCTGGACTCGACCAGGCCCAAGCCAATCTGCGTTTCCTGCACGCCGGAGATTCTCCTCATTGCGGACTGGTGGATTGCCGTCATGGACCCAGTTGAACAGGCTATCCACGCTGCCTTCACGGTTCAGGCCACCATTGTCCAGCTGCTCCCCATTGTCCTCGTCCTCGTCAAGCTGTGGGCCACCATCCTCATCGTTGTCGAGATGCTGATTGGTTAGATTGCTGGAGACGGATGCACGAGGGGGGATCGTTATGGTAAATCGAGGTGGGTGGGCAGAGGTGGCTGGTGAAGTTGCTGATGTTGTGGATGACACCGCCGCCGTAAGGAATGGTGAAGGTAATGAGGGGGAAGCCATAGGGTTCCCTGTCGTTTCACCAGCGGCATTCATGGCAAAGGAGAAGGGATAGATGAGGTCAGGATCAGCAGCAGAGGCGGACGCAAGTAGTGACTGCCTGAGAGAAGAGGGTTCAGATAAGCGGGGACCGTGGCGTGAGGCGCGAGACGAGCGTCCGAAGGAGTCTTGATTTTGAGGATCAGGCTGGTCGTTTTCCTCGTCCTCGGAGATAGATCCCAGCCGTGGGCGCTTCGATATTTGAATGTGCCCGCCCATAGCTTCATCGC
This sequence comes from Coprinellus micaceus, assembly GCA_951394405.1. NCBI lineage: Eukaryota > Fungi > Basidiomycota > Agaricomycetes > Agaricales > Psathyrellaceae > Coprinellus > Coprinellus micaceus. Next base: position 4,850,998 of record OX596335.1, on the reverse strand, counting down.
CATCCCATTCCCAGTCCGACACCCTCCTGCATCCCCTTCGCTCAGCCTCCCCACCAAATGAAGATGCCGGGCTTGAGGCGCGTAATGTCGGGGCATTTGAGCCCCAGATATCCGAATCTGGTGTTGAGCCTCGACTGGATGCTGAAAGCTAGGCAAATAGCAGACAGGTCAGTTGTGAAGAGCCCAGTTTGAACAAAGTTGCACTTACAGAGTTCTGCAGTCGCGACATAGTGAAGGAGGATGCATGGCGCTGGGAGCCCACTGTGCGGCCACGCGCCCTAGCAACATCCTCAGTCTGAAGAGAGACCTGCAAGATCAGCTACTGAATTCCCAGAGTGGTGAGCACTCACCAAGTCACCAAGCCCAACGCTCGCCACCCCAACTTCCTGCTCAGTACTGCCAGCACGCTGGAGACTTCGATCAACGCCAGCACTGCCATAGGGCGGGCGGTCGGGCGCTTCTTCTAGCGTGAAAGTCTTGCTGGGGGCGCTTCTTCTAGCGTGAAAGTCTTGCTGGGGGCGGTTGCCAACAGGAGCAAGTCGAGGAGTGAGGCAAGCTTCTCCGTGCTTTCGGGTGCAAACGGGAAGTCACGACTGGCTTCTGGGTTCGCAGCGATGGCATGGCCGAGGGCTACCCGCAGAGTGAGGAGGTCGGTAGCAGACAAGGACACAGGTGACATGGCACAAGCCACGCGACGCGACGCGACGCGCTCGTGGGATGTTGAACGGACTGGACGAGATTTGGGTCGACCCAAATCTCGTCCAGTCACCTGACTGAACAACGGAGAGCAAATGGCCAAGTCTCTTCTTCTCCTCTTCCACTGTCAACACCCCCTGCTCCACCCAGTCCGCGCGCTCACTCCTCCAGACCTCTTCTCCGACGTTCCCAAACCGCCACGTCACCACCTTCGGTCGCGATTCCGAGGCGATCGCAATCAGTTACACCAATAACACCCCGGAGCAGAGCAAAGCGGCGACGATGAACGGCGATGACAACAACGATGGCAGACACGATGCAAACATCGTAGACATAGATATGGGTGTGGAGGAGGTGCAGGTAAGTAAGATTTCACAGATCTAAGAGCGAAGGACTTACCAGGGCTCAGGCTACAGACGGGCGCTTCCTAACAGTGTGACACCCGTCTCTCTCCTCATCCCCAGCGCCTCCAGCCTCGCTTCCTATGAAGCGAGGCATCTCTGGACGTTTCTAACGCGCTGCTGGGCGTCCCCGTCCTCTCTGCCTCGCTTCCAACGAAGCGAGGCGTTCCCGGACTTCCTCAACGCGTCCCCAGCGCCTCCCCGAACGTCCCTGTCCCTCTGCCTCGCTTCCAACAAAGCGAGGCGTTCCCGGACTTCCCCAACGCGTCCCCGAACGTCCCCGTCCCTCTACATCGCTTCCAACGAAGCGAGGCGTTCCAGGACGTCCTCAACACGTCCCCAACGCGTCCCCAAACGTCCCCGTCCCTCTGCCTCGCTTCCAACGAAACGAGGTGTTCCAGGACTTCCCCAGCACCTCCCCGGACATCCCCATACTCTCGGCCTCGCTTCCAACGAAGCGAGGCGTTCCCGGACGTCCTCAACGCGTCCCCAGTGCCTCCCGGACGTCCCTGTCCCTCTGCCTCGCTTCCAACGAAGCGAGGCGTTCCCAGGCATCCTCAACGCGTCCCCAACGCGTCCCCGTCCCTCTGCCTCGCTTCCAACGAAACGAGGTGTTCCAGGACTTCCCCAGCACCTCCCCGGACATCCCCATACTCTCGGCCTCGCTTCCAACGAAGCGAGGCGTTCCCGGACGTCCTCAACGCGTCCCCAGTGCCTCCCGGACGTCCCTGTCCCTCTGCCTCGCTTCCAACGAAGCGAGGCGTTCCCAGGCATCCTCAACGCGTCCCCAACGCGTCCCCGTCCCTCTGCCTCGCTTCGTTGGAAGCGAGGCGTTCCAGGACTTCCCCAGCACCTCCCCGGACGTCCCCATCCCTCTACCTCGCTTCCAATGAAGCGAGGCGTTTCAGGACGTCCCCAACGCGTCCCCAGCGCCTCCCGGACGTCCCTGTCCCTCTGCCTCGCTTCCAACGAAGCGAGGCGTTCCAGGACTTCCCCAGCGCCTCCCCGGACGTCCCCATCCCCCTGCCTCGCTTCCAACGAAGCGAGGCGTTCCCGGACGTCCTCAACGCGTCCCCAACGCGTCCCCGTCCCTCTGCCTCGCTTCGTTGGAAGCGAGGCGTTCCAGGACGTCCCCATCCCCCTGCCTCGCTTCCAATGAAGCGAGGCGTTCCAGGACTTCCCCAGCACCTCCCCGGACGTCCCCATCCCTCCCAACGCCTGCCGGACCTTCACACCAGCTCCGTCCCCACTTCATTGGAAGCGGGGACTTCCACATCCCTCCCAACACTTGCCGGACCTCCCCACCGCCTCCAGCTTCGCTTCCAACGAAGCGAGGCCTCGCCGGACCTCCCTCCCTCCTCCAGACGCGCTTCCAACAAAGCGAGGTGTCCATACTCCTCCCCATCTCCTCCGCCCTCGCTTCCAATGAAGCAGGGGCCCTAAGCACACCTCCACAAGTGTCCCCAATTCCTCACCTCACCGCCAACACCATCCAGTAATGCCGTCCAAGGACGTTCCCACCCACCTCACATTGAAGACCTCCACCCACCCTTCCACACCCTCGTTAGCCCAACTGACAGCGGCCATTGGACCCTGCATTTCATAGCACGGGGTTTCGTCACCTATCCGGGACCTTCCACCTCCATGGGTGCGAGATTCATCACTCATTTGTTCGGCTGTCCCAAGTATCCTCCAGCGACCACCCATTTGCAGGCAGAACTGCCACATTTCATTGCCTACGTCCTCCATCGCACCAAACTCCATACTTCTGTAACCTTCGCCTCCCTAATCCTCCTTCACAAGTCGCCGGCCTTTGCCTGTGTTGAGGCTGCCCCTCCTGTGCATCCACTCAAGGGCCAAATGTTTACATTCACGGTGCTGTCAGGCCTACCAGTGGCTGTCCCTTCCTTCCTTTTTGGTATTCCTTTGCTGTTTTGCCTATTTGCGGTGTTTGTTATACTAAGCATGTGTCTTCTATACCTGTCAATTCATTCTTTCCATCCTTTCAACCACCATGCCTCTATATGATGTCAATGATCTTCCCATTTGTCCCAACTGTGGCAAGCTGTTCGCGACACACCAAGGTGTCAACTCACACCTAGCCATGTCCAGGAGATGTGCCCCATACAAAAAGGGGAAACTCAGGGATATTGCCCTGCGCACCACCCCACCCCCCGATTCACATTCTCTACCTCCTCACTCTTCTCCCTCAACTACACCACCACCTCAAGGCAGCAATCCACTTGATTGGCATGATCCAACATGGCCAGACCCTCAAGACATGTCTGACGATGATGAAGATTGGGATTACCACGAAAACCTAGACCGCTTTCTGGAAGCCTTTGAGCAAGACGAATATGAACTCCTCCCAGGCTTGGGAGATCCAGGACCACAAACACAATCCCATCGACAAGAAGAGAGACAAAGACTGGGTCAGGTTATATCAAGAGCCCTGCTAGACGACGAAGACACCCGGTTTATTGAATTCCCCTTCCCCAATGCTGGTAAAGCCCTCCGATGCCACCCTTCAGAAACTCCCAGCAAGGATGCCGATGGTGATACAGTCATGGACGGAGAATCACATGAGGATAACATGTATGCTCCCTTTGCATCAGAGTTGGACTGGCGGATTGCTCAGTGGGCGGTGAAGGAGAAGGTTGGGCAGAGTGCGTTTGATAGACTACTTGAGATTCCAGGTGTACGTGCTTTTCCTGACTCTCTTTCTTATCTGACACTGTCTTTTAGGTTGTAGAAAAGCTGGGATTGTCATTCAACAATGTTCGACGACTGCATCAGATAGTCGACGCTCAGCCAGATAAAGCAGGGGAGTGGACCACAACCCATCTCAGTTTTCACGATGATCCATCCATGACTTTCACTATCCGTCACCGTGATGTTCTCAAGGCAATTGAAAGCATCTTCAGGAACCCCAAACTTGGCCCACACCTGGTCTACAAGCCTTCGAAAGTCTATTCCGATAACTCCAAAAGCAACAGAATCTTCTCCGAAATGTGGACGGCAAAGTGGTGGCATGTTCTACAGGTGCGTGAACTAGACTGGCTGTCACAGCTTCACTCTCAAGCAGAACAATTAGTCTCAGCTTCCAGCCCACGCAACCGTCGCGCCCATTATTATCGCCACAGACAAGACTCAGCTCACCCAGTTCTCCGGAGGAAAATCAGCATATCCTGTATACCTCACCATCGGCAATGTTCCCAAATCCCTTCGGCGGAAGCCCTCATCCAATGCTGCCATTCTCATCGCCTACCTATCAGTGGATAAGATGGATCGCTCGGAGATGTCAGAAGCGGCACACCGGTCCAAGATGCAGAGGGTATTCCACGAGTCGATGAGGCATATTCTTGCTCCACTCATAGAGGCAGGGAAGTCTGGGGTGGAGATGGTTAATCATGTGGGGGAAGTTCGCCAGGTCCATCCCATTCTCTCGTCCTACGTAGCCGACTATCCTGAGCAGTGTTTGGTCACCTGCAGCAAATCAGGAACCTGTCCCAAATGCCAATGCAGTGCTGACAACCTTGCAGATCCTACACCAAAGCCACGTCGCACTCCTCACTGGACTCTAGACGTCATTCAGGAAGCCAAGAGGGCTAGCAATGGGTCAACAAATCAGTTCGCCAAGAAGTGCTTGGAGAAGGATGTCACAGGTGGTGTTTATACGCCATTCTGGAAGGATTTCCCATATACCGACATCCATCGCATCCTCACCCCTGACGTACTCCACCAGCTCTATCAAGGTGTCTTCAAGCATGTCATTGGCTGGTGCCAGAGCGTTGTTGGAGAGAAGCGCCTCGACCAGCGTATCCGCTCACTACCCCAATTCCAAGGCTTGCGGCACTTCAAGAATGGCATATCGGCACTCTCACAGATATCGGGGGCTGAGCGGAAAGATATGGCGAAGATTCTTATTCCATGTCTGGTTGGTAGGGCTCCCCCAGAGGCCATCAAAGCAGTCAAGGCCCTCTTGGACTTCATCTTCCTCGCCCAGTATCCTACCCATGACGACCAAACCCTTCAGTACATGAAAGATGCGTTGGACCGTTTCCAGGCGAACAAGAAATACTTCATCGACGTCAAAGCCCATCCCTCCCTCAATATACCCAAATTCCACTCCCTTGTCCACTACATTGAATCCATTCAGTTCTTTGGCACCACCGACAACTACAACACTGAAATGTTTGAGCGCCTTCATATCGACTTCGCGAAGGAGGGGTGGAGGGCAACAAATCAGAGAGATGAGTTTCCCCAGATGATTCACTGGTTATCACGACAGGAGAAGATCGATATGTTTGCTCTCAACCTCTGCGTCAAAATATCACCGCCTCTGCCAGAAGAATCCAAATTTAACAACCCTCTTGCTCATGCTCCTCCCATCATTATTGCAAAACAGTCCCCTGCCCCAAACCGATCTATCGTCACTATTGAAAAGATCCACAAGGCACCACAATTTGGAGCTCACCTCAAGCAGTACCTGAACTCATTTCTGGGACACCAACTAGGGCGACAAAGGCTGGAGCGCGCTGACCTTCCTATCGACAAAGTTGATGTCTTTCCCCAGTTCCGCTTCCGCCCCGCTTCTCTACATGATGAAGACAATGAAAGCAATACAGTCAAAGCTTTCCCTCACCCAAAGAATGGCCGCTTTGACACTGTCGTAGTAATGGATGGAGAGGATGCAGAGGCAACAGGGCTAGAAGGTATTGACCTTGAACATCGTCTTGCAGATTCACTAACCAAGCTTTCCCATAGGAACACGTATTGCCAGAGTCAAGGTTATTTTCAAATTTCCCCGCTCTATCGACTTGCCAGGCCGGCGTGAACCACTTCCTTCCAGTTTAACCCAAGGTGCATTTGCATACATCGAATGGTACTCAAGACAGGCATCTCAGGCAAATGTAAACCATGGAATGTACCGAGTAAGCAAGGCACTTGACTCTCAAGGACGACCTCAAGGCGCAGTTATTCCACTATCCAATATTCGGCAGAGCTGCATGCTCACTCCTGTATTCAAGGACTCAGAGATTCCGCCTGAGGAAGAGAGACGGTGGAGGTCAGACAATGTATTAGACATAGCGGATACATTCTGGGTCAATAATTGGGCCAGTAAGTACATGTACCAGACTATCTGGTAGAGTAGTTCATTGTGTTGCCCATACTGCCCTCAGGGCATCCCAGAGCTCCCCAGGGCATGCTGGGGCTTCCCAGGCTGCCACAGGATTTTGATGTTATCCTGTGCCACCCCACACAGCCTCCAAACACCCGTGGAACTCCGGGCAGTCCCTGCCATGTCATCATTTTGACCCCAAACTCCCAGGGCATCCGGGGATCAAAATGGTTTTTCCTGATGTCTATTGTTCTCCACAGTATATAGTCCACACTGTAAGTGGGTGAGTCCCCATCGAACTCTCCCCACTTACAGGTGCGTATCTTGTATACCCTACTTACCTTCAATCTAACATCGAACTCTCCCCACTTACAGTGGGTCATACTTGCATCGTTCTACAATAGTAATCATAGGGGGGGAGTAAGAGGTGAGCTGATGAAGAACTAGTCCATGGACTGTTATATAGAACGCAATTTTAAGCCTACATCAAGAACACACACTCAATACGCAAGGACTGGCCTACATGACGGCCCCTTATCGGTTGATGTTCTAGGTGGGAGGTGTGATTGCTATAATTAAACATCCCTAGGTGCAAGTGGGAAAATAGACGCGCTAAAGGGCCAAGGGCAAGACCGTTATACAGAATTAGCGCACAAACGATCCATCCCCAGGCAGGTGATCAAACGGACCGGGCGATAAGACGAAGCTTCTATCTCCGCAGAACACCCAAAGGTGTGCTGGTATATTACGGTCGACATATCGATGGAATCCATTCCCGTCACATCCACCTCGATGACATCCGAATCCCCGTTCTCGAGCTACTTCAACAGCAATAACGTCCCCTCAGCTCTTGAAGCTGACGGCATCGCAGCCCTGATCGCGGATCGGGGGGAGGCGGCGAGCGGGATTCGTGCGAGGTTGGAACGTTTGGTGAAGGAAGTACAGACCCTCCAAGGTCAGCTCGATCAGCACACACACCACGTCGATAAGCACAAGGCCATCATATCCTCTTTTCGCCGACTCTCCAACAACACCCTTGTTCGAATCTTTCTTGCCAGTCGTTCCCATTATGAATTCTCACCGATCGCCATCAGCCACGTTTCTCGCAGGTGGCGGAAGCTGGTTTTGAACATACCTTGGATGTGGACAACAATCGCTGTAAACGTAGATGGGCGCACTCAAACCCCGATGGATATGCCGGATCGAAGAGACAAGCCCATAATGGAGGTGGTGTCTGCACATTTCCAGGCTCAGTTGGGCACCTCGAAGGAAGAAGACCGGGCCATATTGGAGAAGGTATCAGCCTATCTCCAGCGGTCGGGGGCGCTTAGTCTATATATCAAAGTGAAAGCCGGCCCCATCCATCCCACTTCGCGTCAACACAAGGTGGGCGTCCACGAACATCTCGCAGATATTCTGGGACCCAGCATCTCCCGGTGTACGCAGCTCAACGTCAATGTGCCGAGCGACTCCCCCCTCATGCGCTTGCTCCAGCTCCCAGGCTCGAGCGGCGTTTCCTTACAGTCACTAACGATCGACCTCGAGCCCTGGTTCCGAAAGGTACACACTCCGGATCCCGCTGCACCTCCACCTGAGTCCATGATCAACCTCCGCAATGCCCAATCCCTCACCTTTCTATCGATACAAGGCATGGACCAATCCATGGTCGAGGCGAATGTCGCCCTCACGGTCAATTGGTCTATGCTAACGAACCTTCGTCTTCGTCCGTCGGCCAGTGCTCGATTCAGCCAGCATCATGTCATCCCCATCCTTGCGGCATGCAACAACCTCGAGAAATGCTCCCTTACCTTCTTCGACCCTGTCGGCCAAGATGTGTTCCCTAAATCCCTCCAGAAACGCCCTTTGGGGGAGATTATCGTGCCCAAACTATACCGGTTAGATCTTAACGGGTCCGAGGTGGCGACGAGGGGCATGGCATCAAGGCTCACCCTCCCATCGCTCACAAAACTCAGCACCATGTTCAACAGGGCGACCTACCCGGCCTCTGAAGAAGAGTCTGCTCTTGTACAATGGCTCGATCGCTTCGGCGATCAGCTGCTTGATGTGTCATTCGACTACGGTTCCATCACTCAATCTGCCCTGGCCTATTGTCTAGCTTGCTTGCCCAACGTTACTCGCCTCTCAATGATTGGGAGGGCATATCATACTATTTACCCCTTCATGCCCAAAAACGACGAGAATGGCCCCTACTCCGCACTCATTGACGACAACCTCCTCGAGAGCCTCACCCCACGCTTCGATGACCTGAACATTCCCGAGAGCCTCACCCCACGCCCCGATGACAACAGCATCCCTGAAAGCCTCACCCCACGCTTCGATGACCACCATATCCCTGAGACTCTCACCCCACGCCTCGATGACAACAAAATGCTCGAGAGCCTCGCCACACGCTTCGATGAAGATGCTGAAGCGGACGGCAGCGCCGACTGGGAGGATGTGTGCCTCTGCCCCAGGTTGCAACAATTCTTCTGCACCCTGGGCCCCGGCGAGCGTAGCGAGAAGGCTTTCATAGAATTCATTCTTGCCAGGTACGGGGACGGGATAGAACTGGAACTTCCAGGGGGCGTTAGTCGAATCGACAAGGTTGCTCTCATGTTTTCCTATGAGAAACCTCAGACGGAGGGGTGGCTGGACATTGTGGAGGAGGTAAATCGTGCTGTGGATGCCAGGGGTATGGCCCTTGATGTCCTTTATACTGAACATTCTGAGTTAAGATTGATGGAGAGTATCTACGAGGGTATGGCGTCCTAGTCGGAGACGTAGACGGAGTCATATCTGGTAATCTTCATATCCGTTCGCAAGTCTGAACTCGACCTTCTTCTTTCGTCCTTTTCCTCGTTATCATCGCCTACCTTCATTATTGTGATACTCTTATGCCATCCTCTCGCCCTGTGCCGTGTTATTAGCCTGCGCCCCGCCTCAACCTGTATTCTGCTGTCGACTTGTGTCTTGCTATCCTCCACTCTTGCACCTTCCTTACTATCTACCTTGCTGTTGTCCCGTGCCTTCGCCTACGACGCTCTGTGTACATATACCAATTTCCAACTACATCGAACTGGCGGTGTGACCTTTCGATTGAGGGGTGCCCGTAAACTCACTTCCTCCGGCGTGGAACGGGAAAGGGAGAAAAAAATCACTCTGCAGAAGTCTTCTTCACACCACTTCATGCGCTCACACTTGTGAAATTGATAACGATTCTAAATACACGGGCGCTCGTATTAACACTTATCTGAGCAGTGTCGGGGTGGATATCATGGGTCAGCGTAAGGTTTCGATCATCCCTTGCTCCAGGACAAATCGATGTTTGCACCAGCCAATGCGCGTTTATTAGCCCCTGCAAGAACCAAGTGACTGGTTCAAAGTTGCCTCCGAGTCTCTTGCACGCGCCAAACGTGTAAGAGACCGGAATGGCCAGCACCTCGCAGACATTCGCCCCTAAGAGCAAACTATCATAATCTCCTCCCTATGTCCCACCTTCTGTCAAGAATCCTCCCATTGGACGCAACAGCGTGATACGCTAGATGTGGCTCCGATACGTTTCCTCACCTCTGTATAGTATAGAGAAGTGTATATTCGCGAACTTGCGTGGGTTAGTACCGGCCGTCATGCTCCATGACATATGCACAAGCTGTCCTAAACCGTAAGAAGCGTGGTGAGATAGGCTATACGACGGCGAGAAAGAGTGTGGTAAAACGCCGTCGATAGTCCGGAGGGGGTTGGAATGGTTTTTTTCGCGGACCCCTAACTGTGAATCTGATCCGGTTTGGTTCCCTTGGCGCGCTCCGATTCGGCCGGGTCACTGGATTGCCGTTCCTTCGATTTTTGCTTTTGCTCCACCACCTCAAAGCACCGCACCCCCCTTCGTAGCTTAGGGCGGGCGATTCTCCACATCGCAGCGTGCCTTTTTCACAATTCTCAACCTTACTCTAATACGACGCCAGTCGTGAAGCCCGTAAACAATGGGAATGTTAGCTCCAGAAGTGCCTAGGCGGACTCGGAGTCACCATGCTTCGCAGCAACTACACCTCCAACACTCACGTATGGTGCGTGACTTTTGGCTTTTTGTTCTGAGCTGCTCAATATCTCTTTCGACTTTGCATCCGTTCATTCCTTCGACGATCGAAGTAGCCTCCTTCGCCAATTTGTGATCGCTCTCCAGCACTAGCTCGACTTGGTTGTTAGCACCGCGAACGGCATTCGCCGCTACGCGGATGTTTCCTCCCACCCGGAAAGTTTGACACACGGTTCGGCGAGGAGAGGAAGATTTCCCCAGGCTCCCGACACCATCCAGCCACATCTACCTCGCCTCACCACCCAACCACGACCATGTATAAACTAAGCAACCCCCCGATTCTGCATCCACGACCGTCGGAACCTGTCTCCGCAATATAAGGCTAGGGTGCCAGTACATCGCGAGGATGGGATTGGATGCAAGCTTTTTGGAAGAGAGGGATTCGACATTTAAGCTGGATGAGCGAACCCTTCAAATGACATTCACCCTTGCCCGTGCTGGATATCGCTTCCCATCTCTCCCTCTACCGCATTATCTCCCCCTTCCTTATCCTCCCTGTTCCGGGATCTGACATCACACCCTCGTCTCACCCCATCTTCCGCCTGCATGCATACCCGTTTACCCCACCGTTGGTCTTCCTTGCCCCTTCCACACCGTATCCCTGGATTCCCCGAATCGAGGAATGGGTCTAATATCCTGGGCCGACGGACTGGACGATTCAAATCGGCTCAGGCGATCGAGCTATATGCTTGAATGTGTCCCCAAATCGGAGCGCATCTGCCGAAGGTATGTCACGAGGTATGGCTCAGTCATCTTCCCCATTTCTCCCCTTTGTAGTGTCACCCATTCTCTCTCGATGAGCCCCTCCTATCCTAATTCCTCCCATCGTCTGCACTCCACCCTAATGTCCGGACTCTTACTTCCCTTTTCAAGTCACACTAAGGCACGTTCAGTGGATACCCTTACCTGCGCCCCGACTGAAACCAGCAAGGTTTCACATCCAAAGGGCAGCTCGCCAGACCCTCACGACGCGATGGGATCAGAGCGCGCCCCGCACCGGCTTGGTCTCTTCCTCAATTGGGACACAACACCCGCTAGTGCGTGGCCTTGGCCAAAGCTGAGTGAGGCACGAGTGGGCCATGTCATGATGACTGCGTTCGCAGGTCGTAGCGACCACGAGCGGTGGAGAGAAGAGGAGGGGGGCCACCCAGTAGTAGGATGGGAGAAGAGGATGTTCAGGATGAAGGCTCCAGATTACGGCTTATGTCGTCGTGCTGTCGGACCTGATCATCGCCTATTCCCATCGACCGGGTTTCTATGTCTCCCCCTGGACTATTTCTATTCTGCTCTTGAGATATTTGAGTACCGTGTGGACCTTATACCATGTGTTCGTACCCGTCTCCGTCTTGGACGAGAGTCAAATCGACCATGACCTTTTGTATCCTCATTCTACGGCTTTACAGGAGAAAAGACGAATGCAGCGCGTAGCGACAAGCGAATACGGTGAGCCCATCCAGAAGTTGAAATGCGTGTACAGGAAGCACTATTCATGACGTAAATTCAATACTTACAGAAACCCATACCCGCCCCCCGATACAAGTTCTACTGACATCCCCAACCTACCCAATCCCTCATCGAGTTCTCCTCTCCGCCACGCTTCAGAAGTCTGCAGGACTTCGCCTCTTCAGTAGATATAAGATGTCTTGAGAGCGAGACGGAACGTATCAACGCCGCACTCCTTCAGCTCCTTCTCGATGTCGACCGAGCGGGGGCGGTTGTAGCTCAAGACGACCTCCTCAATCCGGCGCACGGACCCTCTCATCCGCTTCGTTCCATCTCCGTACCTTGCCAGCGCCATCTTCAAGAATGCCCCCTCGCTTTGCTCCGTGGACCCCATCCTGCACTCGAATCTTCTGAGCCTAGGACATAAGCACGCCTCAACTTCCGCGTGCCCATCACCACCGTCGAACCCTGGGGTGAACCGGGAAACGAGGTCATCGTCAATGACTGCAGCGCCACGCGTACGATGGGATATATCTAACCCCCCCTCCTCCTCGACAACGCTGGGGGTTCCGAGCAACCTGAGGTTGACAACGTTGGGAATGCCTTGGAGGCAGTAGAGAAGTGCAGACGGCGCTAATGAAGAATAGTCAAGGGTGACGTTGGAAAGTTGATTTCCATATTCCTTGACCCATTCGACTTGTGGACTCCTCGCAGCATCCCGAGGGTACGCGTGGTTCGAATGGTCGATGGATAGGGATGCCAGAGAAGGGAGAGTCAGCCTAGATGGTAGCCCCTGCGCATTTGGGTTCTCACCGGAGAGGTTCAGCGATCGGAGGTTGGGGAGGGTGACCAGCTGATTCGGGAGCGGCTGAGGAGGTAGAAAGTCCATGGGGAAGCACAAGTCGCACACCTCGTGGAACTCAAGACTACAGTCAACTAGGTTAGGGCAGTTGAGCATGATCTTCAAGGCATCGAGCTGGGTGAACAGCCTTGGCACGCCCCCGCTCCCGATGGAGAGATGATTGAGCATCGCCCAAGGGGCAGGGAGTTTCCCGATTGCTTGCGCCGCCGTGCTCACTATCTCCAAGCTGGCGAGGGAGGCACTGCGCAAAGCTCCGACGGTGCTAGCAAGAGGGGTCCCCATATGGGGGCTCTGAACGTCCATGGGGAAGAAATACATTGCACATTCTATGTCGATCCGCCACTCTGCTGTCATGCGAAGCGACCTCACGTTCGACATGCGATCAGGCGTGATCTGAAGTAAGGGAAGAAGAGGGGAAGAGAAGTCTTGCACTGATATATCGAGGTCGACGGACTCCCAGCGAGGAGAGGAGGGTTGAAGGAGTTGGACCAATGATTTGTGCAGTTGCTCCACATCAGAGGCGTACTCCGAGTACCGCCGCTCGCTAGTTTTAAGGGATAGATGAAGCGGGCTGTTCTCCGAACGATGGAGATACACGGCGACCCTCCTCGGGATCCTCTCAAGACCCTCCTTCCACCCTTTTTCCTTTTCGTCACGGAGCGCCATATCCTCCGTTGGGAGTGCTGCTGGATCATTCACGTCAAGATGGCGAGGGTGGCCTTCGACATCGGGGGCGATGACAATCTTGGACCATAAGGCAGGCGTAGTGATCGCAAGCTCGCGCCAGCGACGAGACACGTGTGATATGGTCACCGAGGGAAAGCCTTTATGGTCGAGTGCGGCTTTGAAGAAGGCTAGTAGGACATCGTCTGGAACATCGTTAAGGGCAGAGTTCAAACTGGGGTCAGGGTTGTCGCCCAGGTGAACGGGAGGTCGAGGATCCTTCCCTTCCATTGAGCTAGAGATGGTGTGAGGGGAAGACATCGTTCAAAGGGGTGCGAATGTGGGGAGCGGTGAAAGATGGGAAGAAAGGGCTTGATTGAAGCTCCGACGCTACGTGTAGGTTATATCGGTAGCTGGGATTGAACTGCGAACGTTAAATAGGCTTTCGTGCACGGTTCGGGCGATGAGTCTTATTCGTTGAGGCGTAAATGAACAGAGCATATTAAGCCTAGTACCAATTGTGGGGTTTGAGTCCCTCTAGAAAGGGTAAAGGGGAAGCGGACACCTGTCCGACCCACCCACGCGCAGGAGGTCTGTAGGCGGTAGCACCCATTGGTGCACGCTGGGCCCTCTTAACCCGAATAAAATTATCTTCAAATCCATAAGCATACGCCTATGTACCGAGAGATTATGTATAAAGTAATCACCCATGAAGGTACCAGAGTAGTCGAGCTACTCAGCTAGTCGCCGTCAAAGGCCCCTGCGCGTGACTGGTCAGGAGACCGAGGGATAAGATAATGCATACACTTCGATCTCCGATGCGCGATAGAGAGTCCGGTGGTATATTACGGACGCATCGATGAAGTACTGCTCTGTCGTATCCACCACATCCATGACTTCCGAATCCCCCTTCTCGAGCTACTTTGACACCAACGGCCCCCCTTCAGCTCTTGACGCAGACGGCATCGCAGCGCTGATCGCGGATCGAGGGGAGGCGGCGAGCGAAATCCGCGCGAGATTGGAACGGTTGGCGAAGGAAGCACAGGGCCTGCAAGGTCAGCTCGACGAACATACCCAGTACATCGATGAGCACAAGGCCATCATATCCTCTTTCCGCCGACTCACCGACGACACCCTTATTCGAATCTTCCTCGCCGGTAGCGGTCACTTCAGATTCTCGCCGATCGCCATTAGCCATGTCTCTCGCAGGTGGCGGAAGCTGGCCTTGGACACTCCGCTGATGTGGACGACGGTCAGGGCGCACATCCGCGAACGCCGTACTGCTCCAGCGAAAGCGGTATCCCAGGCGAGGTTGGAGAGGGTATCAGCCTATATCGAGAGGTCGGCTTCACTTGGGCTATCGATTGAAGTGACAGCGGACCCTATCAACTCTTCTTCGCTTCAAGAATGGCTGGGTGTCCACGAAGATCTCGCGGTGATTCTAGAACCGACATCCTCTCGATGGGAGCAGCTGCATGTCAATGTTCCCACCGATTCACCCCTCATCCGCCTCCTTCGAATCCCAGCAACAGGTGTTGCTGCCTTACACACGCTGTCCACCAACTTCGAGAACCTCTTCAGGAAGCTCGCCCCTGAAACCCCCGAGGCCCCTTCGACTGTGAACCCCACGATCAGCGTCTGGACGGCCGAGTCCCTCACCACCCTTTCCCTCTTCGGCATTGGCAAGTCCATCATCGAAACAAACGTCACGCTCCCAGTCCAGTGGTCCGCCCTTACCTCGCTTCACCTTTCTTCAGGAAGCCAGGGTCATCTCCGGCAGCACCACGTCACCCCTATCCTCTCAGCCTGCAGTAACCTCGTCAAATGCTCCCTCACATTCTACAGTGACAACACGGAATCCCCCGTGACGCAGATCGCTGCTGAAGCCACCCTTCCCAACCTTCGATCGCTTGAACTTCATGGCGCCGAGGTCGAGGCGAGAGGTCTAGCTTCCAAGCTCACCTTACCATCGCTTACAGGACTTACCACCCTCTTCACCATGGCTACCGATGCTGCCCGTGAAGGAGAGTCTGCTCTCGTAGAGTGGGTTGACCGCTTCGGGGATCAACTGTTGAACGTCTCGTTCGACTACGTGACGATTACTCAATCCGCCCTGACTCATTGTCTTTCTCGCTTGCCCAACGTCGTTCGCCTGAAGATGACCGGCAAGTCAAGTTCCACCGTATTCAACATGACTCCCCCAGGTCACTCGCTTGGCCCTCATTCAGCGCTAATCGACGACGACATCTTGGAGAGCCTCACCCCGCGCTTCAGTAACGATCACAGCGAGCTCAACGGCAAGGGATTGTGCCTCTGTCCCCAGCTGCAGCGACTCGAGTGCCATATGGGCTTCGTCGAGCGTAGCGAGGCAGCGTTTGTTCAGCTTATTCTCGCACGGTATGGAGACGGAAAGAAGCAAGTCCTACAAGGGGGTGTCCGCCGAATCGAGGAGGTTGTGCTTACCTTCAACTACGAGAAGTGCGATAAAGAGGGGTCGCCGGACATCGTCGACGAGGTGAATAAAGCCGTAGACGTTGGTCCCTTGGCCATCAACGTACGCTACCATGCACCGCTTGCATTAGAAGCGGCCCAGAGTCTCTTCCAGCATCTGGTGTTCCGGCGGGAGAAGTAGGCAGGGTCGTAACGGGTAATGCATCGATTCCATCGATGGGTCTTCCTGCTTTCGTTTGTTTTCTTGTTTTCATCATCCACTTCCACCGTCTTCACGTACCTGAGTCTTGCTATCGTCCTGTTTTCTGCTATCGTCCTGTACCTTGCTATCGTCCTGGGCCTCGCTGTCGCCTTGTACTACCATCGTACCTTCGCCACCGTTGCGCTCCATGTAAACTAACGAAGAACTACATTGAACTTACAATACGGTATTTGGTTGAACCGGCTGTACGAACACCCTTTCAAGGCGTAGATGGGACGATCCCGACGTGGATAAGGACCAGCGATACAGACAAGGGTTCCTTCCTGATGCCTTCCCGAATGTTTCTGCGCCGAACGCGATCGCCTGTTTGGGTTGCATAATCCCAGGTGCATTTGAAGGTGGCACTGGAGATTGGCGTCTTGGACCGCTGATGTAGGGATTGATAAGGACACGGGGGATCAGCGATCCCGCCCTGCGTGCATTAAGCGCCCGTGGACGGACCGTAGATGTAGAGATAAGATAACACTTTGATCTCCGCTGACTGCTGAGTGTCTCGAAGATGCCTAATCGATCAAACCCCCTTCCTTTCAATCCACCACCTCTATGACTTCCGAATCTCCGTTCTTAAGCTATCTCGACACCAACTATGTCCCTTCTGGTCTTGAAGCAGAAGGAATCGCATCCCTGATCGCGGATCGATCGGCGGTAGCGAGCGAAATCCGCGCGAAGCTGGAGCGTTTGGCAAAGGAAACCCAGGCCCTCCAAGATCAGCTTGATCGACATACCCTCTACATCGAGAAACATAAGTCCATCATATCCTCCCCTCGCCGGTTCCCCGACAACGTCCTCGTTCGGATATTTCTTGCCAGCTGTGATCAACCTGGCTACCCAGCGATATTTATCAGCCATGTAAGTCGCCGGTGGCGAAAGCTGGCTCTGGATACCCCTCTCCTGTGGACAAGAGTCTCTATCCATGTCCACGGGGAGATTAGCCTCATGGCGATATTCAGAGGAGTAGCAGGCCAGGCAACCTTGGACCGTGTTTCGGCATATGTCAAGAGGTCAGGCGAGATGGATCTCTGCTTATCTATCAAAGGAGAGGACCCTTCCAGCCCACCACGCCATGGCACCACGAAAAGCCTCCACGAGGATCTTGTGACGATTCTGCACCCCACCTTTCCTCGGTGGAAGCACTTCAAGCTCGATGTGCCTAACTACTCCCCTTTCATTCGCCTACTTCAAGTCCCTGCTACTCGCGTCCCCGCCCTAGAGTCGCTGACAATCGACTTCGAGAGTTCGTATCAACGGTTCAGACCCTACTCCAAAAAACCGCCGATGAAACCCACGAACGCCGAGACTCGCTCGGAGACACCCACGGATGTTGAGTCTCGCTCGACGACGCCCACGAACGCAGATTCGCGCTCGACGACGCCTACGGGTGCTAAGCCGACATCGACGGGGTCCACGAATGTTGAGGAGCCTTCGCCGGAACCTACCGTTGACGTGTGGACAGCAGAGTCCCTCACCACCTTGAGGCTCCTGGGTATAGAGAAGGACGTTGCGGAAGTCAATGTCGCCCTTCCAGTCCATTGGTCCAACCTTACCTACCTTCAACTTCGTTCGGGGAGCCGAGGCCATCTTGGCCAACATCACGCCATCCCCATTCTGGCAGCCTGCGTCAACCTCGTCCAATGCTCTCTTACCTTCTTTAACAATGTCGACACGCAACCACTTCCCTCTAACGCCGTTATTGGGGTGACCCTTCCCAAGCTGAGAGCGCTGGAACTGTACGGCTCCGAGGGTCCGGCGAGGGGTTTGGCGTCCAAGCTCATCCTCCCTTCCCTTACAAATCTCACAACCATCTTTACAACTAACGCTCCACTGCCTGAAGGGGAGCCCGCCCTTGTGGAGTGGATCAATCAGTATGGTTGCCAATTGCTGGACGTGTCGTTCGATTATGTTTCCCTCACACAATCGACCTTCCTCCACTGCCTCGGCCACTTGCCTAACGTCGTTCGCCTCGAGATGACTGGGAATTCAAGGAACTACCCAGTCGTACTCCCTCTCTCTCGTGATCGATCCAAGCCCTTCTCGGCGTGTATCAACGCTGAGCTCCTGGCGCACCTCACCCCAAAGTTCAGTGACGATGGCACCCTGGGCGGCGACCGAAAGGAGGCATGCTTCTGTCCGAAGCTCAAGCAGCTTGTATGCTATATGGGATCGAGTTGGGACGTGGAGGAGCCGTTTGCGAAGCTCATCCTTGCGAGGTACGGAGATGGTACGAAAGCAGTGCTTCAAGGCGGAGTGGTCCGCATCGAACAGGTTCTTCTCGACTTCCACGACCGCGAGAGAGGCGGTAAAATAAAGCCATTCAGCATTATGGACGCAGTATATAGTGTTTCAGACCCTACTCTTCTGGATCTTTGCGTCTATTATGATGCGCCCGAGCGACCGAGAACCGCTTTTCCCAGTTTCCGTCCGGAGCGAGTGCGATCAATAGTGTCTCATTCATATACCTAGATAGGCCTCTTGAGCTTCAGTGTACATACTCATTTGCTTGGGACGTCTGCCTTGGGTTACGACATTCCATGTATACTTCAATTATGCGACCCACTTCTTTTACCGCATACCTAGGGAAGAGCAGAGGGACGGCAGGTCCGCACACTTTGAGAAGGCGCATTCTGGTAGACCCCTCGAAATCCCGAGGCCGAATTCCAAGGCGGGGTTTGACTTGGGGTTTCGCGACGACAGCAACGTCCTACAAGGTGGCGGTAAGTATGTATGAGTACGCGCCGCAGGGAAACACGTACAAATTCACCTATCTGGTTACGAAATATCGAACGACGTGGTTTTTTGCCCGAAATGTTGGACCATCTCGGTGGAGCCTTCACCTTGAGCTCCGTCGCCGTTCCGCCGTGTGAGGAGATGCAGCTTGCTTCTTGAGAGACGGGAGAGAAAGAATTTCAAAGAAATGATGCGAACCCGGATGGGATCGGTGTTCCCTCGAGCCCCAGCGGCCGTGGGTGGGGGGACACAACAGGGCTCTTCGGTGTGATCCGCCCACCAGCGTTTATTGACCCATCAAGCTGCACGAAAGAGTTGGCGTCAGCTCAAGGAGACGCAGAACGAGGGCGGCATCCAAAGATCCGCCGATCGTTCTGGTCGGATTCAGAGGTGGATGTGACGTGACTAGACCGGAGGAGGAGATATATCCTCAAGGGCAACCAAGCTCTACAAACCGCAGCGACTGCGCCGAGAATAATCCACTTGAAGGTAGAAGCCCCTGGAGTTCGTGCCTAGGGAGCATACCCCCAAATTACCCTTCCTGACACGCGAATATCAACCAGCTCCAAAACGGACATCCGAGATGTAAAGTGGAAGCAGGCATGTGAGGGATGGGCTAGAGGTTGAAATGTGTAGCCTGAACGTGATATCCCTCCACCTCGACGATGTCGTGACGATGAGATGGGCAGTTTGGCGATATGGTTGTTGATCCTGGCCGCGACATGCACATCAGGCATATAAGCCCCACTAGTGTGAGAAACGAGGTCGACGGGACGTTCCTTGACCGCCCTATCTACGTCTTGAAAAGCGGGGCCAGGATGCCGACCTCCCTACACCAGTACACATCCACTTCCCTTCCCGGCTGGGATGTGTAATACGGCGCTCTCATATCTATTGTTGACCATAGGAGAGGTAGGCCAAGTGCGAGCTTACCCCAGCTATCACATACGTAGCTGAGGGCGATAGCTAAATGGTGGGCTGACGGATTCCCGGCGTCGTGTCCTTGTGAAGGTACTGTATCCTGGGTCCGGTGGCGAAGATCGTCGACATAATATCGAGGGGGACGCTGAGAATATGAGAGAGCGGGGCAGTGGATTCCCTTGTCTGTTCGGCGGCAGCTGGGTACGCTGCTCTCTTCATCGCCAATGCTTCCTCCGTTTCTTTGAGGCTGGGGTCGGTCCTAGCTCGTGAGGACTCTAGCTCTGGACGAGGTCCAGGTTTCACGGGGTTTCTAGGTTTGAGGACGAATTTAGAACGGAAGACGGATGGGATGAAGAAACGGAGGGGCACTCGTGGTGGGGAGTCGGGGGTAACATATGACGTGGCGATAGGCGCCCACAAATCGGCGGAGATCGAAGCCAACCAGCGGGCGCTGTTCCCTCTTTTGGGCAAAGGTTCACACCCCTGACGAACCACCCGCTAGACGCTGCGGCGTGCCGTGCTTGCTCCCCACATTCACCTCGTCCACCCCTTGTACCGACTAAACCCACGAAACAGCATCTTGCACGCCATGGTTGACTCAAGCATCGCGAGTCTCGAGAAAACGAGCGATCTGTTCACCAGAAATCCAGAAATCGAGGGTGTACCGCCATCGCTCGATACAGAAGCCATCCCAGACAACCTCAAACGCGCGGCGCTCAGGATGCAGCTTCCCCCTTCATACGTGGTGGTTGGAGTTTACAGGCTCTTCACGGACGAGCAGCTTTGGAGACCGACGTGGGACAAGTGTAAGCACGGGGTACGGAGAGGAGCGATTGTTGGAGCTGTTTGGGTGAGCTTGGGCGGTTACAGTCAATGAATATCGTGGCTGAGGTTCTGGGAGTAGGCGGTGTTGACCTTTGGAATCCAAGAAAGGTTAATTGGGGTGTTCTTGAGCAAGTGAGTCTTGCGGAGAGTGACACTCGCGTTCTCGCTGACGCCTCCCAGCTCCCCCCGAATTACAGGCCTCAGCGATGGCACTGTGTTCGGGTACACCATCCCATTTCCTCTGCACACCTGTACGTGCCTACGACCCAGATCACGCAAGCCTGTCTGCCCCTAAATCTTACCCATAGACGCCGCCATGATCTACATGGGTCACCAGCTCACAACTATCCTCCGATTCTTCCTGTCCAAGAATATTCGAATAGCCAGAGACCGGGTTTGGCAGCACACTGTCGCCTCTCGAGGGAAAGGGCCAGAATGGTTCCAGCCATACGTTGAGGAATGGGACCAACCACCCAGAATCGGGAAGGATGAGTTGAAGGGCGGTTTCGTGGAGAAGATGGTGGGAGGATGGGTTGGTACGCTGGTGTTGAAGCGAGGTTCGTCTTTTGAACTGGTTTCCCCGCTGAACGTTGTGCCTGACGTCCCGCTCTCCACTCTCGTTCAGTGATCCTCGCCCCCTTGAGCCTGTATCCTCTCGTTGGAACTGTAGTTTCAGCGGGCATTCGAGCGTTGGGCATGAGCAGAATTCTACATAGAAGGGTATGTCCTGTAGCATCACCTCTTTCATGCTATCTACCCTTGTCTTGGGGCCCACTGACCTTACACTCTGCAGTATTTCGAGGCGAAGAAGATGTCATCACATGAAGTCGCTGTGTTCATGGAAGAGCGGAAATGGGATTACCGACGTACGTCCATCCGTTTCCTCCCTCCCATTTGAACCACTAACGTCCTTTCCCTCCCAGTATTCGGATTCGTCGCCGCTCTCCTCGAGTCCATCCCTATCCTAAGCTTGGTGTTCTCGATTTCGAACCGCATTGGTGCGGCGATGTGGGCATTCGACCTCGAGAAGAAGCAGCACTACGTTCGAGAGGAGAGGGCGCGGGGAGGATAGGTCCAGTAGGGGAACAGTTGTGATGTTACATCGAATAGAGTCAATCCCTCCTGCTTCCGTCACCCGTTCGACTCGGGGAAGCTTTGGAGCCACCCCGGATGCCACGGGCGCTTGATACGACCTCGTGTGACTTTCGGTGAAATCAATGCTGTGAAACTCCACAGCCTTCCTAGCCCCACCATCGTTGCTCCCTCTCTCTCGACCTCCTCTCTCAACGCCCCACCCCTTTCTGCTTGGTCCTCATATGGCTAACCCACAACAGGGCCCTGTTCCTAGCAGTCACCCCATCAACGATAGCAGGACCGCACGTACGTTCATTCGCGCCCGCTCCTACTACCACCTGAGCGATGCAATCTGAGCGAATGGCCCCATTCTCTTCTACAGCTAGCAATACCACCAACTTCTATGGGCCGGTCAACTACATCGAGCGCTCGAATAACGCTAACCTCGGGGCCAACTACGGTGCGTTTCTTGGCGCAGATTTAACTGTAGGAACCTGTCTTGACTATTCCACGATATTTCAGGCCATATCCATCAGGCCACGTACGGCCCATTCTCCACTTCAATCTGCAAAGAAGATGCTGAGCTCCTTCGCCCCATCCCTGATGCATCACATACTCGCAATCTCCGAAACTCACCACCCAATTCCAGCTGCCTACCCGGGACAAGGACATTTCTCATTGAAAAAATGACGTCTTGGATGGACGGAACCACCTCTTCTCTACCGGAAGAACACCCCCACTTTCTCAATCGCTCTGAAAGCGGGTGGCGGGCTCTTGCGGAGGCCACGGTTGGCGATTCCACCCGCGAATCCCTCTCAATCCCCACATCTACCCATATTACGTGGCTTTGTGGCCCTGTCGGATGTGGCAAATCCGCCATCGCCCAGACATTGGCCGTGGCCGCTGCAGGTCGCGGGCGCTTGGCCGGCAGCTTCTTTTTCTTCCGCGGTTCAGGAAGCAGAAGCAAGTTTGGCCGACTCGCGATAACTCTGGCAAACCAGATGGCCGGCGCCATCCCTGCCACAAAGCCGCACGTCGAAGAAGCTTTACGGGAGTCACCAGGGTTGTACGCGTGCTCAGTGGGGGCGCAATTTGAGCGTTTACTGTATCGCCCATTCCAGAAGGCTCTTGCCGACGGGACAACCTCAAACTCCCAAATCCGGCAATCCTCACCGCTCGCGTCCTTTATCTTCGTCATCGATGGCCTTGATGAATGCGAAGACCGCGACGACATTCGCGACTTCACCATTCACATGACGGAGTTCTTCACACAGAACACGGGCATCCCACTACGCTTTCTCATTACCAGTCGCATCGAAGAGCACATTCAGGAAGTGATTGACAGCGACCACATTTGGGTCCTCGACCTAGGCGATCACGAAGCGGAGAAGGATATACAAGTTCTCGTGGCACACACCTTTCACGCTGCGGCAAAGCGTAACCGCGTTATTCGCTCCTACGGGGAAGGGTGGCCTCATGACCACGACATCCAGTTGCTGGTTGAACATGCCGACGGGTCTTTCATCTTCATCACGACGCTCTTGAACTACATCCTCGGTCTGGGTACATTTCGTAGCGATGGGCTCACACCAATGGAGAGGTTCAACATCGCGCTCACCATGGACCCAGGATTAGATTATCTCTACACGGAGATCCTGGCCCGCGCCCAACACATCCCCTTCTTCCAAGTCGTTGTTTTCACCGTTGCGTCAATGGAGTTCCCACTATCCATCTCAGATCTATCACGGCTGCTCGACATCCCCTCCTTCAAGGTGGTCAACGTCCTCATCCCTCTTCAATCGATCGTTCGGGTCCCAGGTGACGACGACCAGCGCATTACTCTCTTCCACACTTCCTTCCGCGATTTCCTTCTGAGCGATACCCGTTCCGGCGCAGTGTTCCCCGGAACCTGGCGTACCGAGCACAAGGAGTACGTCGCACATAGACTCCTTGCCCTCCGTCTCGGAATTGGAAGAAATGGCCCCTTGGTTAAGCCGATTTTCTTCTACGCCCAGAATCATTGGAGGCGTCACTGGAACGCTGTAACTCTTCATAGGAGCGAAAGGTTCATCCACCACTTCGATCACCTCCTCTACCTCCTCTCCCAGGTCATACCCTCACTTCACTTCCCGCACCTCATGGGGTTCATATCTGCACAACTCCAACTCGAAGACCCTGACCTCTCTAGCACTCGAAACTTCAGGGCGGTAGAGCGTCTCTTCGACATTGCGCAAGGTGCGCCTGGGTCCTTCATTCCGACGTTGCTCTTGCACGCATGGGGCCTCCCTTGGAACCCCCTCGCCCCCCTCTCCGAACCAGAATCATACACCTTGGCGGAGAATACACCTGCAGGGATAGTCCTGCTGTGCGCAGCGGGCGTCCTTGCGGATTACCAACCGAGACTGTTCCTATCCAGTCTCATACATCATATATACAAGACCATTCCAACAGCGCCAGACCCGTCGCTGCACAGGTGGATGGTTGGTCAATTTATGTGTCATCTCACCGGTGCGTATGATACCCACCTGAACATCGGAAGCCACGAAACAGACCCAATTCTGGGGCACGAGTCGGTCGGATGTTATTTTCTGACATCTTGGCTTTCTCATCTGTGCCTCGGGCTCGATGGCGATCCCCATGATGTCGAAGGATTCCTCAATAACCCCTATCCGCTACTACACCAACTGTCGGGGCCATACCTTTCGATGGAAATGGCTTTCATTAACTCTGGTACACTGCGTCGGGGCGTACACCGTGCTCTAGATCGGCTGAAGGACAGGGTGAGTATGCTACCGTTCTACGGACCTGGTTGATTGACACCAATGTCGGCCTTTGACGTAGTTCCCGGATTTGAAACTTCCTTTGGATACCGGAAGTGCGGGCGGCCTAGTGGAATATTTGGTTGGGGCTCCAGGCATTGAGGTACGTGGTGCAGTGACTGTGGCTGATATTCTCGTCGTGGGTTTTCCTTTTTGGCCATCCTGGTTCAGCTCCCGCTGATTGGTGCTCGCAGGTCTTCAGCACATTATTTCCTCCTCTGACAACTTCATCGCGAGGGCCAGGGCCAGTCGTCATTCGTGACATCACCAACTGCACATTGCTTGTCTTTCACACACGATTCGTGACAACTGAGCGTGGCGCTATCCGGGTCCACATGATCCCCCCACCCCCCTGCGCCTATACGACCGACTACCACATGACCGTACCGCAGGTTATCGCTCGCTCGCCGTAGCACCTTGCTTTAGTCCTACTTATTCACTTCATAGCTAGATAAGGTGCTCGTAACTCACTGCTATGCAATGTAACCTTTGTAAGTATCTCGACTCCATTCGTTCTGTGTTGCTGGGTCGCCACACCCCCTGCCCCAATAGCCGATTTCTCCATGTTCAGTAGGCTACCACCCTGTGTCCAGGATAGAACTGTGTACGGACATCCACGGGGCGGGGGAAACTTCCCGTTACCTTCAGCTTGGATAGAAGTCCTCTTCGATGGCACCGGAAGGCTCGACAAGACCCGTCACAACCAAATCCCAGTGAACATATGGTCCCCACACTGCGGCCAACAATCGTATCAAGTTGAAAGACCAATGCCTGCCTATCTCAGACCGAGGACACGAGGTGGTGCCCTTATGTCGAGATGCTTATCTCGCCTCATATCCCCCACGATCCCAGGATTGCCGTTCTTAATCTGCAACCGTCACCATGGCCTCCTCCACCCCACCATTCAATGCCAAAGCCATCCCAAGCTCTGAAGAGCTCTCTAAAGCTGGACAGTTGGAGGTTCTCGATGTCGACGGAGAGAAAGTGAAGTTCGGAACAGTGTTTGAGAACGAGAAAGTCATCGTTGTGTTCATCCGTGCGTACATGTCGTTTGCATATTCATGGGCGCTTGATGGACACTTGTGTTCCCGTTTGCAGGACACTTCTTCTGTGGCGTAAGTTCCTGATCCCCGACCTTGGGTTGGATTGCGAGCCCTCATCTTTGTAACCCGCCCCCCACAGTCTTGTCTCGCCTACGTTGAGAACCTCACCAAGGTCCCCAAGGCATCTTTAGAAGCAGCCAACACACGTATCGTTGTCGTCGGGTGTGGAGAGGCGAAGTTCATCAAGACCTACAAAGGTATTTACCTCAGGGATAATCCCCTGCGCTTCGTCTGACTATCGGCTTTTCATAACCTAGAGACATCGGGGTTCCAGGGCGACGTCTATGCCGACCCGAGTAGGGCAGTCTTCCGTGCAATGGGAATGACGCTGGAGAACTTGAAACTCAATCCTCCTGAGGAGAAACGAGCCTCTTACCTGAGTGATCAGGGGATCCTGGCCATCGTCTTTGGCGGAATCAAGGTACGATGGCAATGTTTCGTTGTATGACGTCACACTCAAGACCGCCCAGAGAGCCCTCCGCACACCTACCCTGATAGGGCAGCAAGGGAATATTTTTCAGCTAGGAGGAGAGTTCGTCCTTGGCCCTGGTGCGTGACCCCAGTTCTTGTTGAATTGATTCGTCCTCACGCCGAGCGTTTGGATAGGGAATCAATGTTCCTTCGTGGCAAGGATGGAACACACAATGCAACGTAAGTCGCTCCCATATAAGTAGGTCGCTGTTCTAACCAGACGTGGTCTCCTTTTCAGACGCATCAGTGGAAGAGGTCATGCGAGCAGCCGGAGTCGAATACAAAGAGGAAATAGCCTCAGGGCACTAGCAGGCGGGCTTTCATTCCGGATAGCACTTCTCGATCTTATTTGGATCCCAGATGGCTGATTTTTACTTATTCCTTTGTCTGCCGTGGCCAGTAGGAATTAGATACCATCACGCAGGGCCATGGTGTGTGTTAGTGAGGCGGCAGGCATGGATGTTCAACTCACCACGAAGGGAGATCAGGATTCCAGATCCCGACCGCATCGGCTACATCATAGCTATGGCGGTCCGAGTCGGACGAAATTCAAAAGTTCGTTGTTTGGTTCAAAAGTTCGATCCTTATTTGATTCAAAAGTCCTCTCCCCGATTCAAGGCTCCTGATAACGCACCGGTACCCCAGGGCCACTGTGAGCGTGCTCATACCCAAAAGCCAAGCATCTTTTACCCTCTTTCTGCCGGCGTATGATCACATCCTTTATAGTCTGAGTGTACAGTGTCCTCCAAGGGGCAGGGCAGGGCCGCAGGGGCGACGGCCTCGGGCTCCGTGAGCAATGCCCACATCTACGCAACTCCATAAATTGTAGCGGCTTCGTACGCAGGCTCCAACAGGTGGGTGGCCATCAGGCGTTACGCTCGCTGGCATGAGCATAAGCGATAAGCGCTGATCCTAGAGTGAACCGTTGGGTGCGCACACCGCGTTTAACAGAGAATTCTACATTGCCATCGTAACTGTATGAGGATGAAGATAGGTGCGTGAGCACACTGAAAAAAAACCCAAGTCATGGGGTTACTTGCCGTTGAGATACAGAAATGGGCTTGCTCGCTGTGCGAGACAGCGAGCGCGCATGGAAAGCCCGATTTGGACGTGCGCGGGCGTTAGCAGACGTTACCGGCCACAATGGTGGAGAGGGTAACCAGGAATAGCGTATGGTTCCAGGTCAGCCTTTGAATGACTTTTGAGCGAAATAAGAACTTTTGAATCAAGTGTGTTCGAGCGTTCAGAAGATTTTTGTGCAACCGACGTACTTTTGAACCAAATAGCGGACTTTTGAATTTTGTCCAGTCCGGTCCCTCATACATAGCACTTAGGCAGTCGAAATAACTTGATAACCTTGAGCTTTGAGACTTGAACTTCGGGTGGTGGCCCAGAAGCTCAACATGGTGTCGGTAGATAGCGGAACGTCCGTTCAGTAGTGCTGGAGGGTGAGAACCTCCTTCCCAAAAGGCCTCACGCCAAAATCCTGCCAGCCATGTCTGGTTTAGCGCTGTCTGTTTCGTTTCCTCCACCCACTCTTCTCCTCGTCTGCGGTCAAGGGCTCATCCAACACGACTCGAATGGTGCCTCCTGGTCCTTCATTCGTCATACATCATGCTTATTTGGCGCCGTAGCCGCCGTCCCCGGAAGTTCGGACGATTATTTCTCCCCACCAACGCCAGGTCCCATGACGAAAAACCTACTAAAAACCTTGGCGGAGGGTCTGTGACATTGCTCGAGTACTGGTGCAGTTCCTTCTTACGGTATGTCCTCCCTCGTCTCGCTGAGAAATGCTAGGTTCCCGGGACCCATTTGGTTGTTTCATTTGTGATCCGGCATACACCTGGTCAATACTGGAACCTGAATTATCCAACACAACGGCCTATCAACCACCTGATGAATGAGAACCGCGACGGTGTCGGAACGGCGATGGGCATCGTCGAGGGATTCGCTGGCGAACTCACAGTGCCTTCAGGTTGCCGAGTAGCTCCGGGCGCTTCTCGGGATCTTGGCACTTCTCGTGGATGCTATTCAAGGGTCAGATGCCTGGACTACGACTGCGAAATCATAGATTGCTCTTCTAGACTGCTTGCTCGAGGGTTTCACGGGCAGGCCATCTGAACTTCCCCAAAGTCATCGAGCTTGGCTGTCGAACCTAAATGATATATAACCGGCTAGAGTTTTGTTGTGGATGCCCAGCCTACCCAGCGACCTATCCCCAACCTCGCCATGAAACTCAAATCCATATTCTTTCTGGCCCCTTCCATTTCCCTCACTCTCGCTCAAGAGACTCTTCCCACACACTTCGGCGTCGTTCTCTTTACCGCTTTCCAGGCTTTGGATGTCTTCGGCCCCCTCGATGTCTTGAACACCTTCTCCTTCCAACAAAAGAACATCACCCTCAGCCTTCTCTCTCGCACCCTTTCCCCCGTCTCAACCGTTCCTATCACGATGGGGACCACCTTCGGCGAGTCTGTCGTACCCACACATACTTTCGACTCTCCACCTTCGAACCTCGAAGTCCTGATCGTACCTGGAGGTGCTGGAACACGCGCGCCCGATCTCACCAAGGAGGTCGATTTCATCCGCACGGCATTCCCTTCCCTCAAATACGTCATCGCTGTCTGCACTGGGAACGCACTCATCGCTCGTGCTGGGCTCTTGGACGGCAAGAGGGCCACCGGGAACAAGAAGTCCTGGAGCTGGCTGACGACCCAAGGAAACAAGACCCACTGGGTCGCCAAGGCGCGTTGGGTCAGGAGCTCTGACAAGATCTGGAGTACGAGTGGGGTCAGCTCTGGCGTGGATGGGGTCTTGAACTTCATGGAGGCTATCTACGGGGAAGCTGTCGCGACGGACCTGGCCCATGGGATCGAGTGGAGGAGGGTGACGGATCCTGACGATGACGAGTTTGCGGCTATCTGGGGAGCTAAGGATGTACTGCCCTTGGAATGATCGAAGGGGCTTAATTCAACAGGGTTTCTGAGCGTGTATGGAAATCCCGTTTTCATGCAACACTATCAGATAATCTTACTCTACCCTCGATATGGCACCCATCCCGTTTCGAAAGGTGTAGCGATGATGTCGGAGAACGGCCCATGCCTATGTCACCCCAACTTCTATTCTATGGAACTCTGCAGCGTGGGGGCCCAACTGAGAACTCGATCTTCGGGAACTCGATCGATCGTAGCAACCCATGTATTCAATTCTCTAGCCTCGAGGCCCTTCACCCTTTCTTGCGGCTACCGGGGGCTAT
Source organism: Coprinellus micaceus (assembly GCA_951394405.1). NCBI lineage: Eukaryota > Fungi > Basidiomycota > Agaricomycetes > Agaricales > Psathyrellaceae > Coprinellus > Coprinellus micaceus. The sequence goes on along the minus strand of OX596335.1, from coordinate 4,821,812 downwards.
GAAACCGACGTTGAGACAGAAATAGACTTCTGTCGCAAGATACTCCCTTCATTGCGATACCCCACCACCCCACGCCTACCCGGCGAGCTGAAGGCGCCAAAGGAATGGATGCACGGACCCTTGGACTCATGAGGCGCGGTGAGTAGTGGACACCGACGAGCTTTAAGTTCCGGCGTACTAAATTCAGCGTGCCAGCCAGGCTTCCAAAGGCCGATCCTTGACCAAACCGTGTGAGTGGAGGCCCGGGTATCCCCTCATCAATCCGCACGATCCCTACTCCCTGTCTCAGACACAAGGACTTCATATGTGAAAACTAAGTAATACAGTATCATACAGGTCTATGTCCGAAACACCCTAATACCTCGGAACTCCATCAAACCCTCGCTCAATCACTTCACAGCTGTCTCCGGTATTCTGGCCGCTACTGGGGGATGCGGGATATGGTCATATTCAGGTGGGTCGTCGGTGCCCAGGTGGTTGTGTTGTGGCCCCTCTGACACAGTCGCCCTGGGCGCCTCGCTTCGACTCCCTGATGCCCTCACAGCCCTCAACGATCCAGCATGGGTATCCAGCGGTACCAAGCGCAGGGATGAGACCGATGGGTTTCCCGTCGGACAGCGAGCAGTAGACTCGGGGTCTAGGGATGGCGAATCTGAGTAGTGCCTTCGACGTTTATGTCGCCGACATCCCACGAGAAATATGACGATAAACGATGCTATGATGGCGATTGCGGCGACGAGAGTGCCAGCTATCATGGCAACATTGTTCGGACGTCTTGAGGAGAGGCCGGAAGAGGTGGACACCGTCGTTGTTGCGCTCGTGTGCGGGAGCGTAGAAATCGTGGTACGGGATGAGGTTGGGACGAAGGCGCTTGCTGATGAGGAAGATGAGGGCAGGGAAAGGGATGATGTTGTCGACGGCGCAGCCGGTATGGGTCGTCTTCTACGTAGCGTTGGTGGTGTAACTCTGGGCATTGGTAGCCCCTCGGGCCGATTATGAGATTTGTCCTTAGTAGGTGGGGAATCGAGGTAGCTCTGAGGCGGCTGAGCACCGGGGGAGCGGGGATCGTCGTGCAGAAGGTGGGGTTTGCTGAGACAAGGATAGGACATCGTTAAGATTGGGTGTTTGTAATCCCATCGCAACTGAGCATTGAAATTACGCTTACCTCGTTTCAACAGCCTTCTCCAAATTTAGCGGTCGACCCTCATGAGAATGTTCCACGTCGACCAGTGCATCGGTCCGCAGTACCAATACCGACTCTCGCGAATCTTCCAGCGAACTTGGACGGCTTATTCCCGCCCTCGACACTCCAAACTCACAAAATACACTAAAGCAACGGCCATTCGCGACTGCCATTAATCGACCTCAGCGGTAACGTGACGCGCCACGCGTTTACTTCGGGGAAATACCTAAAATGCATCCAAGCGTCAGATACCCTCCTGGTGCCCACGTATCTCTGGGAGGTAGCGCCATGAGCAAGGCTCTCACCTTGACAGGTGACGTCCGAGTCCGGGGGCATATGTGTCCTTGTTGGACCCAGCGCCAAGACAGTGTATGTTACGCCAAGAGCCAAGAGCCAAGAGCCAAGACTATCGTCCTCCTGGGGCTGTGAATTGATTCCTTTTGCCCCCCGTCCGGGCGTACTTGGCACCTAAGAACGCCTGATGCAGCAGAACATCAATCTAACGTCACGAAGCACGAACCTATTGGCCCAAACTCACCGAACACAAGGAAGACTCCGTCAAAGCACCTCAAGGCCGAAGAGATTAGAGGAAGAAACTGGTCGAAGCGTCTCACAGCTTTGAGTTGTTTTGGTCCAGATGCGGAGCTGGAATAAGAGGGGGGCTAAACGAAGCCTCATCACACACATGCCAGCATGATGAAGAGGGATGTCAAAATCGAACCCGCAAACCAACGACAAAGGCTATAAATACCCTGGCGGCTCCTGTGCGGGTGGGTAGGGGCTATGTTCAGCCGCGTGTGTGAATACCCTAAGGTACCGGCTGATGCATGCCACCTGAGGTTGCCTGATATCGAAACGGTCCAGAACGATATAAATAGAGCGAGTGATACATTTCCAACGCCATGTTTAGCGCTCGCTGTTCTATCTTTGGAACAAGGGGATCGGGGACTACGGCCCTCTCCCGGCCAGTCTGAAGCTCAGAAGGACTTCTGTGACCAGAGAAGGCCTCAGAAGCAGTAGTTATAGGGGTATTTCAACGAGCGAAGACCACCGGAGTCGTCTCGACCTAACGCCACAGTCCTGTGCAGTGTTTTTTTATAGTGGACCGCACGAGCAACGCGATGAGTTATTTGTAGACAACACCCAACATTTATGAACACCGAGAATGGACAGCTTATGCGACGTCATGGGAACCTGCCTCGCGCTCCCCACCGTCGCCTACCCGCCTTGATCACGAATAGATTGCGGGGGATGGCCGGGACTTCCTAGCACTCGTCCTGTTTCACACCATAGTTAGGGACTCACAGATGTCCCAAGAGTAATGGTGAGACCGTACCAAGGTGCAGCGTCGCGAATAATCAGACAATCAAGAGGACACAAGAACTGGAGAGAGCGTCAAATCTGGTGCCATACCTCCCGCCATATCCGTCGGCGGCCGAAACCTGCAAACACCAAAAGTCGAAAGATACTTCAAAATAGACCACATACAAACGACGGTCTCAAAAATTATCTCGCACAGGGAGATGATATACACGTTGGAGCGTCGAGGCACACGACCCTTCCCGCACGGTAATCGATGGAGTGCCGATTCCATGCCGCCCGCGTCGGTGATTCAAGTTGTGACCGGCGGCGGGTAGATTGGGCGCTTATTCTGGCTTAGTGCATCTGATAAGATCTTAATCAGTGGGCTGGCCAGCCTTGCAGTGACTGAAGGATTCGGTCCATAGAGACTCCTCACAGTGACGAGCGAGACGAGGCTGGGGGCACCCGTACGCCATCGTGATGGTGATGGGATATACGCCCCCAGTATTTCGCCAACGTCCCTCAGGGTCCCAAAACTCGTCGGATCGTGGCCGTCCGCCGCCTGCGGCGGATTTGCGACGGACGCCGGCTCCGGCGCAGCTCGATTTTGCCTGTGCCTGAGGCCTTCGGGGCCAAGTTGGCTGCATGCTTGACGCGTCCCATTTTAAGGGTAAAGTACTCGACTATGGATGAGATAAAACTGCGTCCCCAAAGACTTGCTGAAGGTCAAGGGTGAGAACGGCAGGCTTGGTGCTATGCCCGATTGCAGATCAGACGAACGTTTAGCTTGTACTGTACAATACGATGCGAGTATCGTTCGGAAAATGCCCAAGGAAAGTACGACGCGTTCCTCGTGGGGTAATACTTACCTATGCGCAGTGACATGTCACTAGCGCTCTGCAATGTCTTGCCGATGAAAATGTAATCATTTATTGCTAATTTATCTCTGGACTCCTTTCCCATACGACCTATTAGCCGAAGCCTGCACGGTATTCTGCTTCTCATTGACCCCCTTGAACCTCAAAAATGAATGCTAGAAGTCAGTAGGTTGATCTATCGCGACTGTCTACCTCGAGTACCAGGTCGGCTGTCAACCGTGGCCGCCCCGCGCTACTTAACACGATGAAACCAGTGTATTTGATTTCATGGGAAATGCCCATATGCAAAGCCAGAGCAGACAGACTTTTGCTTGCTAACACACACCCCCATTCACCTTCTTCGTGTTTCCTAGCAGCCTCCGGTGCCCAGCCTATCATCCCGCACTCACCCCACTAAAATGAACGTTTGGGAAAGCCCACAACGTCGCGGCGGTTCTCTCTAACCTCTCGCAGGTGTGGAACGCGAGTATCTTCGAAGTCGTATGCCATCCGGCACATCCGCCTCATCCGCCGCAATTGCGGCGGATGTCCAGGATCCGACTTGTCCTCCAGGGTCCTAGAGCTTCGGCACGCTATCTGCTCTCCTGTCAAGCTCAAATTATCTAGGCACCATCCACTCTGGGCAGCTTACTCTGAGCCGTTATGCTCCCTGGCATAATTAATATCGGGGTGTTCAAACTCCCACCAAGTCCTTCGCCTCCGGATCGGCGTCGATCGCTCCTGACTCTGGTCACACAAATCCATTGTAAACCTTCGCCTCCACCCTCGAACCAACCGAAGAAATAAAAGCACAACATATATCAAAGCAAGCAGCAGTCGTAGTCTGTGTGTTCAGAACGGTCAAAGCCAGTAGGTAAGTATCGTAGATATCGTGTATCATATCCTCGTCAGCGTATCAGTCGTTAGAGCATACCGTGTCTCGGTATACGTGTAAGTAGCGGGATCGTAGCCAGTCGATTGTCAGGGACCAGGGAACCCGAAGCCCGAGTAGAAGCACAATCCCAGTCTAAGAACCCCTCTCTTTTTCCCTTGGTCCTACCTCCACAAGCGGAATCTCCCTTCCTCCTTTCTCCTACCCCATCGTCCCTCTACCCTTCCTTCCCCATCAACCCTTGGAGCTGGGTCGCGACGGAGCGATGCATATGGTGATCCCTTGTGAGTTAGGCGAGTTTATGGCTCTCAGGACGGACACTCTTCCAATCACCGTGTTCGTCCTTCTTCCTGACGGTAAAGCACGCGATCCCAAGGTAGTTGGTGATATCGCTGATAACCAGCGTGACGAACCGTGCGTAGGCGAGGAGCGAGATAACGAGGGTCACCCAAACGACGATAGCGGTGTTCCGGGGGGAGGTTTGGAGCAGCGGGGGACTACAAAACGATCCTCATGTCAGCAACTAAACCCGAGATTGCGTAGAAATAGAAGCAAGAGCTCACATATTAAGCAACCTAGGCAAGTTCGCATCCACAGCGCCGATAACGCTCCAAATCCAAATCCAATCCCACACAGGGAACGCCGTCCCCGTAACATGTGCAAGGATCATTCTCCCGACCTGGTGCGCAAACTGCAGGCCCCAAGCACAGACGAAGGGGACGAAGCTGGCACTGTTGATGATCCAGCTATCGTTGAACTCCGGGTGGCTCAACCACGCGACCTGGATCGCTGTCGAGGCGACGAATGGCAGGAGGAGAGTCAACGGCGAGTACCTCGAGTCCCGATGAGAGTGTCCCCCAGGAGCGCGCGCGGCGGCACGGACGTTCATGTATGAGTGGAAGATATTCAGACCTAGGCCGAGAGCCCCGAACACCATGAACGACTCGTTCAACGGCAGATTCGGCAGTCGGTTGATGTAAGGCATGTTCTCGATGTGTAGGGTCGTCCATATCCTCTTCTCCCAGACCTGGGGCCCGCAGAAGCCGGTGGTGATGTAGATGGCAACGATGAGGAGGATGCCTTCGACAGGGCCAGAGAAGTACCCGAGGAAGAGGACACCGGTGTGGTATTCCTCCCAGGTGGTGAGGTAGAAGTTGGCGAGGGTGGCGATTTGGGAGGCGACGGTCCACCAAGAGCGGCCGAGCCCCAGTGCGCGGCTGGCGAGGAGGCATTCGAGGGTCGTGTTTAGAGCGTCGCAGCCTGTCGGGTCGTTTGAGGGGAGATCCAACACGAGGCTGGGGAGGACGTACCGTGGTCGAACATCTCACCGAGAGGACCAGACATGCCCGTCCGTCGTGCCTGCTTCCCGTCGATAGCGTCCAAGGTCTGGTACAGGAAGAGCCCGATGCCCCAGGAGAAGTAGACCCATCGTGGTGGGTCGGTGTATCCATCTCGTTCCGTCAGGTAGAGAGGATCGTAGTAGAGGAGAGTCGCGAAGTTGAATATCACGATTGAGAGTCCAGTGAGGGTTATCTTCACGTAGAATTCAGCCATTGCCCATACAACCTGCTGCTCCACATACCGTGTTGGGCGCTACCCACGTTGGCCAGAGCGTCACGAACCAGGTCCAGAATGGATTCAAGACGAAACGCGACACCAGAGACCTAAATCCATCAGCCCATGCCCCAATGCACACAGCCGGCACGCACTCACTTGTCTGCACCCCTGTACTTATAATCCCTCAAATTCTCCAGCATATCTTGCGGTATGTACCCCATTTTTGCCCGTTACTTCGACCGTGGTCGCCCAATTCAGTGTCGAGTCTAGTGTGTCGCCGATTCTGAGGGAAAGGTATCGCCGGGAAGGAGGGATATGGTACAAACGCGGGTCTATGACACGTTGAGGAGTGAGGTCAAGGATGAGCTCAGGGTGCGTTGCCAGCGATTCGCCCGGAAAATCGCGCGGTGATTCGTTGAGACGCCGAACCACGTGAGTTTCACATGCCCAATGATGTCATTTACGACGCGACTTGGACGCGTCGCGTCTTACTACGTCAGAGAAGGCCCGGGGACGCGACGATGTAGAGGAAACGGACAAGAGAGAGCTTGGAAGCGTGTGGGTGCCTGGGTCGCTGATGTCCTACTACGCTCTTACTGTAGAGCGGAAATGACCGCTGGGACTCAAGAACAGCATTCGCTAGTAGTCACCATACCCTCCTGTGGTGCGTCTTTGTCCAGCTAGTTGAGGCTCCTGCCCAGTCTAAGTACGATTCTTCCCCTCAAGTATAGCCTCAATTCCGACGATTAGTAACTGTCTTCCAATTCTCGGGTAGGCCTACATTGTCAACAACAGAAGGTAATCTACGTCCAGCGTATCAAGCCGTATCGCGATATCAATGAACAATGTGGTAACGAATTCCAATCGAAGAGACGGGGTAAGGAACCTAAACGGTGTTCGAGGCGGTAAGGGAATCAGGCGGGGTAGGGCACCTTCGAGCCCAACCAGCGATGTCCTCCTTGCTCCAACTGCTTGAAGGAGTGCATCGGCGATCGGTATTGGCACAGTCCCGGACGGCCTTGGTCATCTTCTGGCGTTTGCGATCGCATTCGCCCACGGGCCCTTCGCCTTCGAAGTTGTCGCAGTTGTGCTTGCTTCGTTGTGCCGGAGGAGGTGCGCGTACGGAGAGGGCAACATATCGGATGTGGCGAGGAGCGGTCTCAACGCTATCGCCTTCTGAGCTCTCGCCGTCGAGGTGGTCATCCTCGCTCCACCCTTCAGATGCTTCATCCCCAGAGTTGCCCTCTCCAAGGGATATTGAATCTATGTCGGATCCACCTCTTGGCCTGTAAGGGCTCTTGGGATTTGCGACGAACGTAGGGTCATTCTTCGCCGCCCTAGGCAACTGGGAAAACACCAGTCAATTGCCAGCCGAGAGATCTTTGCAATGATAGGCCGAGTCTTGATCAAGTTGGAAATGAAAGAACCTCCAGAGCGCCTGAGTATGAGTTTGTAGTGATGGAGAAGGATGAAGTTGGGGTGAACATGCGAAGTCAAGGGAGGGAGCGTTTTGAATGGGTAGACGTGAGTCATGAACATTTCGACGCTAGATGGCCCCTGCGATTCCTCCTGTTGCGTGATCCCATACTTCGACATGGAATCACAGAGGGGGAGAAAAGTGTATTGAAATGTCGTTCCCTGTAGCCGTGTCACGTCGCCGAGAAGCGCAATCGAACGAAAGCGGGCGTACAGTTATCTGAGGAAAATCCTCTCGACCAAGCGGGTTGCCGCGGTTGTAACGGCCGCGGGTCTTGCTGAGGTATTTATCGACGACCTCTTCTGGAGGCAGTAAGGCCCACTTCACACTCTCGTACAAGCCACGCATAGATGAACTGACTGCGTAACGATACTTAGTTTAGCCCAGTTTGAGATTGTTTTTTGGAGGCCCCACGACTTACGGAAGAAGACATTGCGCCGAGTATCCAGATTGAGGGTACCTTTCCTCATGTTCCAGGCATACTCAACTGCTCGCATCTACCGTTATCTTAAGGTGCTGCAGCTGTATGTGGGTAAGTTATTCACGCACAGTATCTGCGTTCAGGGAAGTCTCCCTCTCAACCACATGTGTGAATTGCACCCCGCGTTCTTTGGGGCAGCTTTCGATGAGGCACCGTCCCTTGTTCGGGTCGGCGTTTTGAGCTCGACTTATCGCAGCCTCTGATATCGGCTTGAGAGAGACCATTCTTTTCAGATGAAGGGTAGGAGGTGGTGGTGGAACGGGAACAAGAGGCGTGAGGATCAGAGGTCGGGGATTCACAAGCCGTTGATCGGAGGTCATCCCACCCAGTGGCCGTTTATTCGTACCGTGTGGGTCACCTTCCTGAGGTTCGAGTCCATGGTTTTTGGTAAGGGTCTGTGTCTTAAGAATATCGCGCAAAATAATTTGTGATTCTCGGAGTTTACAATACAGAATACAGCTACATGAAGGGATAAACAGACTCGAGTACCCGTCGAGCGATCTCCGAGGGGTTTCTAGGTGGCCTCAGTAGTGCTGTATGGCGCGGAAGATGCGAAGCAATCGCGGGACCAGCTAGATATTTCTTCCTTCGTCCACCTTGGACCAACCCTGGTAGTGCCTGGTCGATAAGCTTCGTCGCTGGATTCGCTTTCACCACCTCTACACCTCATACGCTTCGTATTGTGCTTGACGTTGCGGACGTCTGAAGTACCAACAGTACTCGATACGATGAGGGGGAGCGGCGACGCTACAGTAGTAGAAACCGCCGCCGAATTCGGATTCTTCCCACCATGAGGCGTTGACATCGTCGGCTCGGACCCTCGTACCGGGTTCGGTACCGTGGTAGTCCTCATCCATGTCCTTGGAGAGGCGTTTGTAAGTTAAACACGCTGTCTCCGTCGGAGCCTATGACTTCAAAGTTCAGCTGAAATCCGTATGGGTGCGCTAGCCACGCGACGAAGTGGGAAAATGACAATCCGTTGGGAAGTAATCCTCCTACCCAAGCCCTTTGTTGCGTCTCCAGGACAATCCTCCCTCTCTAAGGTGGCCGCATGGAGGGTAAGTCGTACTACTCTCTTAGGGTACTTGGTCCCAGCGTGACCGGGGTGGGGTCCAGGAATAGTTCATCGGCAGCCGCAGCTTCAAGACCGGCGTCTTAATGAGCGAGGTGGTAGACCCGTGTCTCGATCGAGCTGGTTGAGGTTTGAGTTCACGGGTTCAGGAGATCCAGTACTCCCAAAACTCTCGTAGTTGTAGCTTTAACAGGAGAGAAACAAGGCGGCTTGCTTTTAATGAGGGACACGCATAAAAAATACGAGGTGTACTCGATAAGGATACCAACATATTCGCTTGTACGTTCAGGACACGGTCAGGGAGTGGAATGGGCTAGGCTATCCTGCGAACGACCCTGACGGTTGGAGGCGGAGAGGTTAAACAGTGGCGTGCCCAAGTCGAGATGTCCTCTTTCGTCCAACCGCTGTCAATATTAGTGTCCGGCCGATCGCCATCGCTGGAGTCGTCTTCGTCGGTTTGTGCCCTCTTGCGCTTCGTATCGAGCTCGGCGTTGGCGTCCCCTCCATCCATTTGGCGTAGGCGGCGTTTAGACATTCTGCGGACTGGAATTACTGGCCGAACGGGACGGCGTTGGAGACGACGGGGGGGAGTGGCAACGCTGTCCCCGTCGGAGCTTTGGGAGTTAAAGTCATAGTTACTCTCGGTTTCTTCACTGGAGGGGTAATCGTCCGTATCGCATTCACCGTACCCACTGCCAGATTCAAGTTCGGAGCTAACTCGGGTTGGGATTGTGATGAAGGACGGATCGGTCCTGGCATCGAGCGGTAGTTGGGACCTGCACCACACAGCGGCGAGTTGGGAAACCTTCCCGAGGAGAGGATCCGTCTCCACAAGGTTGTTAAGGTATGGGTTTTTCCACGGCCTCTCGAGGAGTTGAGACAGATGTAGGAGCACAAACTTGGGATGGATGTGCGACGTCAGGGCGGGTAGGTCAGTGAACGGGTAGAGGTGATTTTTGACAGCACCCGGGCGGGAGAGATCTTCGCCATCGCACTGGCGGGTGATGACAGACTTAGACAGGTCGGCCGTCAGAGGCAGAAAAGTGTACTGAAACTCGGTTTCCTACATTTGGCTTTAAGTCCTCGTGGGTTACTTTTAACCAAAGAATGCAGGAGCTCACAGAGAACTCAGGGAAATCATACCTGTCGAGCACTGGATCCCACCCCCCATCTTCTGATTTGTGAAAGAACCTATCGACTATACCCTCTGTAGGGAGCAATGCCCACTTCCCTTTCTTGTAGAAGGAATACATTGTGGGGCTCACTGTCTTAGTTCAGACCGGGGCGTGCACTTCGAGTCAAAGCGAAGGCCCACTCACAAAAGAAGATGTTCTGGCGGGTGTCCAGGTTCAGAGTGCCCTTGCGCATGTTCCATGACCACTCCATGGATTTCATCTAACCATGCATTATTTCTGCTATAGGAAGAAGATTTCGATGCATACGCACTTCCCTTGAGTCACAGGTCCGTTCGCGGGGGACAACATGAGCCGCCTCGACATCCCACTCCTTCGGACAATTCCTGACTAGACATCGTTGCTCAGTCGGCGATGCTTTTCCAGCGCGAGCAATCGCGCCCTGTGATGTGGTCTTCACTTGGTACATCTCGGGGTGGAGCATGGTAGCGGGAGAAAAGAGGCGTGGGTAAGAACCGATCGAAGTCGGGCCCCTTTAAGGCAGCACGTGAGCCTAACTTGAAGCTTAGCCACACAGAGAGCCACACAGCGACAACCCCGTTCCCCCGTCCTTTCAGAGTGAATTCGAACGCGAGCGGAATAAAGTTGTGTGCGATCACCGAGGTCCAGCTGTGATACATGGTCTATAGTATAGATATAATCAAGATCTGCGCGCGTTCATTACCTCACCGAACCCTTCGAACTGCGAGCAATTTAATGCCAGGCTTTACGCCGAGTTGGGATCGTCTAGGGAGACGGAGCACCCACGGGCCCAGCTGTCGATGTCCCCCTTGGTCCAACCTCTTTCGGAAGTGTCAGGCTGCTCTACATCATTACGATCGTCTTCAACCCCTGGAACCTTCCCCCGTTTCCCGTCACGTTCTCCTGCAACGTCGTCTTCCTCAAGCTGGTCGGAGGTGCGCTTCAACAAACGGGCCTCGCGGTAAAGCACGATCTGGGGGAGGGGAGGATAGCGAATACGCCGAGGGGGAGTGGATGTGCTATCTCCATCTGAGGTTGGGTAGTCCATCCCATCGTCCTCTGAGACCTCAGACGAATCTTCCTCAGATGAACCCTCCCCTTCATTTTCCGAAACATCCGTCCGGATATGACGCTTCGTTTTCGGAGGTGCCGAAACGAAGGTGTAATCCTCTTTGGCGTATTTAGGAAGCTGAGGTGCGCACCACGAGATGGAGAGGCGGGCGACCTTTGCGAGAACGGGGCGTGCCTGAATTAGGTCCGCGATATAAGGATCTTGGCTCCGGCTAACGAGGATCCGGGAAAGATGAAGGAGGACAAAGTTGGGGTGTATATGAGAAGTCAGAGTCGGAACCGTATCGAACGGGTGAACGTGCGTTTGAAAAGAATCTGCGCTAGGCGGATTGCGAGCGCCGTCCTGGCGTGTGATCCCAAAGGACGACATATCGGAAAGAGGAAGTAAGGTGTATTGGAATGTCGCGTCCTGGCAGCCTACTCAGCGCACTGAATCCTAGGTTATGATTTAAGAAGCCCGACGTACCGATAGTTCAGGAAAGTTCACCCGGCTATATGGCATCGCGCGCTTGTATCGGCTTTTAGGCTTTGTTAGATATTTTTCAACAATATCCTCTGAAGGCAGCAACGCCCACTTCCCGCTCTTGTAGAGGGAACGCATCGACGAGCCAACTAGTGGGTGGAGCCTCAGAGGCCTCCGAAATGGTGGGTAAGGGACGGAACTCACGAAAGAAAATATTACGGCGGGTGTCCAAATTCAGGGTACCCTTCCGCATTCTCCAGGACCATTCAAGCGATCGCATCTGTCCTTGGACTGAGTACTACAGTCGATCATCAGGGGAAAGCGACTTACCCGTGTTGGTTCGCGAGAGTTCTCTCTCGCATATACGTGTACCATCTCCACAGCTCTTTCTTTGGGACAGTTCTCGATGAGGCAGCACTGTCCATTTGGGTCTGCAGCTTCAGCTCGACGCTTCGCAGCTTCTGAAATTGGCTTTGCGGGGTGCATTCTGGTTCGAGCGATGATGGCAGAATAGGATCAAGAGGCGTGGGGATTGGTTGAAGCCCTTATAGCAGGAGCACGTGCCACTGTGAAACGCCACAGTCTTGAGTCCTTCGTTACTGTAACCATGACCCTTTGGCCAGTATGGGTGTGGCAGGTTATGTTTTGTGGCACACCGCACTCTTGTGCCACATGCAACTGTACTTCTGGTTCATTATTGAGGAACCAGCCCACCATTGGAGGGTGCTGTGGCGCGGGGGGAGGGGTATATAGCCAGGGGTGTTCGACAGGCCCCAGCTCCCTATCCCTCTCCACCTTTCCTTAACATGCCTAGATCGCTCTACGATACACCACACACAGGACCACGGTTAACGTGTTTCCAGAGGAAGCACGCTGGAAACATGCTGGAAATGCCTCACATGTTTCCTGTGTGTCTCCGCCGGAAATATGGTCAAAGCATGCAGGCTGTGCTTTAGTCGCAGAACAAAGGAATTCCGCACTCCATGTCTTTGTCGTGTTTCCCCGGGATTCACAAAGGAAACATGGCCCACCTTTCCAGCACGTTTCCACGATGTTTCCTGTGGAAACGTGGTATCGCTGGCCTTGTGACAAAGCCGTGCTCTGGGATCCAACAGCATCCCTGACTGGATCAAGCAGCGTGTTATGTCCAAGTTCCCTCGTGGCGGTCGCTGCCTCATAGAGGGCTTCTCAAAGGAGAAGGCCATCAACCTCTGTCATGTCTATCCAGGACCCCACAATACGCCTAGCTAACCCCGATCTTCATGCGACGAAAATGGGCCGAAAAAATGGCTCAGCCCCGAGACTTATGTGACGAATTTTGATTAATGACCGACCCCCCTCCGATATATATGTGACGTTTTTGGGTCCGTCGCCAGCGACCTCCGATCTTCATGCGCCGAAAGCAGGAGGTTGGGTCGACCATCGCAGGGCGGCTGCGAGTTCAGATCTCTGCAATAAAGATTGATCATGTGGCGGCTTTCTCCGAGACGGTGAAACGTGATTCGGTTGGGTATGGAATGGAGAGCGCGACACGATTCCCTCAGCGATTCAGCGGGATGTGGTGAATCCGAGTGCGACGAATAGTTCTTTCGCTTCCCCCAGTGTCTATATTTCATCCTTCTCATTAGATCGTTGCGTTTGAATTCGTAGTGTGTTATAGTATAGTCGTGTCATTATACTCCTTAGTGATAACCAAGGATAAGGATATCCCTGAGGATAAAGGATAAAATCCGTCGAGGATAGGATAAGGATTGAGATTCTCTTATCCATGGAATTTAAAACGCGCCCAAAAACGTCCAAAACGGACCAGAACTGGTGCAGATAGCCTTGATTTAGTTAAATATGATGTTTTGGAACTTATTTACATCAGTTGTTACCCGATTCGGACGTTCTTGGGCTCATTTTGATCGGATAAATCCGCCGGATACGGATAGGATAAGCCCACGGATCGGATACGGATTGGCACTTTCGTATCCGCGGATTATCCTTGGTGATCACTAATACTCCTTTTCTCTCCCTTCCGACGACTTTTCGCCTTTATGCGGCGAATGCGGTACCCGTAGACGTCCGGTCAAACATGCGACGAAAAGTGTGCAGAACCCCAAGGTCCCGATACTTATGCGACGAAATTCCCAAAAGTGGTCATGACGAATTTTGGACTTAAAGATCGGGGTAAGCTAGGCACATAGGGGGGCCCTGTCTATCCGATTCCTAGACGGATGACCGCAAGAGATGGACTTGTAAGAATTTTGTGACTAATATCAATAGGTATCACCAACGGTCTTCCCTTTGCAGATGACAGGCCTCGAATATCACATTGACAAGAAGATGGGATCGTTGAACCTGAATTCGTCGGGAAACTTGGTTTGCGGTATGTATGATTTTCATATTTACCGAATCATGGCAGCTGAAAGGTATTTACAAAGCCAACCCCGCGGCTCATTGGCTATATGACAACAAGCACTATGCCCTCGTCCCCCAGCCCACCACCCTTGGTCTATTCCTGGACGAGACTGACCGCCCTACGAGGGGTATCCTCCTTGCTCCAACTGCTCGAAGGAGTCCATTGGTGATTGGTATTGACCAAAACGTCCACGACCTGGAAGATCCGGCAGTGCGTGGGTCCGTGGACCGCTGGACCTCTGCTTGAGGTACGTAGGTCCGCAGGTCCAGTGTTCAAAAATAGAAAAGGTATAAACTAGGTGCAAGGTACGAGGGTGCCGACGACAATGCGCAAGGGGCTATGAGTATAACAAGGGTGGCTGGATTCTCTCGAGAGACATGGCGGCCTCGGCACCCGCTGAATCGCGTGATGGGAGGCCCGGTGTCGCAAATCCGATAGCGCTGCCACCCCAGCGCCAACCACGCTCAACTGAGGTTGGGCTGCGCGACAGTTCAGGTGATGTATTCATCCCAAATGGAGTACTTCCTGCCGTTGAACCATCAACATGGCCACCCTCGTTCCGAATTCGTCCCGGCTTCCCTCCTCGTAGGGTCATTCTTCGCCGCCCTTACGGTGTACCATAGTGGCATGGTCCAATTTCGATTTTTGATTTTTGATCTAGCCGTGCGGGAACGGATTTCGGCCGCGTGCCCGGCGCCGGGGGTAGGGTACCCGACCTGTATCCCCTCCTCCCCTTCATTTGTGTGAGTATATGAGGTGGCTCGAGAGTTAAATAGAGTCTCCCAAGGGCCAGGAAACGATATAAACACGATTCCCAAAAATCCGAGATTTTCGGAATGCCACCAGGTGACCGCGGCTCTAAACCGTTCATTGCGAAATTGTGGGGGGGAACTTCGAGAGGTAAAGGCATACCAATGCTACGAATTGAAGTCCTAGTGTGAGGCTAATTGATACCAGTTTAATTAGATAGAAATGCTATGGCCCAGGTCACCAGACAGCATCGTAATTTGTTACCGAGGTCACAGGTTCTGTGTCGGGCAAGCATTGAGGCATATCATGACATTTTCTACTCAGAGAGGAGAAGAGGCTGGACTCTTGAGGAATGCGTAGAATAATTCCCTATTATGGCAGCACACTATTGTTGGTGTGTTGGGGAGGAATAAAAACCGTCCATTCAAGTTGAAATCAAGTGCTCCATTTAATAGGCACCAGGTTCATATTTGCGAAGGGTCAAGCACGCTGCAGAGGGAAGGCAGCACAAGATCACCAACGTTACCATGTCTAGTATAAGATTGATACTCCCCAATTCCCTTTAGAATCACTCACCCTTTTCTGGACCGTACATTAGATTTGGGCAAGCCCCCGCACGGCTACTCTAGAGCATTCCTGGTATCGAAACAGCAGACTCCAAGAACCAATTTTAGGCCCAATTGGGGCGGCCATCCCAAGGCATGTTTCCTACAGACGGCCTTTCATCCTGGTAGGTGATTTTTTGGGATCGGAAGTAGGTTTCAAATTACTTTGGCGCACAGTAATCGGACGGCGAAGCGCTCGTCGCCTTCAGCTCCGTGACTGCTCCGTGATGAGTTTCCGGCGTATGGCCATTTGAGCACACAACTGGTCGGCACTTCAAGTTGCAGTGGGCACCTGCTACAGCTTACCAGAGAACTTCCCAACCTATTGGGCAGGCCACCGAGGGCTCACAAGCTTATACAAAAATGCCCACAGTAAATGGGATTTTATTGAGGGGCTAATGGAACCAGTATCTCAATGGTATCTGTGCGTGCGCTCGACCAGAGCCTCACCGAGTGCAAGGGATGAGTGACACTCCGAAAATCTCGGATTTTTGGGAATCGTGTTTATATCGTTTCCTGGCCCTTGGGAGACTCTATTTAACTCTCGAGCCACCTCATATACTCACACAAATGAAGGGGAGGAGGGGATACAGGTCGGGTACCCTACCCCCGGCGCCGGGCACGCGGCCGAAATCCGTTCCCGCACGGCTAGATCAAAAATCAAAAATCAAAATTGGACCATGCCACTATGGTACACCGTACGCCCTGGGTAGCTGGGGAAAACACCAGTCGATAGCGAGCCGAGATATCTTCCCAATGATAGGCCGAGTCTTGATCAAATTGTAAATGAGAGGGTCCCCAGAGTGCCTGAGTATGAGTTTGGTGAGATGGGGAAGGACGAAGTTGGGGTGAACATGCGAAGTTAAGGGAGGGAGCGTGTCGAATGGGTGGATGTGAGTCCAGAATGATTCTGGGCTGCTGGGAGGTTCGCGCGATACGTCGTGACGCGTCATTCCATACTTCGACATGGAATGACAAAGGGGAAGAAAGGTGTATTGGAACGTCGTTTCCTGTGGAATTTATCAGGTCACTGAGAAGCCCTCAAGGCTCAAGCCAACGAAAACGGGCGTACGGTTATCTGAGGAAAATACTCGCGACCAACCGGGTTGCCGCGCTTGTAACGACCGCGGGGCTTGCTGAGGTATTTATCGACGACCTCCTCGGGAGGCAGTAAAGCCCACTTCCCACTCTCTCACAAGCCACGCATGGATGAACTGACTGCATAACAATACTTAGTTTGGTCCAGTTTGAGATTGGTTTCGGCAGCGCAAGGACTTTATGGCGTTCAAATGTGACATTTATTATTCCTCCCTCGATATCACTTCTCGCGCGATGTTGGGCCTGATTTTGGCCCTTTGGACCTTGACTTAACCCATTTGCGGAAACGTGCGATATCGAGGGGAAATGCCTTCGATTTCGCGAGGAAGTTGGTGTCCCGCGATATTGACGTGACTCCCTCGCCATGTCGAGTCGTGCCTCGCGATATCGAAACTTCACGACACCCCTGGGGACTCGATGGGGACTGTCAAAGATGTCTTGAACACGTCTTTAATTACAAAATGAGGCTGCCAGGGCTGAGGGTCAATGGCTTGACTCTGCTGGGTTAGTTGAAGGTACGGTTCAGTGTTTTGACGAATTATCCGGTGACACCTTTGGCCCAGAGTATCTCCTTGATGCACGGCGGCTAGCAGGTGTGTGTCACATGGTACTGATTCGTTCCGCTACGGCCGAGTTAATGGCATAGCCTCACACGACCTACAAGCAGCCCGGCGATGGGCGCGTCTGGGCGAATTCAGCAGCTAAAACTGCACATGCTTGAAGCCAACACTGCCAGGTAGTTGGGGCGTACTTGGCTTTATACGATCATGTCAAAGTTGTATTCCTAATCTGCCAAGTCATACACCAGCACCGTACTTGGCATATCCTACCGGTGTACCCGAGCTGGTAACCTAAAGTCATTGGGCTTGCTGACCCCTGGCCCTGGTAGTCTCATGCAAACAAAACATGAAAATTGAAATCAAAGGCGTGTCCACAGCCTTCTCAACGACCCCTAGGGATAGCGTTAAGCGTCAATATCGCGAGTCTCGATATCTCAGGAGCCAAGTCAATATAGCGAGGCCCAACTCGGCATCACGAGGGAGTCGCGTCGATATCGCGGGACACCAACTTCCTCGCGAAATCGAAGGCATTTCCCCTCGATATCGCACGTTTCCGCGAATGGTTCAAGTCAAGGTCCAAAGGGCCACAATCAGGCCCAACATCGCGCGGGAAGTGATATCGAGGGAGGAATAATAAATGTCACATTTGAACGCCATATTTCCCGGTTCAACCCTCGCTCGATCTCGTCACTCGCCTTGGGCCTCAACGCGCGAGTCTCTTATTTCAACGGTTTTGTCGAGGTACAGGTCCGGATTTCAATTGCTGAGGTGCGACTACACCCCATTAAGTTGTGGATAACATGAAGCGATAAATAAATCCAACGATGGGTAGAACATTTGGCGTGGGGAATCAGAGGAGAGAAAGAGGGGTATTGTAAAGTGACAAACGCCGAGGTCTAGACTGCGTCAGCAGCGGTCTAAGGGGGGGAGGCGGAGGCTGAGCACTCGCGGGCCCAGCTAGAGATATCTTCTCTGGTCCATCCCGTGTTAAGAGCCTCCTCCTGCACCTTCTCTCCAGCGGCGTCTCTCGGGCCTATAAGTCCAATGTCCTTTGTGGTCTTCTTGCGCTTGCTGCCACGCTCATCTGCAATACCATCATGAGATATCTCGTCGGAGCTGCGTTTGGTGGGCCGGGAAATTGAAAATGTGGGGAGCGGGGTGCAGGGAATGCGCCGAGGAATGGTGTAGATGCTGTTGCCATCTGAGCTCGGACAGTCGAGTTCAGATTCGGTGTCGTGAGGAACAGCCTCGCCGAGGTCAGAGATAGCTTCGCCGCCCCTTGGTTCTGCAGCGGGAACGGTGACGAAAGTAGGATCGCATCGGGCGCGCTTGGGCACCTGCGGCGAAACCCATTCAACGCAAAGCTGCGCTACCTTCGCAACGACTGGTTTCGTCCGGACGAGGTTTTTAATATAGGGTTCATTCCCTCGATCGAAGAGGAGCTGAGACAGGTGGAGGAGTACGAACGACGGGTGAACATGAGAGATGAACGTCGGGAGGGTGTCGAACGGACAAACGTGCGTCCGAAAGGCACCCGGCGTTGAGGGGTCGCATGCCTCGTTCTGACGCGTAATCCCAAAGGAAGACATGTCGCACAGAGGCAAGAAGCTATACTGGAATGCAGAACCCTAAGCTCTGTCAGCTTCCTGGTTAGAAGCTCAATTATAGGGATTGACACACCAAAATTTCGGGGAACGCTTCACGACCGAGGGGTGACGCCCGATTATATCTTCCCCTCGGCTTACCCAAGTACCGGTCAACGACGTTCTCCGGGGGTAACAAGGCCCATTTCCCGTTTTTATAGAGGGAGTGCATGGATGCACCGACTAGTTTGTAAGTTGTCAGTCTCCTTCACACAGCGGTTTCAAGTAACGACACTCACGAAGGAAGACATTGCGCCGTGTATCTAAATTGAGTGTATTTTCTCGCATATTCCAAGCCCATTCAATACTCCGCATCTACAGCTAATGTGAGCCGCTATGATATTAGGCTGACGAAACAATAACTGACCGTGGTTCGATTGGCGGAATTCTCGCGAGCGAAGATGTGCGCCACTTCTACCGCACGCTCTTGGGGGCAATTCTCCACGAGACAGCGATTCTCGTTCGGATCGGCTGCTTTGGCACGACGGATTGCGCCTTCAGAGATAGGCTTCATTTTTTGGCCCAGGGTTGGTGGTGGTGGTGGTGGAAGGAAGCCAAGACGCGGCGGCATCAAAAGCTGGCACGCCCGCCTCTTATAGCACCACGTGCACTTGATGTGCCACTTGCCTTATTCTTGTCAGTGACCATTGCCGTGTCTGCATGGTTACTTCATAATCTCAAGCCACAGTGGCCAGTGGCACATTGATCGTAATGGACTGGCCATCGGCCACTCGACCACGGACTATGGTCGTGTCGCAGGAGCCACGGACAATTGTGCGCCATGGGTGTGGCACTGGGTGGGGTATTTAACCAAGAAAGCGACTCCCTTCCTTCTCCTTGTATTCCTCCACCGCATCAAGCACACCCCTCCTCACAATGCCGCGATCGGTCAAAGAGACTCCCGCTAAACGGGCCCTGACACTGAACCTTGCATCCCCCGTCGACGTACCAGACTGGATGAAGGATCGAGTCATCGAAAAGTCTCCCCGTGGACATCGCTGCATCATTGAAGGGTCCCCAGCGCCGGTTGAGAACTGAAGGCTCCCACAGATGAAGGGTTTGGAGTACAGCTGGGATATGCAGTTCGGAACGTTGAACTTGAATTCCTCGGCCAACCTCTTTTTCGGTAGGCACATCGCTCTAAGTTGCAGGTTGGTAGACAATAACTGGCTCTTTAGCTGGCGCAGGTCCGCACTGGATGTTCGATGAGGGAAAGTACACCCTGGTTCCGCAGGTCGATGTTCTCGACCTGCTCATGAATCCAGAAAATCCGGTCGAAAGAGGAAACTTCAAGGACACGATGAAGGAGGTTCTGAAGTTCGCAACATACGGCCCTAATGATCTCGAGGTACGTATGCTTTCGTTTTCATTAAGTGAACAAGTAACTGAGCTGAGATACCACCAACCTCGTAATTAAATATTATTTCATAAGTTCAATGGAGCCCGAATAGCCGAGGAGTGACTAGCACCCAGAGCCGCATTTCTGCCCATCGAGGCGAACGCGTCGGCTCACCCAGTAGCCAGGTTTCTGCCCGTCGAGGCGAACGCGACTGGCCGCACGTGCTACGCACGCCCCACTGATATCATCCCCTTCCTCAGGTAAGCTGAGACTGACCTCTCTCTTCCTCGAATAGTCACGACGAGGCGGTTTCCGCGCTATATTTATTGTCATAATCGCGTGAATATTCACGTCTCATGAGTATCACCAATCACAATGAACCCCACGATTTACGACAAGGGCGACGACCTGGTCCATCCAACCAATACGAACCAACTCGACCTCTTGTCTCGGATTCGGATGAACGCCCCCGTTCAGTCCCAGTCGGATCCCTCCAACCTGAAGGAGTCATATCGACCGTCACCGAAGTCCTACGGCAATTCAACCATGGGGACATCTCCAAGGGCCTCGCAGTGGCTCGGATCACATTCGCTCTCGGACTCACCGACGAACGGGATGCAAATAAGGAACGAGCCCTCCAGAACTATCTAGAACAGGTCGACCAGATCGAACGTGTTCAGCAGAGGATCCCTTCCGCCTCTTCCCAAACGGCCCACACTCGAAGAGAGGCTGGCCTCGCCACCTCTCACTCCTCCTCCCCTCTATCGACTGTCCACTCCCTGTCCGACGCAGGAGAGGGCAGACATCGTAAACGTCCTTTCCAGTTCGACCCCGATGACTCCGATGGCCCATCTGACGCCGGCGGAGGGTCAAACGCAAGCGATGACTCGGGTTCCGACGATCGGACACCAGATAGAAAGAGAGCGAAACTTCGAGAATCGGATATGCCGTGGTACGAAGAGGAAAAGAAGGGAGGAACTGGAGGTGGGCAGAGAGAGTCGTGTCAGAGGTCGCGGGAGCTGCTTAGGAAGTTCGGGAGAGACATCAGGAAATGTAAGGAGTGGATTCTCACCTCCGCTTCGGCCCCAGCTGGGTTCCCTCCTTCTGAATGGGAGAACCTCCTCAGGGGAAAACCAGTCAACCTTGACGTCGTCTTCAGCTCCCTCTATCAGATGGTGCCCGTCAAGGAGAACAAAGGAAGGATCGGTGAGAAAGAGATCAGCTTCGGACATACCGAGCCAGCGAGGAAGGTACAGGCTCACGGAGATTGGACGATCGCCTGGAACATTGCCTCCCGAGCCACCGAGTTCCTCTTTCCCCATCGTCGCCTCGAGCTCGCCCAATATAGCCAGTTCATTCAGGCCGAGTTCTCCACCCGCCGTCCCGAGACCCATCAACGAGTCCTCTACTTCGACCAAGCCATTCGTCACACTGTTGCAGGTGGAACCCAGATCTTGCTCAGCGATATTGACCAGTTCGCCGGGCACCGTTCCGCCATCCTATCCACCGAGGGCGTCTTCTTCAACGAACTTGGGCGCAGTTCCGGACCAAAAAAGGGGGAGTCGGGGGAGGTCTGCCGCCGCTTCAACACGGAATTGGGTTGCCCCAATGCAACAAATGCCTGTCGTCATCGACATGTCTGCCAGCAATGTGGGGGAAGCGGACATGGTGAGGCAGCTTGCGAGCGGAAGAATTGAGGGATGAGCTCGTTCTCA
Source organism: Coprinellus micaceus (assembly GCA_951394405.1). Lineage (NCBI taxonomy): Eukaryota > Fungi > Basidiomycota > Agaricomycetes > Agaricales > Psathyrellaceae > Coprinellus > Coprinellus micaceus. The sequence continues at coordinate 4,800,189 of OX596335.1, read as the reverse complement.
GGTGTCATTAACGGTCGTCACGGTTACAGCACCTGACATATAAACTCCGACCGGGCGCGACCACCCCCTCCCACTACACCACCCCGTACAACCTTTTTCTTTTCTTCTTTCTTTCCATCATCTATTCATCCACGCTCCTCATATCATTCCCATTCATCTTTTTTCATATAGCCCTTCAGTAGCACTACCTCGTGTACAAATAGATGTCTCCGAGGATGAGCTGCCCATCGAGGCGCCCATCCATCACCTGCTATCACTCCCGGCACTCATCTCTCTCATTCGAGGCTCCATTGGTCGTAATTAAATATTATTTCATAAGTTCAATGGAGCCCGAATAGCCGAGGAGTGACTAGCACCCAGAGCCGCATTTCTGCCCATCGAGGCGAACGCGTCGGCTCACCCAGTAGCCAGGTTTCTGCCCGTCGAGGCGAACGCGACTGGCCGCACGTGCTACGCACGCCCCACTGATATCATCCCCTTCCTCAGGTAAGCTGAGACTCACCTCTCTCTTCCTCGAATAGTCACGACGAGGCGGTTTCCGCGCTACCCGCCCACCGCTTCCCTTTCCACTCCCGGTCTAAATCTAATTTCACAATCATCTGCACAATTTGTATTTGTCTACATACCTCGTGTACAAATAGATGTCTCCGAGGATGAGCTGCCCATCGAGGCGCCCATCCATCACCTGCTATCACTCCCGGCACTCATCTCTCTCATTCGAGGCTCCATTGGACAGAAGAAGACACCCCTTTTCACATACACCCTCGTTCCTTTGATAAGGTCGATGGAAGACGTCATCCTCGTCTATGAGCATCCGGGTACACCGGGGCAGCAAGCGGTTACCTTCCACCGATATCCATACGAAGACTTTCCCAAGATCACGTCCCACATCCAACCGCATTTTGTCCTAATTTCTCTAGGTCTTACACTGAAAGACGAGAGTACAGCGGTACTGGAAGCCATGGAGGGCCACTTGCGTGCTGACGAAGTGTCAATCCCATTCCTCGATGTCGTCAACCTTTATAAACGTTGGATCAAAGCCCCGGCCCATTGGAGCAAAGACACGACCTTTTGCAATGCAGGGAGGCCTTACCGTCAGTTCAGGTCCGACTTGAACGACAAAACTTACCAGGGACCGAGCGGCTCCGTGGCTTCCAGCAGCCGTACTCTACCGTACCGCGAATGCCATGTACCTAACAAGAGGCCTAACGAGGAACCAGAAAGCCCCACACCTTCTTGCAGTCGCAAGGGCAATGGAGATTCCGAACGGGGCTCCAAGGCGTCAAAGAAGCCGAAATTAGGCTGAGTTGAAGTTTCTTATGCTGTACTGAGTCTTCCCGTATGATCTCTTGTATTGTATACTTCACCTGCCCCTTTAGTAGTTTGATTTGGGTGTACCTATACGTGATTATAGTCGTAGCTGCTCGAGAATATTTATCAAATATGGTTTGCCAGTATTTATTCAGCTAACCCAAAATCTCGGGTGTATAAGCTGACTCTGCGTCTCGATGAATGGCAGCCCCCGAAACGGATTCTGCTTCGGGTACTGTGGATCACGGCGACGGGCGGGAGGACCTGAATATGACGTGGAACAAAGCGGATCCCATCTCCTTCCGAAGACAGGTAGTCCACCTCAGTTTCTCGCAACCAAGCTACTCAAGAACCCCCAGATAACGCCTACCAGGCCTTCACGCTGACGTATCTCAAGTCTAGGCGCCCAGAGATAAGATGCGTGATTGCATCAAATCTAGAGCCTGATCTCCGAAGGGAATAGGGGCTCTCGTCGCCACTTGATAGGTGCCACTCATCCTTTCTTTCATCGACCTGTCACTGTGTTTCGCCTCGCTCTGCTTTCACCCTCATTCGTAATTCCTCACACCTCTCAACTTGCACCTCACCAACTCCCACATTCGCCATTGATTATAAGGGACCCAGAACATCACAAAGCACCGACATGGCACCCAACCCCCGCACCACAACCAAACCCCTCTCCCTGAACGCTCACCGCCGAGTCGAAGAGGCAGACCCCAACGAGGGTCTGTGTCTTGTAGAGAATAGACCATGGGCGATCGAGCTGGTCCATGTCGCTGAAAGGGAGGGGAGCGCGGATAGAGACTGTGTGAGCCATTCTGTCAGAATGCGAGCATACCAGAGCGAGCCTGATTGAATTTGGGGGTTGAATTTGACAGATGAGTAAAGTCGAAAGGGCGTGGGGTATGAAGGAGGAAACGTTGAATCTGGATACGAGGCGGAATATGATGTTCTGTGCGTCCGCCCCCGTTCTACTTCCTGCAAAACTCTCCGAACTGATCATGAACGTAGTGGGAGCCTCGATCCGAGCCCTCTACAAAAAGGGCTGGTGGGCACTCCTTCCTTCCGAAGAAGTCGTAGATCGGTACTTCACCGAATCTGGGTCCAGCGGGTTACGGAGCCCAGTACCTCCCGGGGGATTTCCTGTGTTTCAAGTATGGCTATCTCCTTCTTTCAACTAGTCAGCATGAGGCCTAACTCAAAGTCCGCGGCGACAGGAAGACCTATTCACATATACGTTCCTCCCCCTCCACCCGATGTCTACATTCTGCATCGCACGGCAGAACATATTCCCCCTGGACCCTCTTCTCCCTATAGAGTCGAACGTTACAATCCACGTTCATCCGTATGACAAGTACCCCACGTTGACGTCCCACGTCCATCCGAGGTTCGCTATCTTGCACTTGGCGAGACAGGTCGCTTCGAGGATGAAGGACGACATGTTCGTTAGGAACCTTGTGGAGACGAACCCTTTGGTTGGAAAAGTGAGGGAGCTGGGAGAGGTGTGGTTCGGGGGGAAAGGGATGGAAGGGGGCGGAAAGGGATCTGGAGAAGGGGTCAGGGACGGGATAGAGGAGGGAAAGGGGAAGGAAAAAGAGGGGGAAGGGGAAGCGAAGGAGGGGGATGAGGACAATTGGGAGTACGAGTCCTCGGATGGGGATAGTGTGTGTACGACTCCGAGGAGGGTGTGGTACCCACGCAAGGACGAAGCCGTTGGGGAGGCTGCGCCTTCATCGTGAGTCGGCTTGGCGGGGACGAGGGTTGTCAGATGAGGATGTTTGTCGTGTGGGCAACACAGGCTGATGTTCATTAGGTGCAAATAGAGATAGATAGATAGACAGTCCATAATGAGAACAGAAACGAGTACCTTACGCCCCGCAACTCCAATTCACTCGACCGAACGCTCGCTCGAACTCCCGCCACCCTCTCTCCCATTGCTCCGCAGCCTCTCTATACTCACTCTCATCTTCCAACTCCCCTGATTCGATGGATTCATCATCCCATTCGCCGGATTCAACGGGCCCTCCTTCGTCCAAATCGGCGTCACGCTGGGTGTAGCTAACGCTATGTGTGGTCATGATGTGAGTCGGGTTGTTGAATGTCGTGCGCGAACGTGTCGTGAACGTAGACGAGGTATCCGTAATGGGCCCCTTGATGATGTACTGGTGGACTTTGCCGTGTACGGCGCCGGTGTTGTTGAATATAGCGTGGCTTTCAGCGAGGGTGGGTTCCTCAGAACGGGAGGCGGAGTTCTGGGATGTGTGCGAAACGTCGCAGCTGCTCAGGTTAGATACGTCCGGCGGAAAGGTCGACGTAGGATTTTCGTCGAAAGTGAAAGGCGGGGTTGTAGGCGGGTGTGAGTACGCAGCCCTCCGAGTCTTTTTCTTTGAAGAAGACTTCGATGTATTACTACGATGGCGGCGTCCTCCTGGGGGAGCCCAGGGAGTGAACGAGGGTGGGATCCAGTTGTACGCCTCGGTGTGGGTGTGGTGTATGTAGGCGGGCCCTCCGCCGAGTATCTGCGTCACCTCGACGTGAGTGCCCGGGGATAGCGAAGAGCTAGGACCCGTCCTCGTAACGTTGACCTGAACGCCGTGGAAGGGCCCATTGAGTACGGTGCTACCAGCATAGGCGTGTGTGGTGTAGCTACTAAACGTCGGCGCCGAGTGGGTGCAGGATATGGTGGACGTGAAGTCAGATTGGTAGTGGTGCGTTGCCTTGGGGACGGAGGGTTGGCGTCGGTCACGAGAGGGGGTACGGGGACGCGGGCGGTGGTGGTGGTTTGCGTTGGGGTCGGGAGGGGAGGCGGAGGCGGAGGAGAGGTTGAGAGAGGGAGACGGGGAGTTGGTTGTATTCGTCATTATTGCCGAGTGGAGGCGGTTGGGTCGTTGTGTGCAGAAGGGGGTCAGAATAAACAGAAGAATGGGTTGGCTTTATACCTTGAACTTGTGTGGGTTTGAGGACCGTAGAGTCTCCATTACGGTGGGTCTGCACGCAAACACAGAGAGAGCGGCGCAGCTTAGCGAGTGGCTGAGCCGGTCACACTAGACAAGAGGTAGCAGCCGCCCACGGTCGTCGTCGTCGTTAGGTCGAGCATAAGTATGTAGAGCCAGGCGACCTTATGACCATCGAGACATGAATGAGTTCAAGCGTGGCGCCGAGGTATTCTTCCGCGAGGATGAAGCATTCGCCGGGGAAAGAATACGTTCAATAGTCTGAGAGTATCGAAGACAACCCTCTGTCACGGTAGGACAGTCGAAGAGTATGGATACGCTGAAGGGTACAGCTCGGCTCGTCGTTTGTGGTCGTGGGCCCTTGAAGGGTGAACCTGGTGAGCTGGCTGGTGAGCGTCGAGTGTAAGATGTGGTATTGATACCATCACGCTACAGGCGTCTCCTTACATCACGGTCTCGGTGTGACTCTGCCCTTCCTTTACTATTGATGGTATGCCATTTTCTATTGTGGCCATGGGAACAATATACAGAATGCTGGCAAGGTCGATTGTCACGGAAGATTATTGACGCTATGGATGGTGAAGCCCTCCAGGTACAACTGCATTGGACGACCCCATCAGGTATGCCACAGTTCTGACCATCTCATCAAAGCAGTCAGGTGCATCGCGGTTCTGACGATCTTATCACAGTTATCAGGCACGCACAGTTTCGATCATCTTATCAATCGTATCAGGAACGCCAGGGTGATATTGTTACGCTGCGCTACACATGATTTGTAAATATGCCATATATTTTTATCTTTCGTCGAGGACTTATTCTTTTTCTTTCGGCAAACTCTTTTGTATTATTATTTGTTGTTTTGGTTAAAGTAGTTGACATTCGATGACTTGTTAGGACGTTTATTGAGTCATCTTATTTATGACTCATATACGACTCATACTTAGTCTGTCTAAACTAAGTATGACTTGTCTCTGACTGTAATCGACTCATAGTTATATTGACTCGTTAGATATATTGACTCATAGCGACTAGTATCCATGGGTATATAAACCCTATAGATTAGACCCATGTACTTTAGCTTGTTATACTTTTTCCCCGTTATCGAATAGTGCCTTGTGCCAAAATCCAAAGACAACTAAGAGCAAGCCAATTAAGCCAATAAGACAACGACCAACGCCTAAGTCCAAGCGAGCTATCGTCAACATAGTTCTTGGTAGTATCAGATACAACGATCGCCAACATCGTACTCGATACCTAAGATAAGTAATCATTGCATCATTGACCATTGACCTGCCCAGAGTCGACCAATTGTCGGACACTTGTCCAACTCCCTCATCGAGGTCGTAACAGAATAACAAGCTCCACAATTACGTTGCCCTCATCAACGAGCGCAACAACGGCTCGCCCAACACGTTTGCCCCAGGTTCTCCGGAAACTTCTTCAACAACTTCGTCTAATCAAGAACTCTCCTGCATCGACCACGTCCACGCCTTCGACTACATCAATAAGACTGACACTTCACTTGACGATTCATCTCGAAAAGAAGGGGCCGTCTGGTACCGCTGCTATTATCAACCGTGTCCACATAGACTCGATAACCCAATTGAAAATCAGCAAATAGACGCAGGATCTAGACCAATAACTGATAAAGACGAACACGACGAAAAACTTGTTACCAAATCAAAGGAGAAACACCAAGCATACGAGAAGCAACACAAGGCAACCCGTGATAGACTCAGAGTAATCGAAGAAGAAGCAAGGGTCATCGCTACAAGAGAATTCAACCAAAAGCAAAAGGTTGAGAAACTTAAAGAAGCTGAAGAACAGATCAAAAAGGATCTAGAAGACGCCAAATTAACTGAAGAATTAGCACAACAATTCGAAGAAGCTCAAGAACAAGCAAGAAAGACAGAGCAGGAACTTAAAGCCAAACGCGAATTCGAAGCAGAAGTCGCTAGAAAGCTTCAAGAAGAAGAATCATCTTCCAAAGGAAAAGGAAGAGCAACTAAGCCGTATAATCGCCCACAATCCAAAAAAGGATCCAGAACTAATACGCCAGGAGGATCAAAAAAGTCATTCGAACCACCACAACAGATCCGAAGACAGGAATCTATCAAAGAAGTAAAGGAAATCGAATCCCCACCTAAAGTCGAACTCGAAGACGAAGACATCGACATGGTTGACTCCACTTCTATCAATGTTACCAGCACTAACTCCGAAGCCAAAGTAAACGTCAAGAATTACAACGGTGACCGAAATGATTTTCTCACGTTCAAAGACTCTCTTTCTCTTTTCTTCGACTATTACGAAGAACAATACAAAGACAAAGACAGGAAGAAAGTCATTTTTGTGCTATCCAAACTCACTGATGGAGAAGCTGAAGTATGGAGGAAGCTATACATGGATTCAGAGGAATACAAAACCGACAAGTACAAAGACTTTTGGGATAAATTCGAGAAGAACTTCAGAAAGAAGTATGTACAAGATGACGCTCTGTACTACTTGAAGAACAAGAAGCAAGACAAAGAAAGCGCCCAAACTTTCATTACCAACTGGAGACAAATTGCCGCCGCAGCAAACTTCTCCCTTATCAACAACGACAGAGTCGCACTAGACTATCTAAAAGGTGTACTCAAACCGGCAATAGTTGATAAAATGAAATCGTATTTGGACGAACCCGAAACTTTCGAAGATTGGGTGGAGAAGGCCATCCTTTCTGATGGAAAATGGAGAAGAGAGAAGGAACAGCGAATGGGGCTGTCAAGACCATTCGCATCGCAAGGATTCAGACCAAATCCTGGAAGACAAGCCGCCAGAGATCCAAATGCCATGGATGTCGACGCGATTACCACGGAAGAAAGAAGGGAACTCCTAAACAAGAAGGCATGCTTCAACTGCCGAAAGGAAGGTCACTTCGCAAGGGATTGTCGTTCCCCAAGGAGAAATCAAGGGTATCCACCACGGTACGGATCTCAATCAGGAAATTATGTACCAAGACAACGGCCATCCCCAAATGACCAGAACAATCGACAAATCTCTACTCTTTCCACTAAGAAAGTTCCTATCCAGGAAGCAGCAATCAACATTCACTCCCTTCTATGCCAATATACGGGAGAAGAAGAAAGGGAAATCTTCGCTAAATTTCAGGAACTTTCCATTGGAAAGGTAGAGGATTTTCAGTGAAGGAGGAAAACTCGACTATCTCTCCATCGCTGTGCATCCGATCCATGCTGATAGCCGAAATAAGAAACCAAAGCATGCACATTCCTATCACGATCATTCACGACGACCGAACTATCACCACTCAAGGCTTTATTGACTGCGGAGCAGGAGGAAAATTTATTGATGAAAAATTCGCCCAAAGAAATCAATTGCCCATCACGAAGCTTCGTTATCCCCTCGAAGCGAAGAACGTTGATGGAACGCCCAACAAATATGGAACAATTACTCACTATGTACGACTGCCTCTCACGATTGGCAAGAAAACGAAGAAACATCAGCTTTTAATTTGCGGCTTGGGAAAACAGACGCTAATTTTAGGTTTTCCATGGCTTCAAGACGAAAACCCCATGATCGATTGGAAACTCGGGACTCTCACTTGGCGGGATACCGAGATTAACGCCATTCCAATCGAAATTCCAAAAATCGAAAACGACACTAGCATCAATATCGTTGACACCGACACTGAAATAGAAATTGAAGTCTACTTCTACGATGAAGACGTAGAAGAAGAATACACCCACGTCCATATCGCGAGAACCACACTATCACGCAAACTCATCCTCCCCAAATATTCTGAACTCCCCGATGAATTTGATGAGTTTGACGACTTCGATGATGAAATCGAAGAGAAAACCGAAGCAGAAATCAAGGCCAAATTACCGGAAGTATACCATGAATTTTTCGACGTGTTTAGCAAGAAAAACGCCGATAAATTCCCAGCCAGCACGAAGTATGATCATGCGATCAACGTTAAGGACACCTTCGACCCAAGAAGGATGAAACCATACATACTTTCGCCAGACCAAGAAAAGGAGGTTAAAGATTTCCTCAAGGAAAATCTAAAGTTAGGACGCATTCGACCATCGCGATCCCCAATGGGATCACCAGTATTTTTTGTGAAAAAGAAAAACGGAAAACTTCGACTTTGTCAGGACTATCGATACCTCAACGAACACACGATATCAGATGCCTATCCCATTCCCAGAATAGACGATCTCCTAAAGAGATTCCAGAAGGCGAAATACTTTTTTAAGATTGACTTGAAATGGGGATACAACAATGTCCGAATCAAGAAAGGAGACGAATGGAAGGCAGCTTTTATGACTCAAGGAGGACTGTTTGAACCCACAGTCATGTTCTTCGGCCTAAAGAACTCACCACCCACCTTCCAACGACTCATGGATGACGTCATTCATGAACACGACGAAATCGAAGAACCACCTAAGATGGAACTAACAAGAACGAACAATGTCAGGGACATCGTTCATGCGCACGAAGAATTAGAAGAAGCACCATGGGTAGAAGTATACATGGATGATGTATTAGGAGCAGGAGAAACCAAGGAGCAATGTCGAAAAGAAGCCAAAAGAACCTTGGCCAAACTTAGAAAAGCAGGACTACCAGCCAATATCGATAAGTGCGCCTTCGAAGTAGAAGAAGTGGATTTCCTAGGATTTATCATCGGACATGGAAAAATCCGTATGGATCCAGACAAGATCAAAGGACTAACGGAATGGCCAGTTCCCACCAAACTGAAAGAACTCCGATCATTCTTAGGTTTTGGAAACTTCTATCGAAGGTTCATCAAAAACTATTCAAAAATAGCAGTACCATTACACGCTTTACAAGGAAAAGATGTTCCATTCGTTTGGTCTGATGAATGCAACGTAGCCTTTAACACCCTCAAGGAGAAGTTCACGTCATACCCTGTCCTACACCTCCCAGATCCGGACAAACCCTATCAAATCGAAGCAGACGCTTCCAAACACGCTTCAGGAGCCGTCCTGACTCAACTAGACGAAAACGGAGCAAGACACCCGATATGTTTTATGTCCAAAACATTCGATAGTGCTCAAAGAAACTACGAAATATACGACAGGGAACTACTTGCCATAATTCGAGCATTAGAAGAATGGCGACCATTCATTCAAGGTTCCCCTTTCACAACCACGGTATATTCCGACCATCAGAATCTTACCTATTGGAGAAACCCACAACGACTTAGCCCTCGACAAGCAAGGGCATGTCTCACGCTGTCAAAATACGACTTCGAATTGAAACATCAAGCTGGGACTAAGATGTTCCAATCAGACGCTCTATCAAGAAGACCGGATCTATGTCAAGATGATGAAGACCCAAAAGAAGTCACCATGCTTCCAGAAAACTTATTTGTGAATTTGATTGACACCGCTCTTCAAGAACAAATTCTCAACTCCGACAAAATGGAACAAGAAGCAACGGACGCTCTTAGACTCATTCTAGAAGAAGGTCCCACTGACCTCCAGAATGACTTAGAAGACTGGACCGTTGAAACCAAAGACGATAAACACATGTTATTTCGCAAAGGGAAAGCCTATATCCCCGAAGATATCGAATTAAGACGCAAAATAGTAAAATTACATCACGACGCAGCAACGGTTGGACACCCTGGAGAACTAGGAACATTCAACGCTGTCAGAGAACACTATTGGTGGCCTGGAATGAGGAAATTCGTCAAAGCATATGTCAAAGGATGCGCCGAATGCCAACAGTTCAAAATCAACCGACAACCAGTAAAACCAACGTTACTTCCCATCGTTGGTCCCGAGTCAAATCGCCCATTCACTCAGCTATCAATAGACTTTATCACCGATCTACCGACATCAAAGGGATATGACTCAATCATGGTCGTGGTAGACCATGGGCTTACAAAGGGGGTAATTTTAGAACCCTGCAACAAAACTATTACGGCAAAACAAACAGCTGACGCATTTATCCGCCGCGTCTTTACCGATTACGGCCTACCGGATAAACTTATTTCCGATCGAGGTCCTCAATTTGCCGCCAAAACCTTCCGAGACCTTCTAGAAAAGCTAAAAATAGACTCTTCGTTATCAACCGCCTTTCATCCGCAAACCGATGGAGGTACCGAACGAGTCAACCAAGAGATAGAAGCATATCTTTCCATCTATTGTTCTGCGAACCCGTCAACTTGGAGTCAAGCTTTACCAATACTGCAGTTCGTTCACAACTCTAGAAGACATGCGGATAGAACACACACCCCATTTGAGTTGATCATGGGTACACAACCTCGTGCCCTACCGGAAGCATTCGACAAAACCAACTTCCCTGCGAACGAAGAACGGTTCAAAGACCTTCAGAAGTCAAGAAATGAAGCCTTATCCGCTCATGAACTCGCACGAAGTCGCATGATAGAACGAACATCTAGAACGTGGAAGCCCTTCAAAGTCAACGACGAAGTATGGCTTGAAGCAAAGAACTTGAAGCTTCATTACCGATCAAAGAAGATGCAACCCAAACGTTTGGGACCATTCAAAGTGATAGAGATCATAGGGTCTAGGGCATACCGTCTAGAACTCCCTAACCAATGGAAGATTCACAACGTCTTCCATATCTCGCTTCTATCACCTTTCAAGACCACCGATACCCACGGCCCATCATATCCGCAGCCACCACCTGACGTTATCAATGGAGAAGAAGAATACGAAGTAGAAGGAATCATCAATCACCGAGTCAAACGCAATGGAGAAAAAGAATTTCTCATCAAGTACCTCGGGTACGACGAAAATGAGTCAAAGTGGCTAAGAGAGGACGAACTAGGAAATTGCCAAGAGATCCTGGACGAGTATAAAGAGGACAACGGTCTGTCCCTCTAACTTCAGCCAGTTCATCCTGTCTACCCCACTCTACCACCCAAAGCCAATTCCCTTTTACAATATTTTTACCTTTCTCAAAATGTTCAACTCCACTTCCACTACTGCCTACGAGACCGCCCCCCAGGACTTCGACATCATCATCGGGACCGTTGTCCCCAACCTTCCCCAGAAGCCTGCCCCAATCCCCGCCTATAGCTACGCCGTCGCCCCCGACGTAGTCATGCTCCCGAAGCGCGCCTTCCCCGCCGATTTCGAAACATGCGACCTTCGAACCGCCTTCACCCCAGCCGAAATTTACGTCGCCGAAGCCAAGATCAGGGAGATGAAGACGGTCAAGGACGTAGTCAAGCAAACGGGACCAACGGGGGTCCTGTTCGGTGCGGCCAAATACAACAACCCCGACGCCCACTGGGGGCATGTCCTGGAGGAGATCGAGGCAGCGGAAAAATGGGAGGAGGAGATCAAGGAGATCAAGGAGGCCGCGTACGACTGCCCCGGAACTCCCCCCACCAAATTCATGAACGTTATCGAGATGAAGTTGATGGGAGCCGAGGCGAGGAAGAAGCTGGCCACCAACGTCATCGAAACCAACATCGACGAAGTTCGAGCGGCCGTTCGCCGGGCCCACCTCTACCTTCGGGAATACGACTATCGCAACATCGTCTACGGCCAGGTCAAGATGTACTCCCTCACCAAGGAGGACAAACTCAAGCGCAGGTTGGCCACCTGCACGTCTTGCAAGCAACCCGGCCACTGGCAGGTCGATCACACCAAGTGGACCTGCATCCACTGCAAGAAGACGGCGGCCGGTCACTACCCTTTCGACTGCCCCCAGAAGCCTAAGAAGCTTCGCCGCTCCAACCGTATCCGCAACCGCAACAACAAGAAGAAGGAGGAGAAGGTTGAGATTGACACCGAGTGGAAGTACGAGACCGGTTGGGGAGATGATGGGAATTGGGGACCCGAGTACCCCTCTACTTCGGTTTGAATCAGTGTTTCAAAGTTTGTGAGGGGGGTAATGTTACGCTGCGCTACACATGATTTGTAAATATGCCATATATTTTTATCTTTCGTCGAGGACTTATTCTTTTTCTTTCGGCAAACTCTTTTGTATTATTATTTGTTGTTTTGGTTAAAGTAGTTGACATTCGATGACTTGTTAGGACGTTTATTGAGTCATCTTATTTATGACTCATATACGACTCATACTTAGTCTGTCTAAACTAAGTATGACTTGTCTCTGACTGTAATCGACTCATAGTTATATTGACTCGTTAGATATATTGACTCATAGCGACTAGTATCCATGGGTATATAAACCCTATAGATTAGACCCATGTACTTTAGCTTGTTATACTTTTTCCCCGTTATCGAATAGTGCCTTGTGCCAAAATCCAAAGACAACTAAGAGCAAGCCAATTAAGCCAATAAGACAACGACCAACGCCTAAGTCCAAGCGAGCTATCGTCAACATAGTTCTTGGTAGTATCAGATACAACGATCGCCAACATCGTACTCGATACCTAAGATAAGTAATCATTGCATCATTGACCATTGACCTGCCCAGAGTCGACCAATTGTCGGACACTTGTCCAACTCCCTCATCGAGGTCGTAACAGATATCAGCGTTATAAACCCCACCAGGTATTCGGCCAGCTCAGCGACCCTATAAGATATGGGTAAAGATATCACCGCCGTACTGCCTTATAACTCACGCTGGCCCCGCTACACGTTGACCTCGTCGTCGGGATTGATGAATGGATCGGGCCTCACAAGTGTTCGGTCCAATATCACTCAGCCAACCCTGCGACGCGAGGCAACCCAGGAAGCCATGGCCCGAAGGGCAATCCTGCGAAGGATTCTCTCTATCCGCCCGTAATGGTATGCTGATCCCCGGTAGTCTGTCGCGTCTCAAACTGCGATGTTGGGACACTGGCGAAGTACTGGCTGGGTTGGGTGTGGACGTACGAGTGGTGTGCGCCGATCCCCACACCCATCCGTTTAAAAAAGTCCTGTTCCTAGGACTCTTGATAACTTCCACCACCGTCAAATTGAGGATGCTGAAGTGACCCACCCTTGCCATTCTGACAGGTAGCGACACCATCCGGATTCCTGCTACGGGCTCCCCACTGCCCCAAGAGTGGCCTATATTGTCCCTTAGAGCAAGGATCATCTGCCTAGGGGCTGGGCTGGACTAATGGGAACTGGAGCCAGAATTCTAAATCGATTATCGGAGTAAATAATATAGCTCTACATATGAATTAAATTATAGTTATTGAACCGGTGATACAACTACCCCACTATGCACCTTCCGCATCCGGATTGAGCCCTTTCAGTGTTGCTCGCCTTTCTTTGATCTTCTCGAGGGCGCTGTTAGCAGGTACAACACGGGTAACATTTGAGAAAGACGGAAATATTTGGCGGTTCCACCAGGCGAGGAGGTCCTTCACCTCGTCTTGCTCCTCCGGATCCTCGAAGAGCTCAAGAGTGGAGGTGTAGAACGTTTCGGAATCGGTATCCTTATCTGTTCTGCAGAAAACACTGGCGGAAGACAGGGAAAACCGAACCTGCGACCGCGATGGTGCTCAGAAAATCCCAATTCCCATCCCCACACCTCAATATGGGATAGCGCACCTGCGTCGCAACATAGGCAATCGAAGCTGGGGTGACACTGGTCATCCCATGGATGCGAGCGTTCCCTGATCGCGTAGCCTTCGGATCGCTATCCACAGAGCTCGGAGACGTGAATATATGTTTATACGCCTAGGATAGATTAGGTCCCCGAGAGATTCATGTGAGGTGAGGAACTGAAAGCACATACACAGACAAGTAGCTGACTCCGAAAAAGTCCCTTCCACGGTTCCTCAGGGTCGTACTGTTCATGGCGATAGACGAATATAGGCCAGTGATTTCCCGGAACCAAAAGCTCCTTGTTCTTGAGCTGGCGCTTTACCCTATGACCACGATACGTTAGGATATTCTTAGTAGTGCAGGGAGGCGACGTACTCGGCGTCGGACCAGTCCATACCAGCCGGACAGAGCAGTTGGCCCGTTCTCTCGTGGTTGAAACCCCGGTTCGTTTTGATATTTCGCGCGAGGGGAGGCCTCAATGGTTCATCATCCGGTGCGATCCACTCAAGGACGGTTCCCTTGATACTCTTTGTATCATCTGAGCGTGCGCTTGCAGCGCCCTTCTGTAGCTATGTGGCGGAGTGAGTCTGGTTAACCTCGAACAATGTTAGAAGAGGAAAACACACATGAGATGCGATACTGAGGATGTCGTCGTCATCTGTAGGCTCAGCGAACAGCCGTTCCTCTAACGATGGGACCATCTTCAAGAGTCGGCGGAAGACGCGATACTCACGTCGCTCTCTACACGATGGATTCACCCTTCCGCCTTCTGTTGAGGTAACAGAGATAAACCACTCACTGCTGGGTCTCCGGAGGTTCATCTTGGTCCATACTGAGGCCAGCTAAGAGAAGTGCGTGCATGTTAGCGAAGGCGAAGACAGTCCGTCCGAAATGTCTTCCGTGGTGGACGAGTGGATCGGTTTGTGTTCTGTAATTGGATGGGCCTATTGAGCTATTTACCCATGCTATGGTGCATCCCACTCACGGGCGCTTCCTGGGACCGAGCTCCAACGCAGATGCCTGGCGGGATCTCTTCTTGCCAGCCATTGGCTTTGACGGCTCTGGCGTGTTCTCTTTACTTGAGCTCGAGGGCATTATCGTGGCTTGCTGCTGGTAGATGGTAGGGAAAGAGTAGGAGGAAGATGATGGGCGAGTCCAACAGCATGCACCTTTATAACTTTCACGTTCAAACCGACGTCATGCCACTGACGGGCTGATGCCGAATCTCGGCCGAATTGCATCAATCTTACAAGTTGCTCTTACGCCCTCAAAATAGCCGCCCAAAGATCGGCGGCACCACAGGCGGCACGCTCGTTGGCTCCCCGAAATATACAGTCAAACCAGGGTCATAACCTCTTTCTGTACAGGCCTTTGTATACTTGAGCATCTCCCTCTTTCTTCGGAAAGCACTCATTCCAAGTAAGGGATTCAGAGGGGGGATCGAGCTTTACAGGAAGGTAGACGACAAAGGCACTATGGTATATACGAGGATTGGAACTAGATTGAGAGATATACGTGTGTGCTGTATATATGCTCAGAAGGGCCCTTTGATTCCCACTATTCTATTGCACGATTGCAAGCAACGTGAAAGGGACTGCAACACCAAGGGAAAGACCCCCAAGGACGCACAGGATCCACCACAAGGCCGTTCCAAGCCGACCGGGGCGAGTATGTGCAAGCGATTTGGTGACGGGTGTGTCGCTGGAGCTGGTGGATGCCTTTAGGCCTGCAGCCCACAGCTGAACGTTGTCCTTGTTCCCAACGATGGCAACCTCCCACTCTTCTGCGCTGCCGGAGGATGTCTTGAATCCAGAGAGCCGTAAGGAGCGTTCTTGCAGAGCCGACTGGAGATCAGATACGACGGCGTACTCCCTGTATGCTTCAACTGGCGACTTCACGGTCTACACTCCCTATCAGTAATTACTAAAGACACTTGGCCTACACCACGCACCTGTACACCTGATTGGGTTTGGCTGTCATGCTCCGGCTCCTCCTTCACCACAAACAAGGTGGTTCCCCTGTTACGGTATGTAGAAGTAGACCGTCCTGTAGATATACTATTCGATCGAGCTTGAAGTGGCCCGACGGACCCCGCTTGCTGAACGACTAGTGGGGGAGGTGCTGGGGCGAGTTGAACGTATGTTGTGGCCAGTTGGACGGGGGCTGAGAGAGCACGGGGTGGTGGTGGAGGAGGCGGAGGGCTTGGGGCGTGACCGCCCCCGTTGTCCAGAGAAGGGTCGTTCCCTGCGGCGTGGGACTCGCATAACACCAGCACGTGCCCCTTCATGGGCCGGCCACACTTCCTGCAGTGAGGCCGCTTTCGAAAGGGAGGGATGGAAAGGGCCAGGGTGATGGATCCGTCCGAAGCCATCGTCGTATTCGTGATGAAGGAGTTGGAATGCAAGGCTGAAGTGAAGTCAAGGATTAAATAGGTATAAAGGACGGCCGATTCTCACAGACCTTGCCGGGGTATGCCATCAGCGGCAAGTACACGAGCGCCTAATTGTCATGGGTATGACCGAATCATCTGACAAGCCTCTATGATGCCGAACACGAGATCACTTTGTCTCTGTCCTTCATCCTTGTCACCTCTGTGACTCTTTCCCATCAACGGCAGACTCGTCTTCCTTGTACGGTTGGCGAGCGGTTCGAAACTCCGACACACCTTAGAATATAAAGGCGGCTGGTCGACATACGCTTGCCTCATCCCCAACTCCTTCACCAATGCTCTCCACTAATCCCTTCATCGTACCTCACCAATCCCCCATGCTCCGTCACTCCTCTTGGGAGCCGACGTCCCCGATTGAAAGATCCCCCACACCCACTCCGTTCCGCGAGGTGCCTGTGCTGCCATACCTAATCCTTCAGCGATGCGGTGTTCGGCTCGAAGTCAAGACCAACTCCCTCCGACACGCAAAGCTGACTGGTAATTGGGGATCGCCCACCCCAATAGGGACGGAGCCAAAGTTCGAAAGCATCGAAGGTAATTAGGTTCCCTTATGTGTATAAGCTTCTCGGTGCTGACCCATATAACCCCCGCCGCCATCCAGAGTATGCGAGGTGGAACATTGGCCCTAGCTTCACGTTACATCCTGCAGGGGGTAGTGCCGTTCGTCGCAGCACACGGATCAGAGGTGAGTCGATGTGAGGATCAGTGTTAAGAGAAAGGCATAACTCTGACTTTCTCTATTGTCGTCTGTCTTAGCCTCGTCCCGTCGGGTCCGCACACCAATGCTCAGCCCTGACACCGGCGACGTCCCCCGCATCGCAGCTCACCTCCACAATTCAGCCCACAGTGGGTCAGAGAACGGCACCCCATTCTCCATCGCTTCCAACGTCCCTGTGAACCTGGAATACGGTGTTGAACTGCCCTCGCAATCACTGGTTCTGAACGAGGAGTATGAAGGAGGTTCGCCATTGCTCGCAGGGGACAACGGTATGTGATGATCTCCATTCCAATTTTGGCAAAGTACTAACGTGGGATTCGTTGGTTCCAACTACACAGAGCCGGCTATGTCTTCCCCAGAGATTGAACGGATGAATTCGAGCCCTCCAGGACTTGGGAGTGGGCGTCACACCGGGGGCGGCATTGCAATGGACGATATAACCGTGAATAGGCGTGATGAATACCAAGACGCTCCCAATGTACGCTCGCCCAGGCCCTACAACTTTAGGAATCGAACTCGCGAGCTTGTCGCGCAAATCAGGGATCAAGCGCGAATCACTGGTGGGTTCTACCGCTTTACGGCAAACCCCGGATCACCCATATCACTCACTCTCTTACCATTCTCAAGGTCTTCCCTTCGATGGCGCTTTCCTCCGAGAGGCAAAGATCAAAAAGCACTACCCAGCCCTCCATACGAAGCCCTGCCCCAGATCGTTGCTTCAGTCCTGCGAATTTGGCATTGCAGGAATCACTGTCGCAGAGTTTGGAAGCATTCTCAAGTGCTGCGCGACGTGCGACCGCTACATCTTCATCGGCAGCACGAGCCTCCATACATGCAACCCTATCGAAGAGCTCCCAGACATTACCAGCAAGAACTTTCATCTCACGACGCAGCTTTTGCTCAAAAAACGGTTCCCTGGTCTCTCCGAGGAAGACCTGGCCAAGCTCTTTCTGGTATGCGACACCTGTCACCGTGTCCACTCAGTCAGATTTGCAGCCGTCCATCACTGCCCGGACGATGTCGACGAACCTGCTGTGTGACCTTTCTCTTGTGCTGGTCAATAGATGTCCATATGCGTATCTTTCCTAGACGTACTGTAAACCTTGCTAATACTACCTTCGTCCCTGTGATCTGAAGGAAGCGTGTGATGACGCTCCGAAACCCGTCGATGCAGACCCAGGGCACGAAGTAACGACTATGGCTTGTGAGGCAAACATAGTTGAACATTAGTGATACAAACGTAGAGTACAATACAACATCGAGCTACATATATGTATAAGCTTAGAGGAGGAAGGGGGACTGAGCTCGTCAATCCTCATCAAAAAATTCTGGAGGGAGGGAGCGCGAACTGTAGATGATGGAGCCCAGAGCACGCAACTTGAAAGAGAGCGAAGATAGTATGGGTTGGTGAATGCGGCGAGCATCGTACATGAAGGGAAAGTATGTTAAGAATTGCGTGATTTTCTGTTGCACTGAGGTAACGAAGCCGAGAGGACGGGAAGCGGAAGCACCTTGGCTCGATTTGAGGAGTGTTACATCTATTCGCCGTTGCTCCTTGTGTAACTTTAAGAGCTGCTTGATGATATGATGGCACTCCTCTGCCGACTGCCCAAGTTCCTCCTCGCAGTTCCCAATTTCGATTGAGAGCTCACGATGGCGAAGGCATAACATCACTTCGCTCACATCGGCGGCCGTCCAATACTGCTATCAGGTAAATCCGGTCAGTTACGTTCCAAGTACAACACAAAATTAAACGTACACTGCCCCCTTGATATTCGGAAGAGTTGGCTCGAGTTGAGCTTGGATCGTCCAATGGGTACCGCAGTGATGAGGAGGGACGCTTCATCACCGCCGAGCTCGATGTCGTTGTTGAAGAGGGCTTTGAACATGCAGAGAAGCATGATGATACCTCAGAGCTCCCCGAGTCGTCTAAATCCTCATCGGTGTTCGGGTTCCACCAATCAGACTCCAAGAAAGACTCATCGGCTGACGAGCTTTCGATCCATTCATCTTCGCCATTTATGAAGGGAGGCAACTCCTTGGGTGAGGACGCCAAAGGAGAGAACGGAGGAAGGCGTAATCTTGATCCGCCTCCCGTGCAGGGCGAAGCAGGGGTGTTCAAGTTGGGTGGAGAGGATGGGACAGACGGCGGACAACTTAGAGTGAGAGAGGAAGCAGTAGACGGGCAGGTAGGCGTCTGTAATGGCATGTCACCCCCGATCGGAACGTTCCGTTCCTGTTCAAAGGGTCCCAGTGAAGTTTGGTGGTGGTGGGGCGAAGTAATGATTGAGGAATTGTATCTGGGCAGCAGCTGTGAAGGACCCACTTCAAACGCCGACGGCAAATGCCGCAACCTGACTTGGCTGATGGGCGCTATCATGCTGGTTCCCTCAGCTCCTCTCTCCGCACCTCTGTCCTCCCGGCCTGCATCGACTGGTAACCTCTGGCGTCATCTCTGCTGGAACATATTTGAGGTGTTTGACCAGCATGCGCCCGGGATCCTCATCTCTAAGATTCTGGGGCCGATAGCCCAACAATAGCCTGGATCTCGGCAACCCTATGGCAATGCTGATATCAACCGTCTTACTGTAATTGTCTGGGGAACGGCCTTGAGAAGACCGAATCGCGTTACACACCAGGCGGCCATATGACTGCTTACGATAGCTTGGACTGCCTTACATGGTGGTATGTGGCAGAACTTTCATCTCGCTCCGCAGAACCTCATTTCAGCTGATGTCTAGACCACACCAGAACCTGCCCAGAAGGACGGGGCTGTAACATGAATTCACTCCCTTCCATGTTTGTCTTCATATCATGTCGAATTCGACAGTCGTCTCAGCGCCCATATCACAGTTTCACCCCACGTCGCTGACTTCTTCGGCTGGCCTGCTACTCTCACCCAGCATCTACATTTATAGCACCTTGGAGCATGGTTCAGAACAGCCTCGGTTGTTCTCGTCTTCCCTTCACAGTTATTCCTTTGCTGGAAGACGCTGCCCAACCCTGCGGTATATCGACCCTCCTTCTCCCGTGTTCTGCCCTATTCCATAGTTCAGCCACAGGAATGGGCCGTCTGTCAAGGGATGGCCTGTCTCGTGAGCAGGGTGGAAGAGGCAAGTGCCTATGCACCCCGCTCTGGATATAAGCTTGGGATTGGTCTACGGTACATGACAGGCCTCATCTCCTCCTTTCCCCTTCATTGAAAGGCCTCCCTCAATGAGCTCCCAGGGGGTTAGGCAGCCTGGTGGTTGTCGCCTCGATCAAGATGGTCAGTATGTCTGGCATATAGTATCTTCATCCCGCTCATGATGGTATAGGCCGCCCGATCGTCTGTGACGACCCACAAGCCGTCTCTAACGAGGGCTTTCGAGTCTATCTCCGTTCGAGTCAGGTAACGTTAATGTGCTACTAAACAAGCCCTTTGGTTTCTAACACATATCCATGAGCAGCACAACCCCGGCGCATTGAGCGCCCGCGATTTCCATGGCTTCGGCCCAAACTCTGTCTTTCCCCCGAATATCCATTATCACATGACTGCCGCATTTGCGATGGATGTTGAGGACAATGGTGGTGGGGGAGACGGCCGCACTCCAGACCCTAGAGTGCCTGTGCAGCATGCTCCCGTTCAAACACAAGTCTTTTTTGATGCTGACATGGATGTTGACCCCGTGTTAACGACTCCCTCCCAGCCCTTGCCTCCGAAGCTGTGTTCCTCTTCGCCGCCTTCCTCCTCTTCGCTTCCTTCCTCTTCCTCCGCCCCGTCCAAGGAGTCTGGCACCTCCTCTGTTAGCACTGTTACACCCTACGATCAGCCCTCAGTGTCAGCGACTCCTAGACCGGGATCTCCGGTACTGCCTTTCTCTCCCGTTTCTCCTGCTTCTGTCGCCTCTCTTCAATCCAGTTGGGAGGGTAACCATCCATCCAGTTCTTCAACAAAACTTCCTCCCTTTTCACACGATCTGCTCGCCGGTGTGAATTGGGGTCATGTCTGCGGCTCCGTTTCTCGGCATGGTCGCAGAGTGGACGAGCCGTCGGTGCGTCCCCGTCTAACAGACGTACATTTCCTGCATGCTGACCTTCCTTCACGGTTGTAGGTCCAGAGGGCCCGCTCTCTATCCCAGGCAACTCCCCCATCTCAGAACCGAGCCGGTGACAAACCCTTGGTTCACTATCTCGAACTTCGCCCAGATATGCTCACCACCCTTGCCGAAACACTGTCTATGGTGACAGGACCCCTCAACGACCCAATGAACATCTCCGTTGTTTCTGATCCCTTTGGCGTCAAGTCGCAGGCCCGCAAAGGCAAGTCCAGAGCGTTAGACGATGTTCCTTCCCAAGCGGGAACCTCGTCTGACTCTGGTTCTGGTCCCCCTGCCATCGATGCTTTCACTGTTGAAAACCCCCGCTCTTCCCTCTCGAACGTCATCATCTTCCCTGACCTTGGACCGGCGTCTTCCCTCGGTGTCGCTGTTATACAGAATTCAATCATTCAAGTTCGCCAGTATGTCGTCAACATCATCACTCTCAAGGCCACCGAATGCCCACCCAAGCAGAAGGCCAAGCTTGTCAACTCCGCCCTTATCACGACACTCACTGACTGGTGCATTAACTCCCTTGCTTCTCGTGTTCTTGCCGGCCACGGTCTCTCGTTAGCTGCCGCTCAAGCACATATTGAAGCCTTCACTAACTGCCCTGAGGCCGGCATCCTCCTCTCTGTAGGGTCGCAGGTCGACCTCGCGTACGTCCCCTTCAAACAGCGAGAAAAGGGCTGGAGAGTGTGTAAGTGCCTCTACCCCCGTAAGTTGCCCACCACTGAATCATTGCGCAGACTTCGACAGTGATCGTCGCGATTACTTCAACAAAAATGTAATGCCGGAAGTGGGGCATGGGGTGAGCTATCATCTCGTCAATCCCACGTTTGTACGCTGACTCCGTCCGTGACCCACAGTCTCTCGATTGGTATCAACGCCTCCTCCTCTCGTGCCTTGCGTTCGTCATCAAGGGGTTCCAAAATCCACGGTGGTTCTCTGATCTGGCGACATTCTGGCACACCGGTGGTCCAGCCCTGAAGCACCATACTATCCTCCAAGCTTTGACATCCGCATTCCTTCACCACTTTACGAATAATCACCTCCTACAACACTTCAATGTTGATCCTCTCATTCACGAGCTGGAGTCTGTTAGCGTATGTGCTACTTTATTTTACGGTTTGGTTCCCGCTTTGACCGTTCCCTTGTTTCAGCTGGCAGCCGCGCACAGTTACCAGCTTATCCCCATCCTTCGCCAGGCGACGGCAATGAACGACACATCCGTCCTGGGACGATGCTACCAACTTCGTAACCCTGCTCTCGCCGCCCTGAATACTCACATCGTGTCCGAGCTTTCGCAGTCCGCCCAGACAGCCCTTGTGAACTTCTGTAACATGACCAATCCCCACATTGCCAAGACTGCGAAGGAAACGACATGGCATGCACCACTGACTGCTTTTTCAGCCGCCGTCGTACGTCCATGACTTTTGGAGCCCGACGAGAACTAACCTATTTCCCACTCGACGCAGATGACGATTGGGATTGGTGGCCTTTGGGAGTATAGTAACGAGGTCACCCCACCGAAGATCTGCGGCAACCCCACCTTGATGCAGCTCCTGGAGACGAAGGCCCTCGTAACGGTTGAATTCATGAAGGCCATCCTCGCGAAGATCACAAAACCTGCCGGCGTCTATGATATTAGGTATTTGGCATGGTCCAATAACCGACGCGTCGTGCAATTGCTCTGCCCCGCTGAGGAAGATGTGAAGTCTGGAGCCCGCGCTCTCTGGACAGTGATGGATGCCACTGACGACGCTAGCCTGCTCAAGATTCCTGAGGCCCAGGTTCTCGAATTTGCCGAGGCTACTCCCGACTTTAGTGAGGACCTGACAGGGTCATTCAAACAGGCCTCCTCCATTGCGTCATCGGTCGACTTGCAAACACAGTGCTGTGAGTGCATCCCTTATAGTTTGGTGGGCCTGTTCCTGATGTTAACGACCTTCCAGTGGCAGTCCCTTCCTCCCAGGATCTTCCGTCTCTCTACACGGCGGCTATTCAGATGGCCGGTCAGCACTTTTTTCTTTTGCCTTCTCGACACCTCAGCTAATATATCAACTCCTATTTCTAGATTCTCACCTTGCCAAGTGCCTCCGGGAACCCGTTATGGCGACGCTCTTCGACATGTCGAGCATCACCAAAGAAAACTTTGGGGAGGGTGTGTTTGTCTTCTCGTCGATCGGTATATCATTCCCACTAACCGGCACCTTTGCCATTGTTCCTATTCTGTGGACTACCGTAGTGGCGTTCCAGGCCCTGTCTCGAGCCATGGAGGAAGCTGCAAAACGAGCCAAGGATGACAAGAGGACGACCGGCGTCGCAGGTAAACTTCTTCCTCTCTCTATCACGATTCACGTACTGATGTGTTGTTTGTGAGACATCCCCTCTATCATCAAAGCGGTTCCACACGATGTTCGGAGCGTCGCTTTGGGCTTCGCGTCTTCAGAGGAGTTGACTCAGTCCTCTATGTTCTACCAGCCTCCTGGAAAAATTTAGCATGACGAGCTGCGCAACTCTCCCTCTTTCACGACCATTACACTTTTCAACTGATTTATTCTACCTCTGAACACAGTTGCTTGGGGCATTTACGCTGGACTCAGATTTCCGATGGCTTTCCTTTATGTCGTATCCCTTGTACTAGTATCTCTCATACTTTTGTCTTCAATCTGCAGCGTTCTTGTGACAATCTTCCCACCTCTCCTAATTTTCTGGGGTTGTTGAGTAGAATATATCGGTGAGGTTCTGTGCCTCTTCTCCCCATGCCCAATGCCGTCGCTCACTCCCCGCTCGAGCCTTGGTGTTAATCTGTGAGCAGTGAAAGGTTTGCTCTTCGAGTCAACACAGGCAGAAGTTCCATCAAATCAGCGTGCGCGCCATCCCATCAATGTCGTCAATCTCTCCTCGCAACCACCACCACCACTGCCAATGCACACTCATCAGTGTCCGATAGCTTGAAGACGTCCTCAAGTCAGTTATAGATACGTGGATTACGGCTAGAGAATTGAGTTGGTGCGAGGAAACCGCAGGTTTGATGCGTCTGGGCCATTCCAGTTCAAGTTCGTTCCGTTTACCTCGATTTTCTGTGTTGTTTTGCTAGCCCTTGCCTTCGACAAAGTGTCCTGGTAGTTTTAATGCGCCGTAGAGCAACCTCCCATTCAATGCAGATAACCCTTATCCTGGCAACTGTTCGACCGTAGAGAGTGAAAGGTGATCGCCACAGGCTATCCCGCACCAGCTTACTTTCCTCTGCACGACCTTCATCCAAAGCAGCCACCCAGCTACTTCATTGCCAGCTGATTCTTGAGGAGCCCGATGTGAGAGCACGCGTAGATGGGCTCTTACCATCGTCGCACCTCTACCCACCGCCCGTACCCTCACATCCTCCTGTATCGTTTCAACTACTGTATGTTCTACTGCCCCCTCCCTAACTCCGAAGCCAAGCCAAGCACAGCGATACTGCACGTCAAAAAGGACACCCCGGTGCGCAATCTCGTGGCGGGGTCGTTCGCGCTGACTGCTGCCACAGACTTAGACCACCCACCGAGACCATTTGTCATGCCTATTGCTCCTGGGACGTGCCGTCAAGTAGCGAGTACTTGCCTGTATTGTGCGTAAAGACACCCCACCTCTTATTATACTCCGTCTGAACTATTCCAAAGGGCCTCCAGAGTCGCCACTAAGCTGTTGGAAAGGCACCCATCCGCCCCTGTGCCGACACATGATTTCTGTGCTGATTTACGTGGGCTTGAGATGCCGCCAAAGCCTCATGTCATGCTCAATACTGTCTGATCCGTCAATGCCGTTGGTGTGTGGGCCACGCATTGTTCGACAAAGCTCAGGTACGTATACCCCTCTCGAAAACCTCCAGTTCAGTGACGAGTCAAGTCGAACTCTCTGGCATCTAAAACACTACACCGTCGGCTCAAATGCTCGAAGACTCTGCCCCTTTCCATCCTGATCATCCGAACCAGCCGTGGTCAGAAAAATGTGTCTGCGGCAGGGTGTTCATGCAGCCTAACAGCTATGCATTGCACGTTCGCACCTGCAAGATAATGAAGCAGAAACTGGGCAAGACGTTGAAGGAGGCTCGGGAGAGGCGGGCTGCTGGGAGTGCCGGAAGTGGTGATCGCGGGGCCCAAACTATATCTGAGCCCACTGAACACGGGCGAAGGAAAAGGAAGTGTGCCTGGCTAGATGATGAGTATCTGGATGTCGATGTTATCGCTGGCCCATCCACCACCCCTGCCAGGGGCCCCCAACCAATGATCCCGGTACGAATGCAGTGTAGCCTACATCGCCTGTGCACACTAACAGCAACTGATTCAGGGAGGGGAATTGGGCACCCACGACGGAAGACTGGCCCCCATTGGCCACTGTGATGACCACGTTTCCGACCAGGTATGTCTGGTCCAGCACTCTCCCAAGGCGACTATAGTCTAGTTGCTGACTTACCGCTCCTCGTAGGCCATGGGCGTCGCTGGCCCCCCGCTAGCGAATGCAAACTGCCTGAGTCCCGAGCTCGGAAGGGGACGCCGCCGAGCAAAGAACGTCACCTATAAAATCAAGCCGAACGCCAACTCCCTCCCCTCCTCAACACTTCCTGCCTCCCTCAACCCTCCACCGCAGCCTCCCACAGATAACACAGAAAATTCCAGCCCCGCCGAAACGCCTCCAGACAAGCCCGTAGACGTGGTTCCCTCCACCCCTGGACCCCCAGCTCTTGTCACCACCACGACCGAGCTAAATTCGTTCGGGCTGTACAAGATTTATCATTCAGACCCCAGGGATCTTCCCCATGATCCTGATAACTCGACTCTTCCAGGCGACCTGAGGGAGAACCCCGCTTCGCCTATTGACCCGGCTCCTCGCCCTTCAACGCCCTCCTCAACACCCTCAACACCCTCCTCAACACCCTCCTCAACACCCCCCTCGACACACGCCAACCTTCACCCCTTCCCAAACCTGAGCTGCTTCCGCCTTGGGGAGTGGTACTGGTCGGATGACAGCGGAAAGAGCATGAAGTCATTTCACGACCTACTCTCTATTGTTGGGAGCGAAGAGTTCAACCCTTCAGACGTTCGCGCCGCAAATTGGACCAAGATTGGCAAGCTCTTAGCTGAACCACCCACCGATGACGGAGACGATATGCACCTCAAAGAAGATGGAAATGATCGCCATATTCTATGGAAGTCAAGCACGGTCACAATCGATGTTCCCATCCGAAAGGGACTGAAGAATTCGGGGTCACATAAATTCTCTGTCCCTGGCTTCCATCACCGACCTCTCGTCCCGTTAATCAAAGAGAAGTTGCAGTCTTCGGAAGGGGGGGAGTACTTCCATACGCTCGGTCACGAGCTACGCTGGAAGCCAGGGGAAGGGAAGGCAGATTCCCGGGTATATGGTGAATTGTATAACTCGCCGACATTCATCCAAGCGTACGAAGAGCTGCAGGTATGGTACTTACCTCTATAGCCAGCTATCCACCGCGCTAAATCTCCAATTTCATGATTAGGCGTCCCCCCCAGAACCAAACTGCCATCTCCCACGACACGTCGTTGGGTTGATGTTCGCCTCGGATGCAACGATGCTGGCATCGTTCGGTACAGCGAAACTTTGGCCCTTGTACATGTATTACGCAAATGATTCAAAGCACCGGCGATCGAAACCATCGGAGAAGCTCTTTGAAACGGTAGCATATTTCGAAAAGGTGAGACTTTTACCGCTTATCTATTCCTGCCCCGATCACAACCTGAACGTCGTGCTTTCAGCTTCCCGACCAATTCAAGGATTTCGTGATCGAGATATCAGGGAGAGAGACCGTCGCCGCAGCCCTTATGACCCACTGTCAACGAGAATTTTTCCATGGGCAGTGGATACTCCTGTTGGATGACGAATTTCTTGAGGCTTACTGCCACGGTATCGTGGTCACATGCTATGATGGGATTAAGCGCCGTTTCTATCCGCGAATATTCACCTATTCGGCGGATTATCCCGAGAAGTCGGTGGACTTCTATTTACTCACTTGCGTGCATTCTAACTGACAACTTGATGCAGAATTCTTCTCGCCAGCATCAAAAATCTTGGGTTATTCCCTTGTCCAAGGTGCAAAATTCCCATGAAGAATGTTCCGGCGATGGGCCAGAAGCGAGATCGTCACAACCGTGAACGGCTGGCACGCCAGGACAACGATGCGCGCCAGAAGCAGGTGTCTACAGCCCGCAAATTTATCTACGAGAAGAAATATGCCGTCACAGCTGAGGTAGTCGAAGCACAGTTGTCGGATGGTTCTATAGTCCCAAGCAAGGTAAGTCCGCTGGTTCTCGCGTCGTTTTTAGCCCTAATCGTCAACGAACACACAGAACGGCTTCTCCCACAGACTTTTTGCCCATGGCTTCGATCTGTTTCGCATGCTCGTTGTGGATTTTATGCATGAATTCGAGCTGGGGGTTTGGAAAGCGATTTTTATCCAGCTCCTCCGCCTGCTGGAAGCCACCGACAAAGGCCTTATCAATACATTAGACAAACGGTAGGATAGATTTGTCTAATTGAATAGGGTCGTCACTAACAATTCCTACCACTACTAGGTATCGAAGCATGCCCACCTTCGGGAAAGACACAATTCGCCGCTTTGTGAACAATGTCAGCGAAATGAAACAGCTAGCCGCTCGAGACTTTGAGGACCTCCTTCAGGTGAGTTTCAACTCGCCCTCCATCGGAAAATTGCAAGTTCAATCGCGCCCCATGGAATATAGTGCGCAATACCAGCCTTCGAATGCCTTCTGCCATCCCCGCACAATAAAGTGGTGATGAAGCTCTTGTTCACGCTCGCCGAGTTTCATGGGCTGTCGAAGCTTCGACAACACACCGACCATACCCTCGCCATTCTGGATGCGCTTACCACGAAACTTGGAGACCAGCTGAGGGCTTTCGTGAAGAATACGTGCACCAAGTTTGAAACCAAGGAGCTCACTCGGGAGTATCAAGCACGGAAGAGACGGGAAGCCCGTACTGAACGGGGTCAGGCCCCAAACAAGCGGCGGAAAACAACATCGGGTCAATCGGCATCAGGGAGGGATCTCGAAGAAAGTGGTACGTCGCTTACACCAAGACCAAGAGTGTGAACGGCTTCAACTGATAGACTTTGTCTAATAGACCCCTCAAACTCACGCAAGGCGAAAACACTGAATCTACATACATATAAATTTCACTCGTTAGGGGATATTGTTCCGACGATCAAAATGTTCGGAACGACCGATTCCTACTCGACCCAGGCAGTGAGTTTCCATTGCTAGTTTCACATCGATAGTATTCAAATATCCCGCCGTAGCCGGAAGGATTTCATCGCCACGGCAAGAGGCAGTACAAGAGGACAAGCAAGAGAAATGTCAGTCGGCAGCTCTCTCGGATAGAGACGAGGCAAGCTCGCATACGAAAGCTACGAAAACAGCTCCTTCCAGACACAGCGGAGGGATATGTGGATGAAGAAGCGTCCCAGCTCCCTTACTTTATCGGCCGCTCTCAAAACAACCCAGTAAACTTGCCGACATTCCTGCAAAAGAAAAGCGGTGACCCCGCCACCAAGGTTAGTCTCGAAGCCAATTATATGATATCTATCCCCTTCGGTTGCTTACTCACATGCTGAATTTCAAGGGCTTTTACTCCAATCTCCGGATGCACCTGCTTCCACGCCTGTATCAAGCGCTCCTGCAGGAAGCCGAGAAACCTCAAAGCAGTGAACCTCAAGGTTCCTCACGTGTACAGACTTTGCGTGCCCTTGCAAAAGAAGCAGCTGAATCCCCCAACTTCTTCGACGACCCACAAGCTCAGTTAGATGCTGATCAGGTGTATTTCCACTCCGAACGTATCTATCAACACAGTCTCCTCCACGTCAACTACACCTCATATGATGTCCGTCGGGAGACGGATATTATTAACCCCAAGACCACACGGCGGGATGTCATGTGTCTACGATCGCTCGATGAGGACGAGTCCTCCAACCCCCATCGTTTCGTTCACGCTCGAGTCCTGGGGGTATATCACACGAACGTGATGTATAAGGGTCGGGGTGCAGCAGACTTCCGCCGCCGACGTTTCGACTTCCTCTTCGTTCGTTGGTTCGAGTTCTGCGAAGATTCACCATCTGAAGGGAGCCTAGACCGTGTCGAACTTCTCCCTGTCTCGAATCCAGGCGGTGTTGGCTTCTTGGACCCATCCATGGTCCTTCGTGCATCACACATCGTGCCACGATACTCCCTGGGGCAAATACACGACTCTGGAAGCGACCCCGACCGCGTTGTGTCCCACTTAGCTCGGGATAGCGAGGATTGGGAAGAATATCTTATCAACAAGTGCGTTTACTCAATCCTTGTGGCCGCAGGTATCTTGCTCACACAAAATCTGATTCGTAGGTTTGTCGACAGAGATATGTTGATGCGTCACTACTGGGGCCTCGGGATCGGGCACGATTACAGTCACGAGGATGCACCAACAGCATCTGACTCCATTGGAATCACCACAGCCCCAATGTTCGAAGAGGATGGCATGGAAGACATCCTTGCAAGTGACTCTGGGGACGAAGGGGAAGACCGTTCTTTGAGCGATGACCCAGATGAAAGGCCCCGCATGGCCCTCGACTCGGACGAAAGTGACGCAGAGGCAGAGGACAATCCAGAGTATACTCTGGATGACCTGGAGGCAGAGGAACTGGACCTCGCAGTAGGGCTAGAAAGCGATGCTGATTCGGACTGGGGCGGCGAATCAGACATCCAGGATGCAGAAGATGAGGGAGACGATGAGTGACTGGTATGGGCCACAGCCAAGCAGCATATTCTTCTTCTACTCCCGATGGGTCAATACTACCAATTTTGCTCTATCTACTTGCTCAATCGATCGGTGATGCTTGGAGCCGATAAGTCTCTCTCGCAGGTAGGCCTCCTTCATATTCAGTCCTTCCAAGTAAGGTGAGGTAGGTACAAGTTTCTGACCCCACCCCACCTGTGGTGCATACGCTTATACAGCATCTCAATCGCTTACAAACCTGGGGGCTCAATGTGCCCCTCATCACACCCTTGTAAGGTCTTGTGACTCACAGGCCCGATACAGGCCGCCCAGGCAGTCGCACCAGAAGCTGGTGGATGTCAGGTCGGAGCCTGACATGGTGCTAGTCAGACTTGGCTCTTAGGCTCTTCCTGATATGTTCTGATAGTCCGTGACCGTCAGCGTGCGCCTGGGGTGTGATGGTCGAGGGATCCTCGTGAGCCAATAATTCACTATCATCTCGCCACCAGAATTGGGGCCCTGGCAAGCCCAGTCTAGCTTGTACTTGGTTTGCCACATCAGATAGCCCATGCTCTTTATCAGATAACACCAGTCATCCTTCTAGCCCGTGGTCGTTTTCGTCGTAGAAAATCGTACAGCCCCGATTTCCGTGATGTAGATCAAGCCAACATGATGATCTAATCTAATCTATCCCGAGCTGGGCGCCTAACCGCCCGGACACAGCTGCCTGTAGGCTGTAAGAATGCGTGGCCCTCTCTAACACCGTCCATGAAATTAGCACGAAAGACCGTCGAACCACTCTTCGTAGCGCTCTCAAGGCAGGAAGCTTTCGCATGCACATTCATCGTTCTGTGCCGTCCAATGGAGGCAATCGTATATAGCGAAGATATGTACGGATGATACACAGTCGGTATTCATGCAAGGTAGGAGACGGGGATGTACTACTCTCCTCTGCAGACCCAATCGGCGCCATCTGGCACGCTGTTGAAGTCCCGCTTCCACATCCCCTGGGTGCGTCCCGCTGTAGGACCCTCCACATCCACCTCCACCTCCACGCTCTCCTCGGACTCGGACTCAAACTCGTACTCAGGCTTACACTCAGACTCAGACTCGTCCTCGCTCGACTCGGCGTCCTCAGATCTATCTGAACCGCTATCGCACTCGAAATACTCAAAGCTATGAACCCTCGGGTTCCACAGCCGATCGTCGTTGACAACGAACGGCGCACGCTCGCGTGTGCGACCCACGCGGGAGGGGGTGTCGACGATGTAGTACGCATCATACCAGTGTACGATGCTGTCGTGGGGCGTCCCGGTACCGGTGTCGTCGAGGCTGGCGTGGGCCGTAGCGGTACCGGTATCGTGGAAGTTCTGAACGTTACGGGGGTTGGGATCAGAGGTCGACGAGGGGTTCGGGGGAGTGCGAAGGCTGTCTGCCCGCCATAGAGAGGTGTTGCCGACAGGGAAATGCACCGACGTAGGGTGATACCAGATTCCCACCAGATGCGGCGTCGGAACTGGCTCTGAGGACATAGGCTTCTGAGGCTTTTTCTTGGAAAACCACTTCAAAGTAGTAGCGCGTGCGCGCCCCAGGAGGAGAGCCCCGAGGTCGAGCAAGGGCCTGGGGAACGGCCGCTTGCGCACTGGAGGGGGGTGGGGGGTCGTCGTCGTCATTGGTCCTGGGATGGGACGGTTGGGATGGTTGGGTTGTTGTGTGCGGGAGGGGGGAGAATAAGGAGGCGGATGGGTGGATTTATACACTGAACTTGTGTGGGTTTGAGGATGGATGTGGAGCCTCCATTATGGTGGGTGTACATGTAAACATGCAGAGAGCGGCTGGGCTACTAATGCTAGACAAGAGGTATTGGGTGATGCCGAATGTCGTCGTTAGGCTAGGTCGAGGTTGAGCTAGACGACTGCGTAACCGTCGAGGTAGGAGCGGGTTCAGACCGGGCGCCAAGGTATTCTTCCATGAGGACCAAGGGAAAGGATGTGTTCGGTAATCTGAGAGAATCGAGGATAACCTTCTCTGGGGCCGTCGAAAATACTGGAGGGTACGGCCCAGCTCGTCGTCTGCATGGCTGCAACTGGGTGCTCGCGTCACGGCCCGAACGTGGCGCGGGTCAGTGGCGCTGGGCGTTGGTGTTGAGGGTTAGGTCGGGTCGTACGGAGAGAGGAGGTATAAATGCGGAAGAATGGGGTGGCGGATTTGCATCGTTTGCGCCGTGCAGGGGGGGCGAGTAGGCTAGTCAGGTGGTGTATGGTGGTAGGCAGACGAGGGTGCCTGTGGTTGTCCTTGAGCCAAGAGTACATATATAGCCAGGTTTGAGAGCTGCGACCAGATTAAGCGCCGGGTGGTTCTGGGCGCCAAGGCAAGGTATTCCGTGAGGGCGAGGCGGGGGGCTCTGTCCCGTCACTAAATAGCATCCTATCGTCAGTGCTTAATGTACGACAGCCTCTCCAGAGCCTTCGAAGAGTACGGCGGAACGATAGGGTCAAGCTCACTGGCAACTCCGGTCCAGCGTGACATCCCTGACACGGTCCGTCACACCGTGACCCAAGTCACGTTCGCGTCATCTCACTGTCACGCCTCCCTCAATTGCCCACCGCACTCTCCCCGCTCCCACCACGATGCAACGCCCGCTCGACGCCATGGACGTCGACCCCCGCCCAGCGAAGCGCCAACGTACCGACGACGGGTACTGTACCCCCACAGCCGGCGTCGTCTCCCCCTCTACCTCCGCGTCTACCTCCAAATGCCCTGTAGACCTCAGTAACGACGACTCGCAAGCCCACCTCGACCCCCTCCCCCTCCCCGTCCTCCTCCTCTCGCTCTCCTCCATCCTCCTGCACCCCCCAACGCACAGGCACTACACCAAGTCGCTGTACCTCTCGTTCCTCGCGACGCTCAAGTGCATCGAGTGCCAGAACCTCGATCCGGATATGGAGTGTCGAGCGTGGACGGGCTTGGCGGAGTTGGGGTTCCGGTTGGGGCTTGCGGAGGAGGGTGTGGAGGCGCAGGTGGAGGTGGCGATTACGAAGGCGGTGAGTCGTTCTTTTGCTTTGGAGTGGGAGAGAGGAAGGCTGATAGAGGGTTTGTGTGTAGCTGCTTATATCTCAAAACGTAAGCCTCCTTCATCGACGCTAAACCCCTCCCCATGATCTAACGTCCTCTCATCCAGCACCCAACCCTCCGCCCCTACAAAATCCACCTAACCGTCCTCTCCTCCCGCCTCTCCCTGCACCAACACAAACCCAAACTCGCACAAACCACCCTCAAACGGCTCCTCAGCACCTTCCTCACGCCCGCCGACGCGCCGCACCTCCTGTACACCGCGCACCTCGCGCATATTGCGTCGTTCAGCTCCCAAGACGAAGGAAGAGGAGGGGGAGGGGAGGGCGTCCCGACGGCGCAGAGCCTCAAGGCGATTGGGGATATGGGCGAGGTCGCGGTGGGGAGGGGCGATGAGAGTATCGTCAAGCTCGCCTCTGTACTCCGCCTCCAAACCCTCGTCCAAATGGGGACCTGGGACTCCGTCCTAGAATCCCTCTCCGAATCCGAGTCGCTCCTCTCCTTCCCCGACCCCACAAAGCTCGCAGACACCGCAGCGATCTTCGCGCATACACCCCGCGCGACGCATGATACGGCGTTCCTGGTGTACGCGCTTGTCCTGGGGATCGTGTATTATACGTATGTGGGGGAGACGGGTAGGGTGGAGGCGAGGACGAAGGTGTTGCATGAGCTGTTGGATGGGGGGGCGTTGGATGGGTTTGGGTGTGGGGTTGTTGAGGTGTGTTCTCCTTCCCTCTCTTTCCTCCTGGCGCTATTCTCAAGGCCTCGAATCCAAACCCGACTAACGATACCTAACCTAGATCCCATTCCCCCACACACACCCCCTCCACATCCAACTAACACACCCGCGCCTCCTCATGTCCCTCGCCTTCCTCACCACCGCCGTCGCGAAGCGCGACCCCGTAGGAAGGAAGCCGAAGCGGAAGGTGTTCGCGATGGAGGGGCTGGTGGTGGTGGAGAAGGAGTTGAGGCGGGATGCGGGGTGTGAGTGTAGCTTTCTGGCTTGGGTGATATAAGCCGTTACTGATGAGGTTGGTGTGGTGATGTAGTGCAGCCGTGGGCGTCAGCGGCGGATGTGGAGGCCCATTTTGGGAGGTTGAATAGGATGAAGGCGGACTTGATTTGCGAGTTGGTTGGGGTGCGTCTCTCCTTTCTTCTTCCCCTTCCTCCCTCCTTCCCTCCGCCTCCCCTCTCACCCTTCTTCCCCCCCTCTCACCCTTCTTCCCCCCCTCTCACCCTTCTTCCCCCCCACCCCACCCGTCTCCTCCTCCCCCCTCCCCACCAAAAAACCCCCACTAACACCCTCCCCCAGGTCTCAATCGCGCGCTCCGAGCTCCCCTCCGCCTCCACGCACCTCTCCGCGCTCGTCGCGCACACGCGGAACACGCCCGGGCTGTTCAACGCGTACGCCGCGCGGATTGCGCTGTTGCATGCGCAGCTGGCGCATGCGGGGGGGAGGGGGGAGCGGGCGGTGAGGTGTTATCAGGTGGCGGGGTGGTTGAGCCGGGCGGGGGGGAGGGGGGCTGGGTCGAGTTTGAATGGGGTGAAAGAGGAGGATGGGGCTGGGAGGGGGAGGGGGAAGCGGGAAGGAGGGGAGGAAGGGGAGCATGGAGGGAGAGGAGGAGAGGGAGAAAGAGAAGAGGGAGGAGTGGGTATGGAAGCGGAGGGAGTGGAAGATCCGTGGATACACGCTGCAGCCCGCGCAGGGGAGATTTGGGTCCGGATCGGGCATCTGAGGAGGCAGGTTGCGACGCTCCCGCCCGAGGACGTCGATCATCATGTGGTTAAGGCGGTGGAGGAGGCGTTGAAGGGGGAGGCGTTTGGGTATACGAGTACGAACAAAGAGGGTATGGGCGAGGAGGGGATTGTGAAGGTGTGTGAGGGGATGGGGTGTACGTTGAACGCTGTTGCGTGTGTGCTCAAGGCGTGTTTGGCGGATGAGTTTTTGGAGGCGAAGTGCGTGTTTTTCCTCTTTGTTTCGTCCTCCCCCTCCTTCCTCTTCCTCCATACAAACAACAACTAACCCCCACCCCCCAATATAGAATGCACCTCCGCACCGCCCTGAAACTCGCCACCCAGTCGACGGATAACCACCTCCGCGCCCTAATAATGGCCCTCATCGCGTCCCAATATTTGAACACGTCGAGCGAGCATGCGGAGGCGATGTTGGCGACGGCGGAGCAGCTTGCGGCGGGGTTGGGGGCGCAGCCGCGTCAGGCGAAGGGAGTCGATACCCCCGGTGGTGGAACTCAAGCGAAAGACGGACAGAGAGGGGGGAAGGGAAAGACGGTGGATGGGGTGGGGAACGCGGCGTTGAGACTGTGGATTGGGGAGAGGTCTGCAGGTGAGCCCCTCCTTTCTTCTCGTGCAGTGCGAGAGAAGCTGACGATGCGTTGTAGAGCTGAAGAGACGAGCGGGGGAGGAGGAGGCGGCGCGTGTGCAGGATGGGGTTAATGAGCGGTTGAGGGGGGTTGTGAGGAGGATTGAGGAGGGGGGGTGGGAGGGGGGTGTTGGGGTTGGTGCGGTTGGGGTTGGTGCGGTTGGGGGTGGGGGGTTCGGGACGCCGGTGAAGTAGGTTGGGTGTTGACGCTTGAGATGAGGGATGAAGGGCTGTGTTGAAGATCGAGATGAGAGATGAGAGTTGGGAGCTCCGCTGAGCATTTTCCGGCCCCGTACGTTGGAGTTCCTTTCGCATTGCTTTGAACGACTCGTGGATTTCGTTACCGGTATCGCTGCTTTCGTCTCTGTTTCTTATCGCATTTCTGGGTTAAGGCCCATGGTTAACTCGTGTCTGTTGCATTGTTTCGGTTCTGCTGCCTTGCTTTTAGAGGTTATCATCGCATTGACATCGTTCGTTATTCATCAGCTGCTTTCTCTGTATACTCGTTTCCCGTAACCATATTCAGCACTCAGCCCTCGCGGGCTCTACTCTACCCTACTCTACTCTGCTATGCTATGCATCGCATCGGTTATACATACATACATACGCTGTCCTCGCTATCGCCCTGCTGTTACTTAGGTCAGTCGTCCGTGTTCTTCATCGTGTTGGGTGTTGGCTGAGGTGTTTTATTTAGAAACGTACCCAATCATGATATGTTTCGTCTCGATGATATCTATCGGGTCGGAGAGTATGACCACCCTGGTCGTGGTTGCATTGACCCGCTCTACTCTTGTCCTCATCAGAAGAATGACAAAAGCCTTTGATCGCTTTGATTTGGACTCGGCCGCTTCGACCCGCGAAAAAATCGCTTCCGCTTGCACTTGAACGCCTCAGATGGCTTGGCTTGGGCTTGTGAAAACACTTCACAGCTTGGTGACTTTTGGACTTGCTGGGGGGCTTGCTGATAGAGGACTTAAAGCATTTCGTTCTGTCGTTGCTCGTTTGATCCGGGTTCTACCAACATTCGATATGGTGCAGGTGGTCGCAGATACATTTATCTGCAGCCAACATTGAATACGGTCTTCTTAAGGATGGGTACACAGACACAGGATTCCAACTTAAATATGCATGTACTGTACAGAGGACAGTGCCAAACGACTTGGGGAACGCGAAGTTGTGAGCTGTCACTGCTGCCGAGGCATCCATCAAAAGTTGTTGTGGACTTCCGAAAGCGCAACTCCCGAAGTCGTGTCACTCTTTCTCCAACCGCCACCATCCCCCCAAGTCTGTCGCACCCTCCGTTTCTCTCCAGCCAGTTGGAGACACTGAAGCGCCCCGTGGCCTGCAGACAGCACGGTCCAGAGTATCTCACCGTTCAGGTTCCTCTCGGTACGTCGTAACACTTTCCTCTACACCCTCAAGTGCTTGGGCTAAAGGCCGTCGACTCAGGTCAATGGCAACAGGGTTCATGAGCGTCTGGGAGATATTATAGGTGCCACGGTGTGTGTAAACTCCATTCCCAGTTCTGCTGATCCCCTCACGCTGTTCCTCAGATGCAAGGCTTTTTATTCAACCGCTCCCAAATTCACGCATTTTCGCCACCTCTACCCCGTGCCTCCGCCCCTTGGTCATGCGCTTCCCGTACCTTCGCTGTTTTACCCTTTTATATACGCCCACTACGAGCTCCACGCACTACTTTATTCAATTGCTCGGTAGTCACGTATTGTAATTAGTCGTGCCTGTATCGTAATCTTAGTTTATCCAATGCTATAATTCATTGCCCCTAACCACCGAGCCCCCAAAACAAACAGACAACGGACCGAAAATGCCCTAATAGCGACCAGCACCTACCTAAGTGCTTGGGCAAGCGTTAAGTCTTGTCTGCTTCAAACCTCGCTTGTGTGTCGCTTGACCGCTTGGCCAAGAACCCCCCCCGGTCCTTGGACAAGCGTGTGATCTTGGGCGCTTGCGGCGCTTGGCCAAGCATATAAGTCCCGCCAAGTGGGTTTGTCATTCTTCTGATGCTGCGCCCTTTGTACGCGTGTCCTCGGGCCCTCGATACCATACCCGCGGGCATCGTGCACATGTCGCCTCCGTCTGACGACTTGCGACGTACTGGGAACGAATCCGAGTCTCCCTCTCCTTTTGCTTTCATTCTGCTTCCCTTTGCCTGCGCTCTGACATTGACACTCGCTTTCCCCCTTTTAGAACCAGGCTTTACTCAGGGCTAGGAACTTTCGGACTGAGGGTTCGTCTCTATGTACCAGGTTCGTGACGAACGGGTCGTCGTCTATCCTGAGAGCGAGTTGGCGAGAGAGATGGGGGATCGGGTAGACTTGCGAAGTTAAGGCGGGGATGGTGTCGAAGGGGTAGATGTGGACTTTGACGTCAACGGGAGGCGTAATTGAGGGGGTTGGGTGGAGAGGGATGAAGGTATACGTGGAGACGTTTTCCTGGGACGCACGTGAACGGTAAGCGTCTGCGGGATAGTTGAAGGATAGGAAAAGGTGGACGCATCTTAAAAACAGGGGACTTCTCTGGAAGTACCCGGACACAACCCTCGTCGTCGTCTAAACCTGGCTTGGTGAAGTACCGACCCACCATGTTGGCCTCAGGCGGGAGCGCCCACCAGCCTCGTTTGTAGAGAACGTGAATCGATGCTCTGACTATAGCGCCAAGCCTCTCGGTTGGGATACGAACTCGGGAGGTGATGGAAAGAGGTCGGAGGAGAACGTACGGAAGAGCATGTTCCTCCTCGTGTCGTCGGTTTTCTATCTGAAAACTCCTGCCTAGGGAACGCATGCGCCACCTCCGTGGTCCACGAGGAATTCTTGACGAGACACCGCCCTTTGTTCGGATCGGCATCTTCGACGCGCCTTAGGTACCTGGCTGCTTTAAGGGTAGTTTGTGCGTGTAGCTAGAGTGCGAGTTGCACTGAGGAAAAGGGAGACACGAATCTCTTCGCTTGGAATCCGAATGTCACAATCAACGGAAGAAAGGCGCATGATGTATAACGGGGGCTAGCTGTGTCCCCATCGTGCCTCTCCCACGGACCCGAGCCCCAGCCACCTTTGGGCGCTTAAATGAGAGCATTGATAATGATTAAGCTATTCAATGGACTTACGGTGCGAGAAGGAACGTAAAATAATGATACTAATAAGTGGCAGCTAAGGCCGTGTGGTAATGTATGTCTCTCTACTGGGCCTGCTTTACATGAAGATACTAGGATCCCGGGCTCATCGACCTTGTGACTGCTCCGGGGCCATGGCACCATAAAGAAAGTCTTTGGGGCGAATACCGCCTCAGTTGGAGAGGATCGAACGATCTGGAAACGAGACGTTAAAGCAAAGACACCAGACTCCCAAGCAGGAGTAGGGAGAGATATAGCAAGGACTGCCGCCCGAAGGTTCCCGATGCGGTCTTCAAGCCCGAGCTCTTCGGGGTGCACTCTACCTTGGGTAGAGTGAGGGCTTGGAATTGGGAATCGCAGCTCGTGTAGACAACAGAGTACCCGAGGACATTTTCGGGTTCCACAGAGACGAAAGCGAGCGTACTACGTTTGCCAGCTTCAGTATACGCCTTTCTCCTATGAATCGAGTACTCACCTTCGATCAACTCTGATCTGTCCTGGGGTCGTGACATAGGTTATGTTGGCCACCAGTGCACCCTAAAGGAAGGGGAGAACGCGTTAGATCACCTTTTAAAACGACGCAATGGGGCCTTACTGACGATTTGCCCCGGACGTATTGTCACCTCAATCTCCTGTGCCCTCTCGATTCTTGTCGAATTTGCGGTTCCGACTTTCGTCTCAGCCGATATTGATGGTCCCAAGAACCCGAGGCCAGCCCCCGTGGTTACCTCGACGCTAAACGACCTTTGGAGTTCGTACGTACCACCAAACTTTGTGGTAGTGGACTCTTGGCTGCCGGAATTACAGTTCGCGACAGGTTGACCAATTAAGACGCTGTACATTGCCGTGATAGGTTCGCCCTGTCAGGAAGTGAGAATCGGTGGGGGAAAGTGCTGGTGTCGAATCACTCACCGACGATGTGAAGCTACACTGCGATTTTCCACAAGGCGCGCACGACTTCAGCGCTTGTAGGCTGCCTGGAGTCGTATTCACTGGGCGAGTGGCTGCTGGCGGATATGATCGCGTCGAGGACGTTTCGAAGATGGTACCAATCTCAGTGGAGGAAGACCAAGTTTCTGTCGTTGTGAACAAGGACGCTGCCGTAGCGGTTGTCGTGATAGTTGTCGTGGATGGGAGCACTGAAGAGTCTGACGTAGTCGTAGTTGTCGAGATTTGTGAACTAGTGGTTGTTCCCGGACTTCCAGGTCTAACAGTGGAGGCTCCTGCTTCGACAAACTGCCATAACTCATACACGGCGCCGCTGCGTTGCACAAGGACGACCTATATGTGAATCCGAGATCAGCCCCCGTGAATACATGCAAAGGTCACCGTGAGGGCTTACGTCGTTAGAGCTCGACATTTGCGGGTCAACTAGGGCCAAAGGAGCCCAGACGAGGGAGCAGCCTGGCTCGTTGCAGATCCTATAGAGCAAGGGAGTTAGGCAGGGACTGGAGAGAGGGACAAGCAGAGTTGCGTACAGGCCATTGACGTCGTTACCGATAGGAACGAGGTACCACGTTCGCGGTGCGGTTGAAGATTTAATCCAAGGGTCTGATTCCACAGAAGCGTACGTGCCGAACTCCCAATTCTCGATTGAGAAACTGTATTGCGCCCCGGATGGGTGTACGATCCACTTCATAAGAACAAACGTTAGCCAGTGAGCCATGAAGTCGAGTTCTAACCAGCGCACCTGTTGTGACACGTCATGGGCATCGGCCCCCAACGTCGCAAACAGCCCAGAACTAGCCGACGCGAACTGCAGAATCCCCCCATGAGACGCCGAGTAGATGTTGTACTGCACACCGTTCCAGTTGCTTGACATGGCTGGTTCTCGTACTTTCGTCTAAGCTGAGGGGGGTGGCAACAAAGGGAGTGGGGGAGGGTGTGACGAAGCGTAAGGGCACGCGTCTGGCAGTTGGTTTTTACATATACTTGCCGCTGACAAGAACGTCCCCGCTATTGACCCAAAAGAGACCTGGGCAGCTAAATGAACGGAACGGTGTGTTCCATGCTGTGCTAACACGCGCATCCCGTTAGGTATGTTTCCTTTCAGAGAGAACAACCATTCAATTGGAGCGGTGCAAGCTCAAGGAGCGGAACAGCCTGGGTGCTGGACTTGGTGAGCAGAAACAGAATTGCACCCCACCTTTGACGGGAAGTTCATTGAGAACATGAGCGCTCAATTCCCCATCCAGAATACCAAGATAGCGGTGAGGGGTCGATTCGCACGGCGGTGGCAGGAGGAATGTGACCATCAGCCAGATTAAGCGCCCATTTAACCGAAGCGGGGCACTCACAGCCACATCTGAGCCATGAATGGATTGGGGGAACATGGCCCGTCGTAAAAGCACCTCCACTGCACCCACAGCTTCACCGGCCTTTGAACATAGGTGTGGTTTGCTGCTACGCCCAAAACCTATGTGCACCGTTGGCATGAACTGAAAGCTGTTCTCGGTGCTTCAAGATCCCTCTCACCCTCGGAGCTTTGGCCAGCCTTCTAAAGGCTTTCAATCAGTTCAGACCCTCTGTCAATTCGGGACCATAGATCCGTCAAAATCGCGTGTACATGTCGTATTGTCGTGAGTTTGGGGATAATTGTCATGATAGAATTACAGGTGGTCTTGCTACATCATAAAGATGCATCCAGCCAGCACAACCGACCAAAAGAGGACAGCCTTGCTCCCGCTCGAGGTCCGGGGTGCGCCCGATTCCTGCGAGCATTCCTGCTTCGGGAGGGTGAGCGCCTGGAAGTCGGAGCCGCAGTCTATGTAGACCACCTCGTATCCCAGCACGAGCTCCGGTTGGATAGCCACGAATCCGAGCGAACTGCGCGGGGAGCGCGTGTCAGCCACGTGTTTGGCACTGGGTAGAACATTCGGAAGCTTAGACTTACCTCTTACCCACCTCCACCGAGCCTGGCGTCTTCGTGTACGTGATATTCGCAACGAGAGCCCCAATCTTCTTGGGGGGTATCGTGACCTCAACCTCTTGCGCCGTTTCGGTCTTCTTTCCATCTGACGTTCCAACCGTCGTAGAGAACGACGGTCCAATGGCCCCAAGACCGTTTACCCCAGCCGTTACCTCCACGCTGTAAGAGGTCGACAATTCGTACTTCCCACCAAATTTGGTGGTGGTATCTTTCTCGTTGTCGGCATTACAGTTGGAGACAGGCCGTCCAATGAGGACGCTGTAGGTCGCCGGTGAGGATGCACCCTGTTCCAGAATTCAAACAACGCGTCAGTGGGGCGCTATGAGGACAGCCTACAACTACGCACGGAAGCAGTGAACGAGCAATCGGTCTTCCCACATGGCTTGCATTGAGAGAGGGCCCGTACATCGCCCGCGGGTGAAGATAGTCCAGTGTTAGTTGGTTGGGGATAAACTTGAACGGAGGTTGCTCCGCTAGTACCCGTCGGCGTCGCTATTGTACACTGTCAGTTTATCGCGAATGGCGCGATGCGTGCATCATATACATACCGGGTGG
Organism: Coprinellus micaceus; assembly: GCA_951394405.1. NCBI lineage: Eukaryota > Fungi > Basidiomycota > Agaricomycetes > Agaricales > Psathyrellaceae > Coprinellus > Coprinellus micaceus. The sequence goes on along the minus strand of OX596335.1, from coordinate 4,758,319 downwards.
GACGGAAAGAGTAGTGGGTGGTGGGCTTGAGGACGCCCCTGCCTGAAGGACCTCCCACCATTCGTACTGGGCGCCGACTGCCCGTGTAACGGTGACCTGGGAGGGGCGTTAATGAGAGTTCCACAATTCGTGATTTGCATTTGGACTGTAGAATATCACTGACTTCCGTCGATCCCGGGGTACCGCTAACATAGCTCGAGGGCGCCCAGACCATCGTGCACACGGGGTTGAAGCACAGTCTAGGATATATGCAGATCAGTGTCAATGAGAGCGAGGGTATGGTCTACAGGGGAAACCTGCTTACGCGAAGTAGTTTCCCCCGAGAGCGTAAGGCAGCCACGAGTTTTGAATTGGACCTGCCCTCAGCGTCGAGTCGGTTACACCGCCAGTAATGTAGCTTCCGTATTGTTTGTTGGAGATATAGAAGCTGACACCATCCGCCGCGGGCTGCATCGTCCACTACAGATTAAACTCCCGGTCAGACGACAAACCCAACGACTATGAAGGAGTGTAGTGCGCACCTGTGCGGCATCTCCCCCGCCCGAGCCTAAGGTAACGCTTGCGCCAAGCGTCGAGCTCGCGAGTTGCAAAACCCCACCAGTGACGGAACGGAAAGTAAATGGTACGCTCACAGACTGAGACATCCTCGAGAGGGGGGAGGGTCGTTCTTCGTCAGGTAGGGCACTCTTTATGTAAGATTCGTGAACATGCAGGGTTTGGGGCTGCCAAGAACCTCCCTCTTCACATCGAGTAGCATGACGCGGACATGCGGGATCAGCATGGTACACATCTATGCCACAACCGATCGGATATGCAGCCGCCTGTACGTATTTATGTCAGGCACAGTACCATGCCGATAAAATTAAATGAGGCCCCGCACCTTCCACCACGCTCCCTCCGCACCACCGATGCGATAGAAGGCGATAACGCAATGAGGCTAGAGTGCCGATCAGTAACTTAGGCGCCCATATACCCCAAGTGAGACTCCTGCTCCATCGGAGGTTGGTTCCGTGTCGAATCCCAACGCGTGGTCTGACTAGGCATGACTATATCACACCTTCCTAAACGCGAAATCCTAGTATCGGTGATGGGTGCTGCGCGATTGTATGCGGTGGGTATGTCATGCCGCCTAGACCCCGTTCGCAGTTGCCGAAGCGCCCAAAGATACGCCATTAGCCTCGTGTTCCCCGTTCATGAGTGTATCGATGGCTGCGGACGGCTATGGAACTCACCTCCGACGAAGACGAATGGACAGCCCTGCTTGTGGCAGGGAGGATGTAACGTCTGTAGGAGATCGGATGAGACAGACGAAGCCGACCTGAGTGGGGTCCAAGCGACCATGTTGTTGTGGAGAAGGCGACATCGGGACATCATAACGGCAATGCAGGGTCCAAGTAGGGTCTCACCGCCCCCCTCTTGACCATCTTCAAAGCCTCACAATGCGATAATAAAGGGTTGATGGAAATAAACGCCCACTGGCGGACTCACAATCCCAAGCGGTCCATGGGTTCCACCAGCATGGTAGCATGATGGGCAGAAACATGAATGGGGAAGGAATCTTATTGCGGGGAACTGGCAGGACGGTTTGCCAACAGGCCAAAAGAAGAAAGGCAAATTATCTTTGAAACGTCACTCAGCGAGGGATGGGCATACTCTCTTCAGAACCATCTCCACCCCGAGCGTGACTTCACTGCGATGAACATATAGCGAAGTTGTCGACCACTGGGGCGACCAGATGGCTGCTGGTAACCAGGTTGGGGCAGGTGAAGACCACTGTAACCAGCTCGATTTTTTCCACGTGCCCAATGACCTGACCACCAATGATTCAATTCGTAACCCTCCCCAATCCTATACAACGACGCACCTCGGAAAAGCAAACCAGGGGAAAGAAGGCAAATACAGCAGCATCCCTCGGGGTTGGATTTGCAGACCACCCCATAGGATCTCCTCCCTATATCTCCGTCGCCCCCAGCTACGAGCCTATTCGAGGCGGTATGACCTTCTCCAAGTTCCTTGCTTCTCGCCCGTTGCTGACTGTGATCCTGAACTCCTTCGAGCTAGGTCCGGCCACCATCTGAGGCTGCTCCTCTTCTATACTCGGGGTGATAGTGGGGTTCGTCCTGGTGTCCTATGATCGCCCAGTCGACCATGGACTCTGTGTAGGAGTCCACTCTCTCGGTCCGCTTGAATGCTTGAGGGCATCAGGGGTCGCTTGGATCGTGAAAGCTAGTTCTAGAAGCTCGTTCAGATTGCAGCCATAGTCGTTCCGCATGGATGAGGCGTGGCCTTCCACGGCCTGGTCCGCTGGAGCCCGGAGCCTGAATATGGGAGGAAGAAGAGATGTGAATTGACGCATCAGGGGTGGGTTGCCTGTTGCAGCTCGGGGATTGCCGACCCAATCATAACGCGTCATCTGCAGGTCTGTGGGTGCTCGAGTTCTGTGATTCTTCGACAGAAATCCATGTCTAAGGAATAAACAAATAGTAAGTAAATAATTAGTGCCGATAGGGGGTCTCCAAGTAGACGCCCTCCTCGAGCTGCTGCCCACGTCGCAGGATGTACAGTTGTACGATGTGATCCAGACTCCAAGGACATATCACAGGAGAGCAGGGTATCACGAAGGTTCCGGCAACGGGTATCCCTTCTTCGGAACCATCTTCACACTAAGTGGCTGGATAGGCGCCCTATCCCAAGGCTCCAGGGTATACATCGTCCCCTCCGCATCCGGCAAATCTGGGTCTCCAGGGTCCAGGTCACCAAAATGGTCCCTGTGTGCAACATCAGTGTCAGTGTCAACTTGAATTCATAAGAAATTCCACGAAGAAAAAGGGAGGAAGGAAGGTAACACCCACGCGTCGATATGATACGCCAATCCGTCCTTCGTAAGCGGCCCAGCTTCCGTACGTCGATCTCGACAGTGCATGCACCACATCGTCCGGAGGACAGGTTTGGGTTTATCGTATCGGCGGGACCACTCCGTATCTTCGAGCTTCCGGGCGCGGTCTGCGTCTTCGTCCGATATACGCTGGAAGCGGACCGTATTGGACCCCCAATGCTTCTCCATAGCATGTTTTACCTGTAAACACCGAATCCGTTGAGTTGGTCTGACCGACCTAGAGAGACCTGGGTAAGTGACACGCACCGTATTCCTCCACGTCCTCACTTCCACCCTCCTCTCCCCATCCACCCCATACCCGTGACTACACTTCAAACAGACCAACCTCGGATCCACCTTATCCAGCTCCCCCGCTTTCGTCATCAGCCCCAACCCACACACCTCCAACACCCTCTTCACGACGACCGACGCCTTCCCATTAAACCTCACACTCTCCATATCCCACTTCTTCCTCCTCAGCCAATCATGGCTCCCTTCGTCGATCTTCCACTTATCTATACTGAAATAAAGGTCGTGGCTGTACTTACGTTCCTCCCATTGCGGGTACCGCGCCTTGCAGCAGACGTGGTGAAGGTACTCTGGGAAGAACATGCATGTGTCTTCGTGCCAGTCGATAGGAAGGTCAGTAGTGCTGAACGTGGTGGAGTTGTTGGGAGAGAACCGTTTCCAGGGAAGGGTCTGGTCATCACAGACTTGCGCAGTGAGGTGTACGGAAAAGCTGTACTCCGTACAGCTGAAGACGACCATCGCAAGTTCCATCCAGTCCAGCCCAGGTTCTTCGTCATTCAAACCGGTATCGCGCTTGCACGCATCGCTAACCAGCCGAAACACCGCCTTCCCCTTCTCCTGCCTCCACTCCTCAATCGCATCGTGGAAGTTATCCAGGAACCCCACGATCTCTTCCTTAGGAAAAATGCGTTCCTCCGGTTCGTTGATGAGGACCTGCGTACGCGGATGCTCAATCACATCTACGACTGTAGGAAGGAAGTACCCAGGAGGGTACCGCTTCAACTGCGGCTCCTCCGAAATCCAGTCTGCCCAAAAGCGCGCGATGCATTCGCGCCGACCGTCAAGGAACATACGACGGTCGTTCGCCAGTCGGATGGCTCTGATGCTTTCCATGTACTCGACCATGATTCCTTTCACTCGATTGTTCCAGGCTGAATTTCGTGAGGTGTTAGATAAGGAAGAATGTATGGGGACAGCGTAAAGCGTACGCACACCTTTCAGTGATAGGCTTCGCTTGCTTGACTTCATCGAGGGACTCGAACCATTTGAAGTCGGGTACAGGCGGGATAACGTTGAAGGCGTACGAACGGTTCTTGAACATTTGCAGGAACTGAAATTCCGACTCATAGCCCATTTTCTCTAGGCGCATTCGTATGCTGGTACGTCGTTTAGTCTAGGCGTCCGGTCATGGAAACTGGGGCGACTTACAAGGCACGGCGCTGCGTCTTCAAGGTATCGAGCTCGTCCTCCCTGGCCTCTGCAATAAACGAAGACCATTCCCGACAGCGTTTCGCGTGCTGGTCACACCACTCAGCGTTGCTTCAAAAGCTTGGGCGACGAAGGAGAAACGTACCACCTTTCGAGCCTTAATTCCTTCCTGTTTCTTTGCTACGAAAGCTGTTCGATCACCAGGTTCATTCTCCAGTGCCTTGAGGAAGGCGTCATTATCCTTGACCAGGCAGTACTTCAAATCATCTGTGTTCTTTCAAGTCACATGGAGCCCTCGGTAGGGAATGTAGCCGTAGCTTACCACTTGGATGCTTCTCGAACGGAATGCACCGTCTGACAATTGCATCCAGCTTCTTCTTCTTGTCGAACTTGGTTTCGCATCTCAGCCTGAAGCGTATCAGTCATTCAACCGCACCGTATACTTCGAAAGCAAGGACCACTCACAGAGCTTTTGAGCATTTCTTACACAGCCGGACCCTCAGCATCCAAAGAATGGTGCGGACGTTTGAGGTCAAATAACTCTAGTCAAAGTCAGTATTCATGTCCACGGCGATGAAGGTACGCAAAACGTACATGGCAGTGGGTGTCGAAGAGAAGGTTCGTCCATGCAGGAAGGGAAAGGTCCTCAGGCCGTTCAGGGATATCTTCCACCTCGGGGTTCGTCCAAACGCTCTTCCACAGCCCAGTCGCATTCTTGTTCAGCAATGCCTGTCTGAAAGCCTTGGTCGTCCTTGACAAATGAAGGATATCCATAGGGGCAAGGTGACCGAAGATCTAGACATTGGATATTTTAGTACACGATCCGCAATGACAACGCTCCCTCCACGCACCTCGAACAAAATATCCAACGGAAGGGAAGGCAACTCAGCCAGCTTCCCCCTCTTCGAGGGCCTCCTTGGTACCTGACTATCTTCCGGGCTCTCCTCCTTCATTGACGCCGTACTCCGAGCGCGTTTGACGCGCTTTTTCTCCCGTTCCCTGTCCTCCAACCTCCGCCGCGCCTCCCACCCGTTCCACGCTGTGATCTTCAGCTTCTTGGTGCCCAGACCTGCATCCGTCTTCGTACTGACGTCGAGACCTTCGATCTGGCTACCCTCGCCGGCCGGCGTCGAAGGTGGTGGGGTTGAGCATTCGCTCGTCTCAGTGTTCTGTCGCGTCAGCGCGGGTGTGGATACCGTCGAAACTATCGTGTCGAGGGTATCCGTGCCCGTCAGTGCACCAGGCTTCGCCATTGCGAGCTCTGCGACGCCGTGGTAGCCCGTAGGAGAGGTCAACGTATGACGCGACCTCAACTCTCAAGATGAGAAGTGATAAAAGTTGAGTAGAGGAACGGATGGTGCGCACTGCGTCGGGACGCGAACAGAATGTTCGGGAACTGCCGATTTGGTCCAGGTGGCGGCTAAGCTCGCCGTTGGGTCTCCTGGGCGCCTGATTGAAAGCGGTGACATTATCCCACTATTGGGGCCAGTAATTTACTATATCGGGAGAAACGGGAAATTAAATATATCTATTGATAATTGTGTGCCCAGGAATCTAGGGGATCGACAGCCCGGGTGCGAGCGAGCACAAAGAGGAAGCTCGGAGCCGCCTTCGGGCCAGCAAAACCGTGCAGCCCACCACTCCAGTGAATCTAATAACCTATCTCGGATTTTCAGGAGGCAACGATAATTCAGTGCATAAGAAATACCAAGGAGTCGAAGGCGAAGGGAACATACGGTACCGTAATGAATAATGGGCCATCCATATTGTTCATAACGAGGGAGTATAAATGAGAAAAGAAGTTGTAAGTTGGATGTATCAAGTCAGCGCGACGAAGCAACCCAGAAGTAACGAGATCCATAGCAGAATAGCTCCAGGGACTCCAGCTAGGCCACCGTTCGAGCATTGGGGTTTGGGCAGTGTCACTTCATCGAATGCCGATCCACATGGAGCGTACACTACCGAATAGCCAACCACGAGTCCTGGGTCGATGGCAACGAACCCTAGAACCCTAAGACGGATGCGTCAACAACAGGACTGAACGATGCGCCCTATACACATTACTCACCTCTTATCAATGGTGATTTGTCCTGGGGTCTTCGTGTACGTGACGTTGGCGACCAATGCCCCAATCTGCCCTGGGGGGATCGTAACCTCCACCGTCTGTGACTGCTGAATCGATGCTTGGTTCGCTGAGGTTATCTGTCTCTCGATCTGAATAGCTGGGCCCAGCTCCACCGACGCTAGGCCTCTCCTCCCACCGCTAACGCTGCCCCCGATGCCTGCGCCCGTCGTCTTTTCGACCGCAAACGACTTGGTCAGGGTGTAGGTTCCGCCCAACGTTGTTTTGGTCTCTTGTTTACTATTCAAGTTGCAGTTTGAGACCGGCTGGCCGATGAGGACGCTATAAGTCGCGATGGTGCCGTTTGCCTAAGTGGACCATAAGTTATAAGCGTATCTCAGCCTACGAGAAAACGTGGCGCTCACTATTGGATTAAATTCGCACTGCGCTTTTCCGCAGGGAGGACATTCGCTCAGTGCGCCCACATCTCCTGGGGTGATAGTAGCACTCGACGGGAGCGCACTAGAAGTTGTGGTATGGTGAGAAAAGAGCCCGCGCCGAAAACGTTCGGATTCAGATGTGGACACGCTCAAAGTCGGTATGGTGGGAGGAGAGGCGGCTTGAATGAACTCCCAGAATTCGTACTGGGCCCCAGTCGCTGGAATGAGGGTCACCTAGAACCATTGAGCCTTCCTTTCGCCCGGCAGCGTTTTGGTAGAGCGCACCTCTGTCGAGTCTGGCTTCGAGCTATCAACTTGGCTCAAGGGTGCCAGGACCCCAGTGCAGTCTTCGTCGTCACAGATACTGTTGGATCAAACCGAAAGATGAGAGACGGGCTTGCGGCCCGAGAACGGGTTGCGACGTACGCGAACATTGGCAAGCTGCCCGCAGCAGGGGGTGGTGCGAGGTACCAGGGGCGAGGGTCAACCGTAGAAACAATGGATATGTTCGACCCGCCCGATGACGCCGTCGTGATATAGGTCCCATACTCCTCGTTGCCGATGTTTACACTGGTCCCATCATCAGTGGGTTGGACAAACCACTATGGATGAACCATCGTGAGTGAAATTCTGTTGGACGGAGGGAGAAGAGACCAAACGCACCTGTTGCCAAAGGTCGGTACCACCCGAACCCAGAGTCGCGGACGCTCCTGAATCTGCGCTCAGAAACTGGAGGAATCCCCCGGAGTGGAAAGGAGACTGGATGTTAAACGGCAAGCTTATGGACATCCGGCGCCTGAGTGTAGTGTCGTAGCCAAGCTCCTGCTGAAGACCGGATGGTGAATTGAGGTTGTGAGAAATGGTGCTTGGATTTTATACCCCCATCCTCGCGGTGGAACCGCCGACAACGCAGTTTACATGTTGAGTCGTTCAATGCACAGTCCACCGATCCAACAAGGCCTAAATGAAATGAGCCGGTGAATGGCCCTCAACATCTTTGCACAGGACCTTTGCATCGGAGGGAAAGGACCACCAAATGCCTGGTCACCCGTTTCAGGTCTCCTGGGATGGTGTTACCTTTCATCTTGCATGCCGGTGGGGGTTCGAGCGTGGAGTTCGGGGAGCGGGGGAGGAAGAGAGAGGAAGCAAAGACCCGATCCGCACGATCAATGTTCCAGAACACTGGCATGGCCCGTCTCAATTAAGGCATCTTTGGGTCATGCCATGGTTAGAGCGACCCGCCAATGGGATTTGGCCCATAAACAAACACGCCTATGAGTGTCCCTGAACATCACCTGTGACGATGGTTAGTACACAAAGCCATGGAACCAAATGCCGCTCACACCCTCGTCCTCATTTCGCTCTGCACCACCGGCGGCGGAGAGCGGCATCGGTCAATGAGCTTTCGGACGGAAGAGAGAAAAGGACGGGAGAGTTCTGCCTCCCTGATCATAGCTTCCTCTGGGCCAAATGTGTCCGTTGAATAGAAGCCTCGACGGACCTATGGCAGGGCGTGTCAAACTATTAGGGTCGGTACCACAGGCACAAACCACGCACCTCAGAAGACACAGCGACCGCAGCCTCAAGCAAGTGGCGGATCGCCAGCTCGCTGCGCTGCATTCATTTGGGGGAGGAAAAGGCAAAGAGCCTCGCTTGAAACGGCATCCCCGCATCGCCAGCCAACCAGCAGATACACCGCACGAGGAGGATAACGAGTGGCCACGAGGGAAGCATCGGCAGGGTGTTTGCTGCAGGTTATCGGCAACATCGGGGCAGTGCATGCACCTCGCCGTCCGCAGAACTGGAGGCGAGGCCCAACTGGCGATCCAATTCGGTGGCGTGGAGACTCCGAGCAACCACAGCATCTGCATCCGCACCTTGTCACGCTTCGACATCGAGTGCGAGGCGGGATAACCCTTCCAAAATGAGCAGTGGTAAAAGGTAGAAGGCCAAGAAGTCGCCCCGCGAACAGGACGTTCGGGATCTACCGATTCTGCAATGTTCCTTGGTAGCCGCACTCAGCTCTCCATTCGACGGGAAGATATTCAAAGCCGGCCGTAAAACGGGGGATAGACTGCCTCCAGCAACGAGTTCTTCTGGAGAGAAGCCACGAGGGTGAGCTACGGGAGGGTGCATCAGACAAGAATGGGCAGCACAGCGCAGACGACGTACCAAAAGAACGACGAGACAAAGAAAGATATGGCTTCAGATACCGTACCCATGTTGCCCTTCCAGTCACCAACCGACCAGGAGGCGCAGCAACCGAAAGGCGGACGCGATAGCAGAGAACCTCCCAAGCTGCCAACAAAGCTTTAGAGGCCCTGAAAACAGAAGGCAGAGAAGGTATTTGAAGGGAAACAAAACAGAAGATGATAATAGAGCAGCACGACGCAGAGAGCAGAGACACCAAAATATACACAAGGAGTAAGATACCAAACCAAAGCCTAACCAAGAAATAGAGAGTCCAGAAATGTCTCGTTCATATCCAGACAGTCAAACCCTACCCTTCCTTTTCCGTTGCCATTCTGTAGACCCGCCTTGCGAGCTCACTCGTGCCTTCGGCCCCTTGAACGGAAAATTTCACCGAGACGGCTACCCCGAGAGACCTGGGTGGTAGGTACGTAGCCCGCACGACAAGAGTTACGCTTCAGGGACGATAGGAATATCATTCTCCACTGGCTCGCGCGTCGTTGGGCCTTCTGGAGCGGGATCAGCTGGGATGTCCTCTGGAGCATCCGTCGGTGCAGGGTCAGCGGGGACGTCCTCCGTCACCTCCGTCGGTGCAGGGTCGGCAGGTACGTCTTCCGGAGCCTCCGTTGGTGCAGGGTCACTACAAAGAGACGTCGATCAGCCAATTAGCTCCACCAAGCCAAAAGCCCCAACTGAAGAAGGCAAAACAGGGAAGAGAAACACGTACCTCTCCGCAGTGACTACAGTCTCAACCACAGTCTGCGTAACCACAGCCGTCGACACGGTCTGCTCAGCAGTAACCGTCAACACCGACACCTCCGCCTCCGCCGTCGTACTCACAGCCTCCGTCGCGGTCGCCGTCTCGGCCACAGTGACGCTAGCACTCTCTGTCTCTGACACCGTCCCCGTCCGCGCACTCGAAGTCAACCTAATCGTCCTCCCCCTCCCCTTCCCTCTCCCCCGTCCCCTACCAGGAGAGGGAGGAGCAGTGGGACCAGGGGCAGCGGCGGTAGAGATCGAGATTGGATCCGACCCTCCACAGTCGACGAAGAGCTTGTTCCCCGCTGTGATCGCCCGCGTGAGCGAGGTCTTTGTGCGGGTCACGCGGGTCGAGACGGCTGGGGACGCCCTGGAATAAACGAGCGTCAATTCCCCGTGCATGGGAAGGAGCGACGGAAGCGACGCGTACCTAGCAATCCCGTCTAGTGCCGCCTGAACACCCCCAAAGCCCTTCGAAATAAGGTCCCGACTCTCCTTCGTCGGCTCGTCACCCGCAAGCAGCGTAAACGCAACCTGCGTCATTCCGCTCGTCGCGTCTTTCATGCCTGCCTGTGCTCGGCGGACTGCATTGCGGACGATCGTACTCCTACACAGCGTCAATATCACGTACTATGGAGTGCAAGTGAAATCATGGCACTCACCGAGCCCCAGCAGTCCCTACGCTCTGCACGTCCCTCGACGTCACACGCAACGTAGCGACGACCTGCCGCCTCGCGGTGTCGCAGACTGGGTCGCCGCCGACGATGTCGGCTAGGTCGTTGACCGTAAGGTCTGATGAATTGGAGACCGTGGGCGCTAAGCAGCAGTAATTAACCAAACGAGGCTCGGCATTGAAGGGGAAAGGGAAAACTCACTGGTTACCCCAAGAACGGATGAGAATAGGGAGGAAATGAAGATGAGAACCAAGTGTATCCGGACCATAGCGTCGTATTCGAGATCTTCTAGTCCTTGGAGGTTGGTTCTCTCTACAGTCGTGATGAGTAGGACACCAGGTCTTTACTCCAGCAATAGAGGAGAGAGGAAATGAACGAATGGAGGGGGAACGAAGGTGTGGGGTCCTCAGTCGCTCGCGACAGGAATACAACCGTCGAACCTACCCCTCCCTCCAATCTTTATACCGTCCCCGGTCGTACCCAGCACTCCGGACTTCCAGAAAACACCCCTCCTCTCAACTATAAGCGAGGTTGGTAGCTTAGACAACTCGCAGGGTACTGGACGACCCCACAAAGCGACTCTCACCACACCTTGTGCCCGACTGACCGCCTGACCCCCATTCCGTCCCACTCTCCTTCAAGTCTTCTAGAAAACAACTTCAATTGAATTGGTCTCGAGGCCGAGGTAACGACTGGGTCGCAGATCGCGCTGGGAGTGCGGGCTGGCTTCGCCATGAAGTAGCATTGCAGGTTCCATGGAACATGGAGGTAGAGGTCAAAGGGCAACGTCGGCGAAGTGATGGCGACGCGCTACGGGCGTCAATTCCCGGGTCTTCTCACGAGGTTGGGTGCTTGGACATCCCTTCCACTCCAAATCGGTTCCACATTCGTCGGAACGATTCACACATGCTCAGAGGTATAACCGCACGTTCATGTCACAGAACCACTCTCATTAACGTAAAAAAAAACAATCGTATATAATCGTACACACAAGTCATCCAGTATCGAGTGGCCGTAGCATCGAGCTTCAAGAAACGAGGAAGAGAAAGCGTTACTATTGATACAACCACCCTTACGGCGATAGCGATACCGACTAGCAAGCGAAGGTGAGAAAGGGCAGTGAATTATACAAGGACCAAGAATATCCGGAGTACAGTGGGGAAGGGAAGTTGGAGTGGTGACGGGGGCGCTTTGCAGTCGCTCGTGGAATGTTGGGCGCGACTGCGGAAGGCCGAGAGGTAGGGAATCAGGACATTTAGGTCCTCTCGCCACGGAGGCGGCGGGCCAAAGCAAGATCCTTGGGTTGGCTGCAGTGAATGATGAGTACAAGAACACACCGTATTGACCTAGAACGTACATGGTAACACGCTTCGCATGGATAGCAGCCAAGTTGGTGTCCTCGAAGAGCGAGACGAGGTACGCCTCCGCCGCCTCCTGGAGCGCCATAACCGCGGAGCTCTGGAACCTCAAATCGGTCTTGAAGTCCTGCGCAATCTCACGGACGAGGCGCTGGAAGGGCAGCTTCCTGATAAGGAGCTCAGTGCTCTTCTGGTACCTCCGGATTTCACGAAGGGCGACAGTTCCAGGGCGGAAACGATGGGGCTTCTTCACACCACCAGTGGCGGTCTATAAAAGGAAGGTAAGGATGTCGTTAGCATGTTGGCTTGGTACCGGGGGTAATGCGGCGCCGGCGACGACGACGACGATAAGGACGTACCTGGGCGGTCTTGCGAGCGGCCTTGGTGGCGAGTTGCTTACGGGGAGCCTTTCCTGGAGAGTGCATTAATATGTGAGATACCGGAATTAGGCACACCCCAACTCACCTCCGGTAGACTTGCGGGCAGTTTGCTGGCGACGACGACGATGAGCAAGGTAGCGACGATGTGGTCAATTATCTGAGGCATTTAGGCGATATATAAAGTGAAATACGAACCTTGGTACGAGCCATGTCGAAATTGTCGAAAGTGCTGTTGTCTTGAGGAGAAGGTGGTGGTTACTTGGAGAGGAGTGAGGGGGAAAGGTGGGCAGGAAGGGAAGAATGAAATGCGATTCAAAGGAGGTTTCAGGGTGGAAGTTCCCACGGGTCCACGAAGACGCACGAGCCACCGGATTCTGAGCGTTTTTTGACTCGGAAGATTGGTGAATATTTCCTTCCGATTTCCTGTGAGCTCAATGGACAGGTAATGGGCCAATATTTTGCGCCCATCCTGTCGGATATACCGTCTTTCTCATGCCACATTTTCCTCCGAATTTATAGACCCTTGGAAGTCGACAATAAAGGGTCAGGGAAACGGGAGCGTTTTGGCAGGGTGGATACAGCGGATGATTCGGCCCCGGTCCATGCCGCAAACAAAGGCCACCATTGCACCACACAGCACTCCACAACGCACTGCCACTCCCCAGCGCCCAAGCAGTATGCTGAGCGAGGGCAGGTGAGCAGTGGGCTAAGGGAAGCAAGCAGGTCAATCAGCAGAGGGGGATATATTGGAAGCCCGCTCCGAAGTCATGCTGCTTCGGCGAGGACCTAGCGACGAGCTGGCTGGGTCAAGGCTGGGTGCGGTTGTGGGTAGCGATCCCTCGTTATGTAAGGGTTCTGTGTTCCAGAATAGATTGTTCAGGTCGGGAGGGGAGACGTGGAACGCAGGAAGGCTTGAGGTAAAAATCATGGGCTTGAGCTGCTGGGGTGGGGTTGGATCTAGCACCGATATCACCGTCGGACAAATGGCAAGGGTCTAAGGGCTTATGCCAAGTAGTGCTGCTTAATTGGTGGGAAGCAACTGACCAAGAAACAGAGATTGGTGACTGGGCAGACTTTTGGGCAGAAGGTCACTTTCGTTATTTCTCGCTCAGAACCTCAGAAATGGGTGACTTTGTGTTCTGAGCTTTCAAAACGGTTTGCGCGCTGGATAGGTACGAGCGGGGCCACTGACTCGAACGGCGATCAAAATGTTTGCCGAGCCGCAGCGACGGATCACAGTGATCGGAGTGCAGCGTCGCGTCAAACGTCGATTCCGTTTGGGCGAATTCAGGCGAGGGTAGAGGCTACTGGACAGGCAAGCATATAGAGTGTTATATTTCTGTAGAGGTGTACAAGTTTGAGTCAGTATATGCTGTGCAGCTTGCGAACGTAGCTCACAAAGACTGCGCTTTAGCAATTCTCATTCAACTGGTCTTGAGTTGCATACACCACCGCCGCCTGAGTGAGGATGTGCATAATTGGGGCTGCAGGAGCGGGAAAGTTGAGGGGGAAAGGAAGAAAGGAAACAAGGATGGCGCTTGGGTCGGGACGCGATTCTTAAAGAGATGCTAAACGCGTGACGTCACGCCGCACCGGCAAATGCCGAGATCGACATCTGGCGCGTCCACAAGGTACACCTTGCATTTGGTTCGATTGGCGCCCAGTATTGTTAAGAACTCTCCATGGAGGCTATCGTGCAGGATGGTACAACGATGAACCCACGCCCATGACTATCCCAAAACGAGGGGTTGACTCGGCGAGGAAACCCTCCTCCTCCTCAGTCATTCTCCGGTTGTATAGATCATAGAGCGCTCAACGGCGCATTTTTGGTGATAGAATAAACGCGTAGGACTACGGAAAATGCATCTAGTGTACAACTAATTCAATAAAAGTGGATAATTAAATCATAAACACGACGGAGGGTCCGAAAGCATGGAGGACAGCGAAAGCAGAGAACATGTATGAATGAAGAAATGCGAATGCAAAGACGGCGTCCATGAGAATATGAGCCTTACTGTGAAGTGAGAAGGCGAAGGATGGGTCCATAGTAAAGGAAAAAGAGACCATAAGAAGTCGTGGCTCGTTAAAATTAGTATCCGGAGTACGGAGTGAAAAGCCGTAGTCTCGTCCTCCACTGCGCCACGCTTGAAGTAGTCGTAAGTAAAGCCCGTGAGACTCGGCGGTAATCTATGCCCTCCCTCGGGACATTCAAACCTGCCCAATACACGCACAGGTAAGGTGGGCCTTCACAAGCGGCCCTTTTGTAATCTCTAAGCGCACGGTGAGGATAGAGCGCCCGTTCCCCAGAACCTCCGGGCAAAATTACGAGCAGTGCGTAACTGTGGGAGAAGGTGGAGGCAGGCCACATAGCCTCCCTTCCCACCACACTCCCGCTTCTATTCAACCCATTGCTTGGGGTACCCGGCCTCCATACCCAACGGTGGAGACCGTACTGTGCCGGTGGCGATTGCGGAGGGAGGTACGCAAACAACCACGAGCCCTCGCGCTCGTGGGCAACTGCAACCTCGACTACCTCGCCGTCAAAGACGCGGTCCTCTCCCTCCCTGTGACCCTAGCCACGCGCTCAAGCTCTACCGGCAGTTCAGCAACGCTTACACCTGCCTTGCTCATGGTAACCGTAAATGAGCTGCCCCCCAGACCGCCCGGCCCGTTGATGAACTCTTCCTGGATCTGTGTAGTCGTCAAAATAGTTTTGGTTAGGTTGGGCGACGGGTGGGTTGGAGCAGGCGCACGCACCGTATTTATAGTCTGGGTCATGGGAGTCCTGAAATGCAACCGTAGGTCATCGCGGACGATTGCGCTCGCGTCGATCTCGTTGATCATCCGCCGTTGAGTGAGTCGTAGACCGCGCCTTGTGTTGAGCCTTCACAAGGGAGACTGTCAGTCAGGATCGGTCGAAGCGAGGTTTAGGTGTGGTCCTCACGTAGCCAGCATGGAGTTCGCATAGACTAGACGGCGGTTCTTAGCATCACAGGCCGCAGTTTGAGGTGATTGAACGTACGCTTCCCAATGATGAAATGAAGTCCCATGAACACCAAGTTATGTCGCATCGTCAACCACTGAGATCGTAACGCTGTAGTGAGTGTCACGCCCAGGTATCAATGAGTGGGAATGAACTCACGCATATCATCGACACAACCGTGATAGTGCTAACCACCGTCCAATCAGGTCAATTATCATAGTTCGACAAAGCAAAGGTGCGGGGAAACTCACCAGGTGACCGACCCGATTTCAACCGTGTACAGCACCAGCGAGTCGATAATATGACCGAGCCTATCAAAGGATGCGGAGAGATCTTCGTGAGCTATATCCAGGGACTCAACGCAGAGAAGCGCGGAGGTGGGGAAAAGGAGGGAATAAGAAAAGGTACGAAAAGTCTAATGCACGTACCGAAGGTATTCCTTCCCACCGTTCTCTTTTAACAAGGCAAACAGGGAAATCGTGACCAAGGCGTCGACGGCGGAGGAGAGAGCCAAACCGAGGGTGAACGTCCACTAAGTTAGAGAATTATTAGCGACTTCGCCGTCCGAGGGCAATCGTAGGGACGTACGGCGGACACCTTCACGAAAGCTTCAAAGCTCTCCAGACGGATCCTACGGCTTCCGATTAAGCCATGCAGCACGGGTTCCTCGGGTCGTCAACTCACATCTGAAAGCTCGTCACTGTCACCTCAACCGTCAGCCTTTTTTTTTTTTCAAAGGAATAGGATATCAAACGCACCGCACGCGAAGCCTTTGACACACTCTCGTCAACCTCGGTTTAATTAAGTCCTCGCCGCAGTGAGCTCACCTAACCGTGCCGCCGCGATCGCAATCTAGCCCGGATGTACGGTTAGCATTTGTAAGGCAATTCAAAATGCGTCGCTCACAATCGGTGTCGTAAGTAGCCATCTCCACTTCCTACTGTTCACTTCGCGTCCAAGCAAGTCAGATTTGGTGTGAGAGCCGGAGACTGTAATCGCGTCCTCACAGGTGTGTATCCTCTCCGCGAAGAACCTGAAAATGTAGATAGAGAGGCGTTAAGTTTCTGAGGTCAAACTCCGTGGTAGGCGGTTAGCCTCTGCGGGGTCGAGACTCACATGTGAACCAGGAACGTAAGCGCCGCCTGCGGTAACGAAACCACCGAGAGGGAGGGGCAACAGTCGTCAGAGCGGTGAACTAGAATCGAAGAGCAGGATAGAGACGTGCCGTCACCACAATGCTCAACTGGAATACGGGGAGGTGATGAAGGCGAGATTAAGGAGACGTCGAGGTCAGCTGAACTGGTTCAATCTGTGATGTGCTGCCAACGGACGTACAGAGATGGAGCTGGGGTGCCGTTGAGTGCCAAGAGAGGATGATGGTAGGGATCTCTCGTTAGTGGCCCATTATGATGTGATACGGACGAAACTCACAGAGGGATGAAATCGACGTCCGCTAGGGTTCTTGGTCGTCCAATCAAGTGTACCCAGATGCCTCCCCATACCATCCCACTATGCGTAACGTCCATTAAGCTGCGATATCGAGGGCTTCAGTTCGTGTTGAGTCGCCGGAGAGGGAAGGGGGCACGAACAGGATGACCAGGACGAGAACTTTGCGCCATGCTGCGTCTCCGGGGAAGAGCTTGTAGTATATCAGGGTCTGGATGACGACCACACCCGACAGACTATGAGAGGGAAGGATCAAACGAGGGCACGAGGCGATTCGAGCTGAACGCTAGACGTACCTCGCCGATACCAATCCACCTAGGAGCAAAGCGCCATATGTACCAGCCAGATCTTCCGCCCCTCCACTCATCCCAGATGACGTGAAGCGCGGGCGAGGAGCGTTAGTCGGCCGAACGGGGGGAACAAGAGCAGGATGGAGACGAAAGGAAAATAAGAGAGGTGTTATAGCCCTGTCATGGGCGTAGTGGTGGTGACAGCGGAGACTGTATTAGGAGAAGCAAAAGAGAAAGGGCTGGGAGAGAGGAAACGCGGGGTGGTCGCTGGACACGATCAATTCGCACATAACGTTTGGATGGAAGTCATATGGGCAGACTTGGGTGTTCTGTGACCATGAGCACCATATCGGTGTTACGGTTAGTATGGTTGCAGGATCACTGGCCCCGAGATCAGGATCCAGGCCTTCATTCAGTCCCAAATCACTTCTCTCAGCCATCTCCCCCAACTCGGAAGCGCATGACCTTCCAAGGCGGTGTTCACCCACTGCAACCGTCACCTGTGCGTCAATTAACGGGATCCACACCTGGAAAGGACTATGTTAACCTTGTCCCGTAGCTTGTTTTTCCAGAGAAGCGAGGAGAAGCTGCGTCGTGATGGTTATTCCCCGAAGTCCCAGTAACTTTTGCCCTGGCGGCGAGCCTCGGATCCCGTGGTTTGAGGAGGCTTCCTTTTGTGACAAACGCGGGCTCCGGTGCCGCTGGCCAATGACGATGTTCTTGGAATCCGCCCAGGGTCTCCCAGGGTAGGTAACCGTAGGCTCACTGGGCGCTCGGTGAGCCATGTGCACCCGCAGCGCAACGTGAATTGGCGCCCTGGAAGACTGCCACGGTTTAGAGGTTGTGAAATCCTTTCAAACCCTGAATAGCACTGCCAACAGAAATCTATCAGCGTTGGGCAACGTTGTGAGGATGAGGAATCATGCGATATCCAGTTTACAATGTTCCCCGGGAAGGTGGTGGTTCGAGGAAGAAAGGGAGTCCGCTGGCGTAACGCTCGGCGGCAACGGCCGAGAGGGATGACAAACAACTCAAAGCGCGACGCGCGTCGAATTCAAGGTTTTCTTCCTCCCACCAACTCAATCCAATTCAATTCAAGGTGAGAGACCTACAGTCGTTTGCATATTAAATTTCGCGACGAGATTCTCAAAACTTCTGTGACATGGTCACATCAGCGCCTATAGCGTGGATACAGGCCCCGATTCTGGGTCGAAAGTTGAACTTCAGCCATCGAAACGTCCGAAACACCTTCCAAAATCCCAACGTTTAGGTGATGGGAAGATCAACGCTCAAGCGCCCACCTGAGCTCAAGTTCCGTGCGAGAGTCACCCACTCTCCGTACCCCCTACTTTGCGCACGGACTTCGGGGAGCACGATACTGCATTGCTCTCTGAGATGACGAACAACATCTCTCATTGCAGCTGCACGACGAGAGGCCACGGCGGCCCAACGGGGGTATGACATCGGCAATGATGGTCACACCTGTCATCTCGAAAGCAAAACAGAAAAACTCGTTCGCGAAATTTAATATGCAAACGACTGTAGACCCAGTGCATTACACTCCGGCTGACCTTTGGAGCGACATTCAACAATAGAAACTGCCACCTGCAACCCGCAATGACCGTGCCGCCCGATGTCAAACTGCAGGATCGCGCTCTTGAGCGGTCAAGGAATGGATTGAAGGCGGAACTCCGATCTCTGGAGAGTTCCTGGAACACCCTTTCTCCTTTGAACCTCCTCCCAGTCGAAATCCTTTCGTATATTTTCGTCCTTCATTCAGCGTCCTTGATGAACGCGGCAGAAGCCTCTCAGAATCCCGCGAGCCTTGAACGAATCAGGATTACGCATGTCTGTCGCCATTGGAGGGAAGTCGCCTTGGACGTTGGAGAACTTTGGTCAAATATCCTCTTTACTTCTCCGGGAATCGCTGAGCTAATGCTCAGTCGATCGAAGACGGCGCCCCTCACGATTGCACTCAAGCAAGGCGACTCCCGATTGCTCGCCCTTGTCTTGGACATTTTGTGCAGCCACCCACATCGCCTTTCCTCTGTCAAAGTCACAAAGATCTCAAACGCGGATACCTTGAAGCTATTGGCGACTTCGACTCCTATTCTACAGAAATTAGCCTTGAGATTTCAAGATCTCGTTCTCGATGACTCTTTTGAGCTGAGTATACCGGACCTCCTCCGTGGAAACGCTCCGGTCCTCAAGCACCTCGAAGTACTTGGCTTCTGTATCCCACACTGCGACATGCTCCCCATCGCCCCCGCCTTGACCCACCTTCGCCTCGGCTCCATCAGGTCGACGCCGACAAGGCGATCCGGAGAAGCCTTGCTCAGGACATTGCAACAACTACCTCTTCTCGAATCACTTGGCCTACTGGGCTACGTCCCAGCGGAACCGTATCCTCCCAGCTGGACGGAGAACCCCGTCGAGTGCTCATCCCTGCGCACTCTCACCGTCATGGACGCCGTGCAGCCTATTCAGAATTTCTTGAACGTTATCCGAATCCCACAGGCGTTTCTTCACGTGATATTCACCGACGAAGTCGATATTCACAACGACGCCCCCCAATTCGCTGCCATCATCGGTAAAGCTCGGAGTATCAGCTCTCGCCTCCTCTTACACACGCTCGCTGTCAGCGACCGGCGCCGCGAAGACTGTGCTTTGACGGTCGATTTCTGCTTCCATCGCAAAATTGAAAACGATCGGCATGACCCCGGATTCAGCGTCACTTTCCAGCAGCCTCTTCCTGACAACCTCCAGGCTTTGGTGTTCACGTTCATCCACACCGTCGTAGATCCAAGAATTGTGCTTCATCTAGAGATGAAATCCGAGTCGTGGGCCTTCAACCGGGGAGCATGGATATTCTTCGGCATCACGCGATACATCAAGAGCATCGTTTTCGATGGTGGTGCCGACCCTTGGGAGTTTTGCACTCTGTTGGCCATAAACAGTGGGCTACCCACCAACGACCTCACGCAATCTACCGCTGAGAGCGTCCCCGTGTTCCCATCGCTTGCCACGCTCTCGTTGGAATGGTCCTACCTCCAAGAAGGATCACAGCTTCGCGAAGTCATTGTGAAGGCC
The DNA here is from genome assembly GCA_951394405.1 of Coprinellus micaceus. Taxonomy (NCBI): domain Eukaryota; kingdom Fungi; phylum Basidiomycota; class Agaricomycetes; order Agaricales; family Psathyrellaceae; genus Coprinellus; species Coprinellus micaceus. Next base: position 4,738,314 of record OX596335.1, on the reverse strand, counting down.
TTAAGCAAACGCCCCCATCCGTATCGCCTCAAAACGCTGAGGGTTCTCCATTCCAGCATCGAATCCTCGGGGCCCGGAACCGCTGCCTACGACTTCGAGACCTCCATACCCGACGTGGAAGTCGTATGGGCAAGGGATTAGGGAGAGGAGGACGTAGCAAAGAACTGCAAACCGGAAGACGAAGATTAGGCATCGGCTGCTCATACCCAAAGGTGTCGATTGGCCGACTGGCCCGCCCTGAAATCCTAACTTATACCCCACGCTTAAAAAATTGGTACTGTATAATAAAATTTCTTGGACGAAACTTGAGTTCGGTTACCCTATCACACGAGCACCCAGAACGACATGACGAGGATCATCAGGCCCACCAAGGTTCTACGACCACCCCATCTCATCTCCCCCTTGCCCACCCCCGAGCTCTTCAAACAGTCCGGAGCCCTGGGAAGGCTCAGTGCGTCAAAATTCGACTGGCAGCTGGCGTAGACCACGTAGATCGCGACAACGTTCTCTGGTTGAATCGAAACGAAGGCCTGCGTCCTATACGGCCACGCAGAGGAGGGGCCTGAGAGTGAGCAATTATTCATCGGAAACCGTTCACTTGCTTACCTTCTATCGACGGACATCCTTCCTGGGTGCGTCGAGTACTTCACATGGGCGATCAGTGCTCCCTGAAATCTCAACGGGTTTTCTAAGAGCGTATTCCCAAAGCATCGGAATAACTCACCATTTGGCCCGGCTGAATGGCCACCTCCACCTCTTGCGACTGGGTCGTCTTGGTCGTTCGCTGCTCTCCAAGCGACGTGGTTATTCCTATACTTGGCCCCGCGAATCCAAGACCTCCGCTACTCGTAACCTCGTAGCTGAAGGAATGTTGTAGCTCGAACGAGCCGCCGAACTTGGTCATGGTGTTTTCTTTGCTCGCTGGGTCGCAGTTTCCGACTGGCTGTCCGATGAGCACTTTATATGTCTGCGATGTTGCGTCGCCCTGTGCGGTCACTTGTGTTATTCAAAGTCCCACATGCGACACCAGTGGTGCCTCACCGATGGTGTGAATTCGCACTTCTTCCCTCCGCAACAAGCCTCCACTACGTCTAAATCCTGTTTCGATAGTGCGCTTGCTTCTGTAGACACCGGAATACTAGGTGCAGTGGCCGACCCATCGGGTATCACGCTGAAACCCGCTGGTGTTGATGTGATCGCTGGTGTTGGCTCTACTGACCCACCTCCACCTCCTACAGGTGGGTTGGAGGAGCCGACAGGGACGATTCTCCATGTCTCGTACTCCGCGTCTGTCGGCGCAACCATACCAACCTAACGAAATGTGTGAGTGGAACTTCCGCGAGGTATCGTATGGTGCTTCAGACCTGATTACTGCTCGAAGATCCTCCGATTCGCGAGTAGGGTGCCCACGCGAGGGCACACCCAGCGTCCTGGCATATCCTGGCTCATCCGAAATTGTCAGACCGACATTCTGAGAGCCCGAGAGTGGCACACGGCACACCTATAGTACGTCGCAGTCCCGGTAGGGAACACGTACCAGTCGTGGGTTTTCTCTTCCGAGGACCCCAGAAGCGATGTCGCTCCTGGCAGTCTCGCGATATACGCGGTATTGAACTTGTAGTTCTCCACCCGGTACCCTGTCGTCATAACCGAGGCCCAAAGCGTCCACTGAAGGGAAATCTGAGCATGCGATGGAGCGATGGAGGATTTTTAGGACATACCAGCTGAGAATCGTCCTTCTTGTCTGCCTCGAGCGTAACGTACTGTCCAGCACTTGCGCTGGAAAACGTCAGGAGGGTACCGCCTGAGGAGGGATTGGATATTTGATACTGTTCTACGAGTGAGAAGTCGCCAGACATGTTGGGAGATGTATGAAAGACGAAAGGATGTGCAGACCCGGTGCCTCCCCCTTATACGTATATGTTGGGTGGGCGGTGCTTGAAGACATGCGAATACTCGAGAAGGAGTGCGAGAGCCTGAGGCCCGCCGCGACCAAGGCACCTGTGTCAATAGGGGCGGGTGGACCAGCCTCGACTGATGTGACGCTACCAATTGCATCGAGAAGAACGGAGATACCCTCTTAAGCGCCCAACATCTTTCCTTGATCTAGGCCCTTGGAGCTAAGAAGCATTGTGCTTCGGTTGCGAGATAAGCGCCCGTGGGTCAATTGATCTTCCTTCCTTGATCCGGTCCTGAATACGGAGGGCGTTATCGGGGATCTGAAAGGAGCTGCTCAGAGCTGCATCCAGTGTGACGTAGAAGCACCGCTACTCCTTTGTGTAGGGCACATATCATATATCACATTAAAGGGAAATGACAAACGGAATGGTCTTTGGTGGCCCCGACCACACCCCGAACCCCGGAACAATCCACACGCCCTTCCCAGCACGTCATTTCTGTCAGTAGGAGGCTGTATATCGCTGTATTAGGTCAAACGCAGTAGTACGATACTGATGATAGCGTAGGAGGCCGAATTTGTGCTATATCTCGGAGAATAAACTTTGAAGAATTAATGTCCAAACGAAGAGAACCAGCGCGACCAGAGATGCCTTTCTCGACGTGTTAGATGTTCCAAAATTGCTTTCGCATTTAGGCACCTTTGGTAGGGTCAAGGCTTGGAATTTCGAGCTGCAGTCAGTATAGACCGCAGACATCCCGAGGACCAGATCGGGCTGGATTGATGTGATTGACAGTATCCTGAAGGCGGACATGGCTCGGAGGCGGGTGCTCGAACAACCGAGATTAAAATGCGTACCTTGTATCGACCTTCATCTGGCCTGGCTGGGTCATGTAGGTGATATTCGCGACGATCGCTCCCTAAGGATGGTGGGGTGAGACTCCCTTCCGACTCTCCAGATCACCCAGGGCACGTACAATTTTGCCTGGCCGGACCTTCACTTCGGTGTCCTGGGACACCGTAATCCTCTGAGCGTTCCCCTTTGCCACTGTAGTAGAAGCACCAACGCTCTGCCCGAGAAAGCCGAGGCCTACTCCAGATGTAACCTGGATGCTGAACGAGTTCTCTAACTCGAACGAACCGCCGATCTTCGTCACGATCAATTCCTGGCTACTCGGATCGCAGTTAGCGACGGGCTGGCCTATGATGACGCTGTAGGTTTGGCTTTCGGATGTGCCCTGACGGTGAGTTATCCATATGTTGCGTCAGTCTTGTTTAACTTGTAAGAGAGATGGGAGGGGTGAAATACCAGCGGGGTGAAGGAGCAGTCTACCTTTCCACATGGAGAGCAAGTCTTGAGCACTCGCATGTTCGGATCGGACTCGGTGGGATCGGTAGGTACGGATAGGGGAGATGGTGAGGTGCTCGTCGAGGATGGCAAGGCAGATGCCTCAACAGAGTGGTAGATGGTTGTTGTAAATTGTATTGCAGATGTCGCAGTTTGGGGGTCGATGAACTCTGTCACGGTGAAGGTGTTTGCGTCGTCGGTTGTCGGACGTGAGAGCATGCCGCCCGCTCCGATTCCCGATCGACTCGTGCTGCTGGAGTCGGTTATTAGTGAAGTCTGGAGCGTGCTGGCTGTTCCTCGGGGTTGACTGGTGATGTTAGACATGACGGGGTGTTGTAGGGGATATTCTGAAGCCCTTGCATAGATACCTTCGTTTGTGCGTCCGTTTATAAGTACCTACGCGCTCATGACTGCATTGGGAATGCTATAAAAGGTTGACAGGGGGACCGTTCCGTCGATACCTAGGCACGCACCAGGCTTGCAGCTCGGCGGGGGGCTCTCGTCTGGGCGTTTCTTTATGGTCTACGAGTTCCTCTCGGATCTTACGATTGGTTGGGTTTGACTTCACACGGCGTGGGGACCTGCCAAAACAAAGGGGCGCACGCGCGTACAGAAGTATTGCTCTAATTTGAGGGATTCGATAACGGGAGTGACAGGAATATCAGAAGGGAGGAGAATACGCTGAGGGACATCGTATTAATACCATTCTTGGCATATCATCCAAATGCTATCAATACAGAATATATCCCATCGTTGCGGTCGCGACAATGGTAGCCATCCCCGACAAGACCGAATAGACGTCGAGTTTCGTGGCGAAAGAGGCGAGCTGAGGGGATGGGCCTATGGGGCTGACCACGTCGTCGTCGGAGAAGAAGTGCTCGGGGTCATCGGAGGATTTTACTGGATGGCCCGCTAATATTTTCTCAGCACTGGGGGACACAGATAAAATAGAATCTGAAACTAACATTGAGCGCACTCAAACTTCCCGAACGTCCTCGCTAGCTGCATCTCCGACTGCGTGCAATTGGCGCGGATACACTCTCCAACGGTCTCGATGTACGCTTCGGTGGTGCATACGCAGGATAAATCTCTCCTGAAGGTAGTTAGGTGGGAGTGTTGGCGTCGACGAAGAGGAAAAGACGCACGGGTCGCAGTCCTGCTCGGCGGCGGACGAGTGGAGGCAGCCGAGCATGCATGGCGGGACCTGCGAATTCGCAGAAAAGAGTAACGACAGCAGGAGAATGAGTGTGGCGGATAAGTGAGTGTGTCTCATAGCTGGTGTGTCGTGGTTGAAGGAGTCTTTCCCTCGACGGGGCGTGAATGAACGATGGGGAGTGAAGCGACGCCCGAGGACGATTTATAACACTTGGCTTGGGCTGACTGGGATACAGTCGCCATTTTGACCCGGTCTAACACGCCTAGTTAACCGCTACAAATCCTAGGTTGGACGAACACTTGCTGACAGCTCAGGCCCACATCCGCGTCCCAACTGAAATTTAAGCGCCCGCCAAGCCATTCCCCGGCCCGGTCTTAGTCAGCTGCTCGAGTCACGATCGATCATCTCGAGGTCACGGACGACCAGCTCGAATTTTCTACCGGCACTCGATGTTAATTCGGAAATCCTTATCTTCCTCTTCCTCATCGGTCTCCGTCCATCGGCCCCTCCTCTGCTTGTCCCACAGAACCCTAGGGACATCGATACCGATATCGAACCCGAACACACGCTCATCGTTCCTTGCTGTCCGAGCGTACTTTGCTAGTGCCCAATCAGCAGGGGTGTATACCAGAAACTCCAGAGATACATCGATACCGAATAGAAGGAATTATAGCACGAAGATGTCGTCAAGCTCGTCGCTCACCCCAGAGGCGTTGGAGCAGGAGATCGCTACCCAGACGACACGGTTCAATGAGCTTCGTTTGAACCCGGACAAGAGCGTCGCGACCCCGGAGGCGGTGAATGAGGCGAAGCTGAAGTTGGCTGAGCTGAAGAAGGCGTTGGCGGTGGCGAAGAATGCGGGGAAGGAGAAAGTCAAGAAGGAGGGCGGGGTGCCCGCGGCGAAGGGACCTGAACAGAAGAAGGAGAGATTGTTGTTGAAGACGGCGAAGGTGCGTTACTCGTGTGGTCGCTGGCATGTGGTGCAAGACTCTCATGAGTTGGTCCTTGGCATGTAGGGTACCCGGGACTTTGGTCCTGCGGAAATGTTCTGCAGGGAGCACATTGAGCGGATCGTCAAGGAATGCTTCACGACGTACGGCGGGTCGTGCCTCGATACCCCCGTCTTCGAGCGCAAGGACGTGCTAACGGACAAGTATGGCGAGGATTCGAAGCTCATCTTCGACTTGAAGGACCAGGGAGGAGAGGAGCTGGCGCTGCGGTACGACCACACCGTCCCGCTGGCACGGTATATTGCCATGAACGGCGGCACCGTGACGCAGCACAAGATTTGGCAGGTGGGGAAGGTTTACCGGAGAGATAACCCCGTTGTGAGCAAGGGGAGGATGAGGGAATTTACTCAAGCTGTGCGTCTACCATCTCTTTCGAAGGCGTCGTTACTCATTCCCTATAGGATATCGATATCGTGGGTCTCTGGGACCCTATGGTCCCCGACGCCGAAATTCTCTCCCTCCTCTGCACCATCCTCACAAAACTCGACGTCGGCGAGTTCACCATCAAGCTTAACAACCGCAAGATCCTCGACGGGATCTTCGAAGTATGCGGCGTCCCAGCCGACAAAATCCGAACCATCTCCTCCGCCGTCGACAAGCTGGACAAGGCGCCCTGGGAAGAAGTCAAGAAAGAGATGACCGAGGAGAAGGGGTTGGACCCTGCCGTTGCCGATAATATTGGGGAATACGTCAAGTTGAAGGGTGGGGAGGCACTCCTGGAGACGCTAACGGGGGATGCTGCGCTTATGGGTAACCCAAGAGCGAAGGAGGGTATCAATGAGATGGGGATCCTATTCCGCCTACTTAAGGCGTACCAGGTCATCGACAAGATCTCGTTTGACCTTTCCCTTGCCCGTGGTCTTGACTACTACACCGGTATCATCTACGAAGCTGTGGTCGCTGCCTCTGCACCTCCCGCCTTCAGCCAAGCCAATGCCCTCGCCACTGGCCCCGCCACCGAAACCCTTGCCCCCGCCGCCCCCAAAAAGGAGAAAAAGTCCAAGAAAGATGCTGCGCCTGTTGCAGAAGACGAGCCCGAGATCGACGAGTCCCAAGTCGGCGTGGGCTCCATCGCTGCAGGGGGCCGATACGACAACCTCGTCTCGTCGTTCATCGCTGGTGCCAACGCCGTCCTCCCTGGCTCGAAAGAGTACAAGAAGATCCCCCAAATGCCCTGTGTCGGTGTGTCGATTGGGATGGACAGGATCTTCGCGCTTGTATGGCCCAAGTGGGTTGAGAGGAGTGTAAGAGTGAAGGAGACAATGGTGTACGTCATCTCAGCTGGGGATGGCCTCCTCGAAGAGCGGATCTCGCTCGTCCGTGAGCTCCGCGAAGCAGGCGTCAAGACGGATTTCCTAGCGAAGAACAAGCCGAAACTCAACGCGCAGTTCGCTGCGGGGGAGAAGGACGAGGTGCCCTTTGCTATTATTGTGGGAGGAGAGGAGTTGGCGCAGGGATTGGTGACGGTGAAGGAGCAGAGGTGGGAGCTGAAAGAGGGGAAGAAGGTGAAGATCGAGAACGAGGATAAGGGGGTGAAGGTGAAGAGGAGTGAGCTCGTGGAGTGGTTGAAGGGGACGCAGGCGTGGAGGGAGAGGGATGTGAGGGAGTGGGCGTAGGGTAGGGTAGGGTACATAAGAAAATGCGTATATCTTAGAGGACTTTGGTTTGGTATTCCATGAGCCATTTTGGTTCCCCGTTTCACTACATGGCGTGGTGAGCCTCGCCTCATGTTTGGACAGGAGCTATGAATCCGTAGGGAACGAAACGTCGATTCCGCAGTCATAGACTGTGGAGGTCACCGACCCCAGGACGTTGGGGGGTTGGCCGCCAGCGTCATGTACACGAAGGCTCCAGCCTCCAGGGCAGATTGCAATAGCAGTAAGTGGGGGCCCTAAAACAGCATCGGCCAATTCTGTACATTGCTGATCCACCCGTATGATGTCGGGTCCTCGGGTTCGCCACCCTCGTTTTGGACTCTTTGGGATTCCTTGTGTTCCAGATTACCGCCTCCTCAGGTCTACCCGAAATTTACAAGAATGGCGACTTTAATCCATTATTTATCTTCTACCCCGGTACCTCCCGTTCGGTGGTATAGGCATTTGCGGTGAGTGTTCCGAGTACGCGCATTTACTATTCAATATTTCCTAACCCGCGTTCGTCCGCAGGTAACATGGCTTTCGTATTCTTCGTATTTCACCAGAAGACGAGGATAAGGCGGTAATGCCTGGGACCAGGTGAACGCTGGGACGGAGTCTTCCCTGCTTTCTCTCAGTTAAATTGCACCGCCTGTCTGGGTCCGGGCTTCCGTCGGGCTGCCTGATGAGCACTGGCAGCAGCCGTGAGATGTGGAACGGCATTGTCAGGGGTAGCGGGCGCTTATTCTTATACTAGACTCCGGCGCACAGGATCGCACATTATGTAGCCCCTTTCGTCGGACCGAATCCTTGAAGGTACGCCACTTACATATACCTCAATTAGGCAGTGGGTGCTGAGCAGAGATCCCCAAGTGACCATAGGATTACCGGATGCACAGCCTTGAGCGCTTCTGCCACCGCCACTCTCGAGAGGCAACGACCATCGCCTCTGGTGGTGCCCCTCCAACACAGGTGCGTTCCTTGACAGACTTCGTTTGAATCCTAGGGGTCATCGACCTCCACCCGAGCAGACCTGGGCTATGGCGATTGATGCTGTCCGTGGCGGATATGTGTTCGCGGTTTTCTCTAGACTCTCGAACAGTGGTTTTCCGAGGCCGGGATTGGGGTCGGGGCACTGGCCCTCGGGTACGATGAGCCTACTCCTAGGTGGTATGCATAAGGCCTATTCATTCGAGGAGTCTCGGACCTGTATTCCTCAGTTCCGAATCGACTGACGGAAGAGCGGCGCGATCGCGAAAGGACCCGTCCTTCGCGCACAGCAACTCATTCCCAGCACAAGGGGCCTATCGAGAAGTGGTCACAAGAAACTTGAAAAAAGCCACAGGTTGCCATCTGCATCAGTTGTCCGCGAAGATGCAATTCAATGTCTGACCATGTATGGTACGAGTATGACAGCATCGAACACACTTCCTGCACTGACACCCACCATGGGTTCATTTGTATTACGAAAGGGCTCATCTTCCAGATGGATATATGTACAGAGTGAACGCGACCCCGTCTCCTCAGCGCTTTGACACGTGCCCTTCGCCTATCAACAGAAGAGACTAGGAAAGTCATGTCGACAAACTGGGACGGAGTGCAGTACAACATCTACTCGGAACACCACGACGGAGGGGTCCTGCAATTCGCGTCGGCGAGCTCTGGATTATTGGCGCCCTTAGGGGCAGATGTCGACGACGTGTCCCAGCAGGTGCGTTTTCTTGGACTTCGCGACACGACCCAAGAAACTCGCTAACAAAGTCGCCTCCAACGTGAACAGTGGATCTTGCACCCAACTGGCGGACAATGGGCATACTCCGTCGAGAACTGGGAGTTTGGTACCTACGCCTCGGTTGGCTCAGACGAATGGGTCAGGTCTGCTGCAAAACCGCGAACGTGGTACCTTGTACCCCGGGAAGACGACGTGACAACCTCGTATGTAACTCTTCTGTCTTCGACCTTCCCTCGCTTCGCCGACATATTGCTCGCAGAATCTGCATTGATGCTATCTGCTCCCGGGTCTGGGCACCTTTATCTCAGGTGGACCCTTCCCAAGCCGAATCCAACGATGTACGTAATCTCCCTATGTCGAGCCACCAGTGTCAGACCACTGAGCAACACCCTTTGATATAGATTATTCTCGTGGCTCCATCGGGTGCGGAGTACGAAGTATGGGACATCATAGCCGTTGGGTCTGCAACCAGAAGGCCCTCAGGCGCACCAACAGCCAGTGCGTCAACCTTGACATCCTCCTCACCCTAATTTCCATGTTGACCTCGATATCACTGGACCAGTAAATGCCACCCCGGGAAGTCTCCAGGCATTGAAGTCTTGTGCCCCTTGCGGGAGTGAGCAGTGTACCTTCACACCCTCGGTGAGTACTTTCGATTTCGATGTTTTCCTCCTCACCTCACTGACCGTAGTAGGGAGACCCTTCTTCCTCAATCTACAGCGTCCTGATTGGCCAGCCCGTTGCCAATTGTAATGCGGGAAGTCAAGAACCCACCACCACAACGTTCGGCGGCGCGTACGGGCTTGAAGGATCGTTCAGCGTCGACGTGACCTCGGGGGCTGGCCTCGGGTTCTTAGGGCCTTCCATTGGAACGTCCACGACCGTCAGCATGGCTAACAAGACAAGAATCGAGAAAGCTCAGGAGGTCGAAGTCAAGATCCGTCCAGGGCAAATTGTACGGAAGTTCCTTCATGTTGTCGTAACCCGAAAAGTTGATCATGTTGGAATAGGGAGCTCTGGTTGCCAACATCACATATGTCACAACGCCAGGACTGATCAGGGTAGACAGAAGGTAAGCACCCTACGCCGTAGCGCCGAGTAGATAAGCTGACACTACCTTCAAAATAAAGCACTCTCGCCTTCGTCTCTGTCGACCCGAAGAACGTTCTCGGATACTCTGTCGTCTACACGGATTGCGGTTCCGCATTCCAGGCACTTACGCTCCCAAAGGTTGAATGCTCGGGGAGTTCAGCCTCGAGAACCCGAACAGCTATACTCGGGCGCCGATCGGCTCTTTACGTCGCCCTGGCGCTTCTCAGCTGCGTAGCGTCGTCTTTCTAGGCGCTTATTTCCCCCTTTCATAGTACTTCGTAGTGATAGCATTCCAAAGGCATTTCCCCAAGGTATGAATAGCACCCCTATATACTGTAAATATATTTATCCGGTATCCCTTCTTTTACCGTGGACTCGGAGTGCACTGTACGTCGGAAAATATTCGAATACTGCCCCTGCTCGTTTAAGCGCCCAAGCGCGTGACCCCTGACTCAGTGAGGCATTGAACGCAGCACGGATCGCGATTCTCTTCATCGACATTCCACACTCGGTCTCATAGGTCCGCCTCTTTTCAGACGATTTCTCACCCCCCGACATGTACGCGCAAAACCCGCGCTCGAAACACGCACAGCTTGGCAAGTCGATGGGACACTCCCTATCGCAACGTGCAGTGAATGCCAGCGATGGTGTACTGAGTGAGAGCTCCAGAGACCTTACTTGTGTTGAGCCGGATTCCCACTTCGCGCAGGCTGGGTAGCTTCTGCACAAGTTCGAGGATATGGGTATGGTCAATGGTGGGTGGATGGCTGAGAGAGCGTGATGGTGCAAGAACCAGATAGCGAAGCTGTGGCCAGGCGGTCGGTATTTTAGACATGATCAGTGGGGTAAGCATGACATTGTGCGAGACGTTAATGACGAGGCTTTGGAGACCGACGAGGGTGAGCAACGGGGCTATATTGACTTGCCGGGGATCCATCTCGACTGGTTCGTTAATAGTCCCAAGAACACTGTAGCTCTCGAGTTCCAGGTTGTCGAGGGGGAAGCATCCGGAAATTTCATTGAGAGTTTGAATAAAATCCTGACAACCCTCCAGGGAATCCTCATCCAGCCCGACATGCCATTTGAACGAGCTAAGCCCTTTATGTGCCGGGAGATGCCGGATAACTTGGCGAGCGTATTTGGTTGTGCTTTCGGATACCTCGAGTAACCGCAGGGTGGGAAAGCGCTTGGGTGATATTTGCGATGAATGTGAGGAAATTAGCGTTGGAAGGATCTCCACAGACTGGAGCTGGCTGTGTGGAGTCGGGGAAGGCTTATCAAACGGGGGATACATGCGATTGGAGGCGAGTTGAGGTCGAGTCGTTCCAAAAGCTCACAGTCGAAGAACTCGAGCCATCGGTCAGTAAGAGATTGTCCAACTAGCATGAGCTCTTTTAGCCTGGTTGCGGTGTGCTTGATGGAGGAATGGAGGGCGGCTTTGTGAGAGAAAGGGTCCTCGGACGAAAGGCCACCAGCAAGAGCTTCGACTCTGTCTCCCAAAAACAGCGTCATGTGGGGTGCCAGCTGCACCGCATGATCTCTTCCAAGGACGTCGATCGTAATATCGATGTCAAACTACACAAACCGCTTGAGAAGGGGGGAAAGGGCGCCTGGTCGGCAATCTGTATCCAGTTGAACGCCGTGAAGAGCCTCAATCGAGGGCATCTTCATTCCGTCCCAGAACGCGAGGTGAACCTTGCGAACACTTGGCGCATAATAATCGATGTAGCACTTCATGTCCGCAGTTGTAAGTTCGCGGTTCAAATCCTTTAGTACGACCTAAACGCCTGTCAGTCAGTCATGCCCGAATTCTGGTGAAGTAACGACTCACGAGGATCGTTACTTCGTCACCTCCCTCAGAGGTGAATTCTTCCTCTGAGAAGACCTCTACGGGGAGACAACGAACGAGAGGTTCGAAGGAATCAAGATCCCGCCAGATCCGGTCAAGGCCTGGGTCCAGCAAGGTTTTGCAGGCTTTAGCTAGGCTGAGCACTTCCGGTGGACGCAAACAGTCAGCTATCGCTCGAGAGACCTCGGGGACGCAAATACACTGATGCATGACTGCCCTCGGGAATCAGTGCGATTGTTGGTGGTGGTTGCGGTGAAAGAGTGAGTCGATGGCGGCGACAGATTTCTCCGGCGTGGTGCAGAGCCGCGAGAACCAGAAGCCTCGGCAGCAACGGCAGGCGCAATGATATGATAACACTATGGGCGCCAATTTCTGAGGCGTGGAATGGCGTAACAAGATGAAAGTTTATCGAAGGGGATCACTTTTTACACCAGCAAGACACCAGGACTATAGAGTGTTTTACTAGGTGTCCCAAACAGGGATGGTGCACATTTTCTTCTATGAAGCGGTTCCTCAAAGCAAGGTAAACTACGACTGGCCTCTACGCAACGCTTCCCAACCTTCCGACACAGCGTCCCATCGCTTCCCATACAAGTTGCTCCCCCATTCTCTACGGCGGTTAATATCCAGTGTTTTCAGGAACGGGAAGCTGGATATGAGGAATTGGATGACACGAGAAGGAGAGCAGATCGGCGAGCATCCGACCCGGAGGACGTGCAACTCTGGCGATGTGACGGTCGTTTCTGGGCCCATAATCGTAGTGGCGTCGAATACCATCCCTAGATCGCGTAGGGCAGGAAGTTGACGAACGAGCCGCAAAATATGAACGTGGTTGATGGAGGGTGGGCGACCAGAGCTGAAGTGAGGCGACAGGATGAGACAGCGGAGATGGGGCCACAACTGGGGTATTTGTTTGATTATTTTTGGGGACAAGGCTATTGGTTGATGAATCGTGAATCGTAGCTCGTGTAGGTTGCGGAAGGGAGCCAGGGGTAATAAGTCAACTTGAGCTGGGTCCAGATCGAAGCCCTCTGGTGGCGTCTTTACATAACCTGCGGTTTTCAAAGCCAGGGAGGAGAGGGTGATAGGGTTGCACTGACGTCCAACGGCCTGAACAATTTCTTGGCACTCGGATAAGGACGGTACAGAAGATCCGCAGTAATCAACTGTGCGGATAGTATTGGTGGGAGGGAGGCGGTCCAGGTAGTAGTTGACGTCTGCAAGGTTATTCGACCATCCAAGGAGCTCGAGAAGACCAGTCAACGTCTTGTGATTGGGAGGAAGGTTGCTTGTGCCGTCTGGACCGAATTCGCGGGGCGGAGGGCCCAAGTTGTATACTGTCACACGAGGGGTCTGGCCGATCAGTGGGAATGATAGCAGCTCTGCGATAGAGATACCCTGCGCAAAAATGTATTCCAGCTTTGGCCAAGGAAGTTGCGCATAGAACTGGAGGGTTTCCCTGTTAGATAGGGTTAGGTCTTTTAAGCCACGGTGAAGGCGCTTGAAGGCCCGCTGGACTGAAGCTTTGTGGAGTGGAGGATCAGCATCAATGTAAGACGCCGAAAGCACTTCGATCCCATCTCCCAAAAAGAGGTCCATGTATGGGGAGATTTGCCTTCCAATGCCTTCACCGAAGTATTCTACGGCTTCTCTTGCAGTGAACCAGTTGAACATCTTGAGGAAGGGAGACAAAGCGCCTGGTTGGTAGTCCGTGGCCATTTGCAACGCATGGAAAGACTCTATAGACGGGATTGTCATCCCCGAGTCAATTTCGAACCCTATTTCCCGGATTCGAGGGGCGTAGTAGGTGATATATCTTGAGAGGTCTTGTGACTTAATATCGCGGCGCAGATGCTAGAAAACGCAACGCCACATTGAAGATGAGGGACCGCCCATACTGCCATTCGACCTAGTCTCACCAAAATTGTGTTCGGATCCTCCCCTTCCTCTCCAGGCACCACTTCTCTCCTCCAGAGATCTCCAGGTAGACAGGCTAAGATAGGGTCGAATGGCACAATATCCCTCCAGACTTCGTCGAGTCCAGGCTCCAGGAATGTGCGGCAGGTAAGGGCCAGTCGGTATGCCTCTGGAACATCGAGGTTTCCGGATATCATCCGAACTATTTCGAGGACTTCGAGGCCTTTATGCATGGCGTTGATCGATGACTCTCCAAAAGGGCTGCCGCTTACAAACAGTGGTGGTGAAGGGAGAGGCAAGAGGGGGCCACGAATCAGGTGGAAGGAGAAGAGGAACAGGTGTCGTCGCGTCGAATACTTTGGCGCACTGAGGTTAGGGTTTGGGTGGCAGATAGGGGCCATCGTTGGCAATCCCCCATAGCGAGAGGCGAGATGGGAGGACCTCATTTTGTAGCAAATTAGATGGTCAGACGAAGGGAGAGAATGGGTTCGGGTGTCCAGGTTGAGATGAACAACGAAATTGCGAATTCTAACCTATGCAATGTAGATGGTAAACACCCCGAACCGCCAGCCGCCCAAGCTTCAATCAAATCAAGGTAAATAGTGAAGATGGGACAAGGGTAGGGCCACAGAGCTTGTTGGCGTACTATCACACTCACACCCCCTGTTTGATCAAGGCAAGGTGACACATCTCTACGTACAAAGCATCTACGAGCCCCCGTTAACCCAGTCGTAGGTAGCCGCCGAGGCAGAAGGCTCTCGATTGTATAAACCGACGTCCCATTCCTCGAGTTTAGCCCACTTTGAGCTTGGGCGCCGTACCCTGCTTCTCCATCCCACAAAGGTATCCCTGGACTTGGCCAGAGTCTCGTCCGTAAAACCGTCTCCTACGTCGAAGCCGAGGGAGAAGTGGAGGCTGGAAGCCCTCGTGCGACGCGAGTTGAGGGGGTCCAAGTCTGAAGTCCTATAGCAATTGTCCAGCTGCGAGAACTGTGGCGTCTCCATGCATGACATGCAAGCGTTCGAGGTGGGGGAAGAATGTGAAGAGCCTGTCGTAAGGATACCTTGATGTAGTCCTCGTCGTATGTGAAGATATTCTCCAGGGTCAGGGGGCGCAGTCCACATGCGGCATTACTCGCTGGCCATCCTCAGCCGAGGCCATGAGTTGCCCTACGCCAGGCCTCGAACCTCAACCCACGCTTCATACACCGCCTCCCACCTCTTCCTGAGCACGGCTCCGACATCCTGGTCGCCTTCGCACCGAGTATCCAGGAACCTCAGTTCCGGAAAATTACGCAGGAGATAGGCGACGACTCCAGACGTCGAGTCAATATATGACCGCCCGACGCTGAGGGTATGCAATTTGGGAGTGGGTCCGACGGAACGTGCTTCTCCAGTGATGCGGCTCGCGTCGAACCGGACGCCCAGTCGACGCAAGGCGGGAAGTTTCTGAGACAATTGGAGGATATGGCCAAGGTCGATGGCCGGTGGGTCGGTGCTATAGCTTGACGGCGACAGCACGAGCGTCTGCAATCGTGGCCAAACAGTGGGGATCTGGGAGATGACGGACGGGGTAGTCGCGACGCTGTGGGGGATATCGATGATGAGGGTGCGAAGAGTTTTGAGAGGGAACAGCGGTTGGGGGACAATTTCGCGTGCGTCCGCGTCGACGGGTTCTTGTGTTGTGTCGTATCTGGAACAACGGAGTTCCAGATGGCTGAGGCCAAAGAAGCGATTGGAATGCCCGTTGAGGGTTTCAATGAAACCGTTCCAGGCCGCCGAGCCTTCTGGCAGGATCATAGTCCAAACAAGAGACTGAAGCCCGTGGTTTGGAGGCAGGTGCCGAAGAAAGTGGTGGATGTGGCTGAGTCCAGTCGTGCTCACCTGAAGCGACCGGAGGGCGGAAAATGAGTTGGGCTGGGCGGCTATTGAGACGGCGGGTGGTTGAAGGCTGTCTTCAAAGAGGCAATATAGAAGAAGTGTATGGAGTCTGGGAAGCCTTGCCAGATATTGGAGGGCGGCGGGGGCCACCCACCTAACAGAGAGGCTCTCCAATCGATCGAAAGAAAAGGACCGGAAGGTGCGATTGTTGGCCTCCAGCCCTACAACGAAAAGCTCTCGGAGATTCGCTTGGTAGCGAGATGTAACGGAGTGAACGGCTGCCTGGAACGACAACGGGTCGTCGTTGGCAAAGGAAACATCGAGATTTTCCACTTTGCTTCCCAAGAAGAGGGTCATGTGTGGGGCCAACTGCGTAGCATAGTCCCATCCGTATGTTGGTATCATTTCGTCAATGTTATACCAGCCAAAATGCTTCAATTGAGGCGAGAGGGCTCCTGGCTTACACCCTGTCACTAGGTGCAAGTCATAGAGTGATTCGATGGACGGGACCCTAAGCGCCCCATACGCAGGTTCGAGCTCGACCTTTCGGATTCGAGGAGCATAGCGTTCCAAGTACTCGGTTAGGTCTTCAGGTTTGAGTCGACGCTTTAGATGCTGAAACACATTTAGAAGCGAGTAGGCCTTGCAAGGTGAAGGTGCTCACCAGCAATGTATAGTCTTCGTCACCCTGTTCTTCTGGGACTCCAAATTCCTTCCGGTAGGCATGCAAGCAAAGGTTCAAAAGAACTGATCTCGCGCCAGACTTCGTCCAACCCTGGCTCCAAGAAGAACTTTTTGGATGCCAACGCGAACCGGAAGGCGTCTTTCCGCTCGAGGTATCCAGCTATGTAAGCCAGGAGGTCATGGACGCGCAGACACTGGTGCATGACGAATGGGAGACTTCAGAGACGGGTGCTTCACAACTTGGGCAGTGGCAGCCTGGTGGTGGAAGTCGAGAAGGAAGAGGATGTGATGGGGACGCGTTCGGGCACGATCATCTGGTTAGGGTTTATACACGCCTACCCATCGTCATGATGAAATAATAGGGCAATCGCGACAAAGGGTGCGCCTGTTCTCAGTGGAACTCACTGTCGTGCTTCACATAAGGAAGGGGAACAATGAAAACCAATAATGGACATTTTTTACTGCGACATGTCGGTCCTAAGAATTGCGACGATCGGCGGGTCTCAATCTGGTTAGGCATGAGGCCCACTGCTCAACTTCGTTCAACCGTCGGTCGGTGATTGGGCCTGTCTCGGGGGACGACAACAGCAAGAGATCGGCACAGATGGCCAACAACACAGCAATTGGTAAAAAGAAGAAGAAAAAGAAAGTACAATCGAAGACATGGTGCGTACAGGGGACAACGGAGTACACCATCACCACACGTACTTCTAATGTTCGTCACTGAAAGACCTCACCATCGGAAACGAGGCGGGGTGTCCCTACGGCCGCGTTCGGGTTTCGCTCCATCCCTTCCAAACCACATCCCATCGCGCCTTGAACAACCCATCGTCTTTTGGTTTAGCGATGTAGGAAACTTCGAGAGTTTCCAACTCGGGATAGTTGGACCTAAGAAACGAAACGACGCCAGATGGGGAACAGATAGGAGACCTTCCTACAATTAGCCTGTTTAACCTGGAAGGGCGGCTGGCAATGCCATCTTGATCCATGATGCAGCTGGCGTCAAACTGGATGCCCAGAAGTTGTAGGTTGGGAAGGCGTCGAGAGAGTTCAAGGATGTGAGTATGGTCAATCGACGGCGGGTGGCTGGAATGAAGGTGCGGGGATAGATAAAGATGGCGTAGTTGCGGCCAAAAGCTTGGGATATCGGCTATTAAGGTAGGAGTCACATTGATGCTGTGGGGTGCATGGATGCGGAGCTCCTGCAGCTTGTTGAAAGTTCGGAGTGGCCACAACTCTAATCGCCTTGGGTACATCTCAATAGGCTCTTCTCGCCGTCCGTCAAAGTTATTGTGAAAAATGAGGGTGACGAGATCCAGGCGGTCAGAATGTTCTTCAAGGGTATTGAGAAATTCTTGAAAAAGGGGGAGAGGCAAATCCTCCCATCTGAAGTCCCATTCTAACGACTGCAACTGTTTGGTGCGGGAGAGAGATGGCAGTACGTGGCGGATGTCGAGTACGCTCTGGATTGCTGAAACCTCAAGTCGTCGAAGGGATCTGAAGGGTTCGACGACCGAAAGTGGTGTCGTTAGGGGGGAAAGTGGAGGAGGAAGGATTCCAATTTGAGGGCCGTCACTGGCAATTGTCAGGTGGCGAAGCCGAGGTAGTGTGGCCAAATGAGGGAGAATCGCCCCATCAACATCGTGAATGGTAAGGGTGTCCAACATTTCCAGCGAAAAAGATTGCAAGCATCGATAGATAGCTTCTTTTCCTGAGATCCATAGGTTCTTCAGGCTCGCTTCGCAGCGCTGCAATCCAGAATGGAAAGCAACTTTGTGGACAGCTGGGTCCTCGAAGAAGAGTGTAGCAGACACCTGTTCAACTTTCTCTCCGATGAAAAGCGACATATGTGTGGAGAACCACAGGGCGTAGTCCCGTCCCACCGATTCCGCCAAACCATCCGCGTCGTGCCATCCAAATTCCTTCAACAGTGGGGAAAGGGCTCCTGGCTGGCACCCCGTGATCAGCTGCAGGCCGTGCAGGGTTTCGTTCGATAGGGTTTTCGTCCCGTCGCCGAATTCAAGTGCGATGCTCCGAATTCTGGACGCGTAGCAAGTCGTGTATCTACGAAGGTCCGCAAGCTGAAATTCGCGGCCGTGATCCTGGATCCAACTTTAGGGACAGTTTCGTCCACTTGAAGAAGCGTTACTCACCAGTATTGTCACTTCGTCCTCCCCTTGAGATTGCGTCCCCACACCTAACCATAGATCTCCCGGCAGGCAAGCAATTAGAGGCTCGAATGAATCTATCTCCCGCCAGATTTCATCAAGGCAGGGTTCCAACAAATCCTTGCAGGTTATTGCCAGGTGGTAGGCATCTACCTTGCGCAGGTAGCTCGCTATACATTGGACCACTTCCGGGATATGAAGGCAGTGGTGCATAGTCCGCCACCGTTGGGCTAGATCGATGGCCGGTGGTGGTAGTTCGGCTAACTCGATGGTAGGTTGTGGTTCGGGTTCAAGGTTTCGACCGCGTTAGGCCCGTGAGAATAGGTGTCGGCAACGTCCGGCATCTCACGGGCGCTTGAGGACACCCACGAAGCGGGCCAAGCGCGATGAAATAGGGATTGCTGGATACCTTGCCGTTCCAATTATGCTCCTCCCAACGGACACCACGACCCCCAGCGTAATGCTCGTCAAGGACTCCAGGGTAAGTACTATCCTTCGTTCGCGGGCGCGTACCAGGACACGAAAGAGGAAGGATGTCCCAGGTAACGAGTCTCTGGGGATACCGATGGAGGTGAAGAGATTAGAGGCCGTATGCCACGGTTGGCAAACTGGACAATCACGAGGACCGTCCTGGACTTCGGTCCCGTTATACAGACGCAGTCCCACAGTCGATCGGTGGTTGAGCCCGTCGCTGGGGACGACAATACAATCGAGAGCAAAAATGATATACAAAGCGCCGCGGACGCCAATGGTGACGCGTAACATTCATCTGGATGGGAAAGTATATGATATGAACGAGGGGGGGTGCTCCTACGGCTGCGTTCGACTTTCCTCCCACCCCTTCCTGACCACGCCCCATCGTGCCCTGAACAACCCATCGTCCTTCGGTTTAGCGATGTAGTGGATTTCGAGAGTTTGCAACTCGGGAAAGTTGGACCTAAGAAACGAAACGACGCCAAACGGGGAACAGATAGGAGACCTTCCGACGGTTAGGCTGTTTAACCTAGAACGGCGCGCGACAATGCCTTCCTGGCCCGTGATGCTACTGGCGTCAAATTGGACGCCCAGTGAGTGTAGGTTGGGAAGGCGCCGGGTGAGTTCAAGGATGTGAGTGTGGTCAATCGAGGGCGGGTGGCTAGAAGGGAGGTACGGGCATAGATGGAGATGGCGTAGTTGCGGCCAAACGCCCGGTATTTCCGCTATCAAGGTAGGAGTGACCTTGATGCTGTCGGAGATGGAGATACGGAGCTCCTGAAGCTTGCTGAAAATTCGGAGTGGTGATAAATCTAATCGCCTGGGATCCATCTCGATAGGCTCTGCTCGCAGCACTCCTTCGCTCAGATTTCTGAGGACAAGAGAGATGAGATCCAAGCGGTCAGAATGTTTTTCGAGGGTAGTGAGAAATCCTTGGACATGGGTGAGAGACAAAGCCTCCCATCTGTAGTTCCATTCTAAGGACTCCAGCCCTTCGGTGCAGGGGAGATGCGGCAATATATGACAAATGTCGAGAACGTCACTTTGCGCTGCAACGCTAAGTCGTCGAAGGGATTTGAAGGTTTCGACAACTGGAAGAGGGGATGTTTCGGGGATCGGCGGCGGCGAGGGGTTTCCAACTTGAGGGTCGGCAACTGTCAGGTCGCGGAGCCTAGGAAGTAAGATCAAGTAAGGAAGGACTGCGATGTCAGCGTTGTGAATGGCGAGGGTATCCAACATTCCCAGCGAAAAGGATTGGAAACATCGGTCGACACCTTCTTTGCCTGAGATCCATAGGTCCCTGAGGCTCGCTTGGCAGCGCTGCAATCCTGAATGGAAAGCAACTTTGTGGCCAGCTGGGTCCCCCGAGTCGAGTGTAGCAGACAGCTTTTCAACCTTTTCTCCGATGAAAAGCGACATGTGTGTGGAGAGCCCCAGAGTATAGTCCCATCCCATCGATTCTGCTAAATAATCCGCGCTGTGCCACCCAAATTCCCTCAACAGCGGCGTAAGGACTCCTGGCTGGCACCCCATGATCAGCTGGAGGCCGTGTAGAGATTCGATAGAAAGGGCTTTCGACCCGTCGTAAAAGTCAAGGTCGACGTTCCGAATTCTGGACGCGTAGCAAGTCGTGTATCTACGAAGGTCCGCACGCTGAAATTCGCGGCCCTGATCCTGGGTCCAACTTCAGCAGCAGCTCCGGTCGCTTGAAGAAGCAACACTCACCAGTAGCGTCACACCACCCTCTCCTTGAGCTGGCGTTCCCGCACCCAACCACAGATCTTCCGGCAAGCAGGCAATTAGAGGCTCGAATGAATCTATCTCCTGCCAGACTTCATCAAGACAGGGTTCCAACAGGTCCTTGCAGGTTGTCGACAGGTGGTAGGCATCTGCCTTGCGCAGGTAGCTCACGATACATCGCACCACTTCGGATACCTGAAGACAGTGGTGCATAGTTCGCTGACGTTGGGCGAAATCGATGGTAGGTGGTGGTTCAAGTTCAAGATCTAGATTTACTTCGGCCGTGCACCAGTTTTGACCCTGCCAAGCCCGTGAGAACAGCCGCCGGCAAGGTCCGGCATCCCACCTGTCAGACGGGCGCTTGAACTTGCACGGCGACCATGGCACCCACGAAGCGGATCAAGCACGACGAAATCGAGGGTAGGATGCGATAAGTATGTCGAGCTTGGGTCCTCGCGTTTGAAAATGCCTCCCCAAGTTAGGAAACTCGCGCAGCTTCCAAGTTATCTCCCCCTGGGTATCTTGTTCGAGGTATGAGCGATGGGACTCATCTCCCGAGCTCCACGTCTACCGCCTCCAGGTATCCGAGCACCTACCCTGCAATGAGAACGCGGGTACGAGAGGAGAGCCTTTCCTATCCATCTATCATACCTATTGGTCAAACAAATTGCCCAGTCGCCCTCGAGGGTAAGTTCGTTCAGAGGGATTGCGGATATACCCTTTGTCGACACGCCACGCACGAAGTAGACCAACCCTCGTGGAATGGACTAGTACTCCATATCGAAGAGTGGGTTCTTTCGAGAATCCCCTGTGAGTATCTATATCTATTATCTACAAGCTTTATTGGGTAAATCCTGCACCGACGGAACGATCTCCGCCTCCAACCTCTGGGAAGCTACCCCACATTTCCCTCTTACTCCCTATTCCTCTCACCCAACCTCGCTACACCCATCTTTCTATCATTCCCCACTCACTCGGTCAACCCCTCCGGGTCGTATTCATACCCCCGATACACCGGCACCCACACCTTCTCCTCCGCCCTCGTCTTCACCTCCTCTAAAATCAAATCCCTAACCTCACTATCCGCAAAGTCCTCCCCCGCCCCACTACTCCTCCTTGCCCACTCACTCGACGCCGTCCCCTCCAACACCGCCTGCTGCGCTACCGCCACCCCAATCTCGAAATTCACTTCCGGCGCCGCGTTGAAATCAGGCAGGAGCGATTCGCCCTCGTACTCGTAGCCTTGGGTGGAGGAGCTGCCTTTGATGGCGGAGTGGGTGGGAGCAGCTTGGATCGCAGGAGAGAGGGCGGCGAGACGGCGCGCGCCGGCAATGAGCATTGTGTCAGTTACTCGTCGCGATTGGGCGAGGATGGCGCCGAACCCGAGGCCTGGGTAGATCAGGGCGTTGTTGCACTCGGCAATCCTATGTTCCCCTCCGCGTCAGGCCAATGGTGCACAAAATAGAGCAGTAACGACGCACCTGAAACTCTTATCCTTCCCATCCACCTTCATCTCGACCGTCCCAAAAGGACTCCCAGTAGCGACCAACGCCTTCCCATTCGTCCACTTCATAATATCCACTGGCTTCGCCTCAACCAACCGACTCGGATTCGACAGTGGCATGATAATCGGTTTCTCCCCATTCGTCAGCCCCTCACACATCGCTTTCACAACCTCCTCATTGAACGCCCCCGCAGCCGTCGAGCACCCAATCAATACCGTCGGCTTGACGCGCTTGATCGCCTTCAACAAGCTCACGTTCCCACCACTTTCTTTCAAGTCCTTGCCTTCGCCCCACCCCTCCTCGAATGGACGGACGAACTCTTCCTTTGCCGAAGACCACTCGTGGTGATGCTCGATCTGCTCCCCGGTGTGGTCGTACAACAGCCCTTCTCGGTCGATGAGCCAGAACCGCCTGTTGGCCTCCGCACGAGAGATCCGGTCAGCGGTGACCATAGCGTCGCGGACCTGGACTGCGATACCCATCCCTGCTGAGCCAGCGCCAAAGATCACGTAGCGTTGGTCGCTGAGCTTGGCGCCTTGGTCGGACCCAGAGACAGCAGCCGAGGAGCGACTCGAAACACCGATGGCGGCCATGATGCAGGCGAGGGTGACTGCGCCTGTCCCCTGGCTGTGGATATGCCGGTTAGCTTGTGACACATGGGAAGCGTGAGGAACGATCGACCTACATATCATCGTTGAAGGCCGCATGCGTGTCCTTGTACTTGTGGAGGAGGCGATAGGCGTTGTTCACACCAAAGTCTTCGAAGTGGAGGAGACTGTGCGGGAAATACTTGCGTACCAGTTGTACGAATCTGCCGTGCTCGAATCAGACCGGCTGCGCCTCCGGAGACCAGAAGACTGTAGATGGCACGCACTTGTCCATGAACTCGTCATAGTCCTTCCCACTGACGCGTTTGTGGGGCCAGCCCTACCCGGGTAACGGTTCGACATCAGCGTATTTGGGATGGATGAAGCGACTCACGACGTAGAGTGGATCACTGAGCAACCCTTCGTTGTTAGTTCCAACATCGAGCATGACGCTCAGAGTTCGAGAGGGGTCGAGACCGCCAATGAGCCTGCGATAAGGTCAGTCCTATTCTTAGAAAAGCCTCGCCACTCACGTATACATCGCTGATTTCGCCGTCGATATCTAAAGAAGCTTTCATTTAGTTTCGAGGGTGGATATCACGAGGCATGTTGTTAAATGAGCGCACCCCAATTCCCTGTGATTGCGGCGTAGCAATCAGCGTGGTGCAAGCATGAGAACGCGACGAGCACGCACCCCAACACCCTGGTCCCCGATGCCTAGAATCGCCTCGGCGTCGGTGCATACGATGAGGTCGATCTCCCTCCCTTTCGTTTGTTCGAGGAACTGCTCTTCCATACGGTCCATCTCGGAGAACGTCAAGAACATGCCGCTAGGCTTCCTGAACAAGTGCGAGTATTCTGCAATTGCATCGCCCTATCAAAGAGATAAGTTCGTATGTGACGCGATAAAATCAGTGTTACAAGCAAGTGCCCACCTGTGTTGGTGTATAGATGATAGGGACGAGCTCCTTCAAATGCTTCTGGATCAACGCGAAATACAACGTCCAATTCTGGTCCTTCAAGCTCTGCAAGAAGGTATTCTTCCTGAGCGGCTCGCTCCTCGTTTGCAACTGCTCATACGCCCTCTCCACTTGGTGCTCCAACGTATTCTGGCGGTACGGCAACCGCCCACTCAACCCAAACGCATCGCGCTCTTTCACCGGAAACCCGGTGCCCTTGTTGAAACGGCCCGAGTTCAGCAGAGCGTCGCCCCGTAACGCGACTTTGAGCTTGGAGGTGAGGAGGTGTCGCGGTTTGTGGGCGTGCAGTGGGGGGTGAGGGAAGGGAGGCATGCCTGGGTGTGTGTGGTATGAAGGAAACCCAGGAACGTGTGGTAGATAAGAAGGCCTCTATTGGCGGGGTGATGTCATCTCCTCGATGAGGCGTTCTATGATCGGGGCCAGTACCTGGGATGGTGAGTAAGGCTCGGTCTAGGTCGGTCGTTCTCGCGACATCGAAGCTCCCGAAGAGCTGTTAGAGCCTCGGTAGCCTTGGAAGCACCGCTGATAGAGAGGTATTCCGGAAAGCGTCGGGCAGAATGGGTGAGCGAAGTCACCAACCCAAGCTACAAGGAGGGTCCCACGGTTCGGAGGCACCCATAGATTCAGTAAATATCCATATGAGACATTTCTGCATCGCGTGTGTATCCGTGTGGCCTGCCAGTGCTTAGGTTTTGGCCATTAGAAATAAGCGCCCACCGGACAGGGGCATCATGCCCAATTCCAGCCCCACCGCGCCGGTACTGATCCGAGACTGCAAGGCTGGCAAGCTTAGAATCAAGCACAACCAAATATTGAGCTCGCTGCCATCAACGTTCCAGTCCCTTGGTTCTTTATTGAAATCCACGACCATCTCCTTCCCCTCGTACCCCAATCCCCTTGGATCCCCACCGTAGACCCTATAAAACATGGCAGAAGTATCACCGACGGATCCTACAGCTATGCAGGGGGTCGTAGTGACCCCAGAGGCGCCAGGCCTCGCACAACCAGCACCGATTGCAGCTGTGCCAGGGACGACGACGGCGCCGCCTGTACAGGAGGAGCACGCTTGCGAGACTCTGTATATCCAGAACCTCAACGAGAAGATCAAGATTGACGGTACGTAGATCCCACATTCACTCTCTGCACTGCGGGGGTGATTGATTAGAACTGACTGACTGAATGGGATTTGCAGTGATGAAATCTTCGCTGCGGGGATTGTTCAAGTCATACGGAGAGGTGGTGGATGTGGTTGCACACAGCAATTTGAGGATGCGGGGGCAGGCGTTTGTGTCGTTCGAGAATGCGGATGTGGCGAAGAGGGCGCTGACGGAGGTGCAAAGGTTCCCTCTTTATTCGAAACCAATGGTGCGTACTACAACCCTTCCTTTCAGTTTAGATACTGACCTTAGGTTCCACGACTTGTATTCAATCGACCATATACACGCTTCTGCCATCGCTGCGACCGCCATCCAGCAAATCTCGTTTGCACGAACGCGATCAGACGCGGTGGTGGAGAAGCAAGATCCTGAACACCTAGAGGAACACAAGCAACGGAGACAAGAGCACAAGAGTATGTTTTCTTCCCTCATTCTCTTCTCCCCCTTCCTAGCCTCTCACCTCTCTTTTACAGAAAGCACCAGATACACGAACCCCCTCAAATCCAAATTCCGTGCCAAGCGGTTAGCCGCGGAAAGTGCGTTTCCCAGTTTTCAGTTCAGTGATACTCATTCGATAGGCCTATGTTCTAACTCACCCCGTAGTCGATGGTGGTGCCGCTATTCCGGCGGCGAAGAGACCCGCAGTCCAGATGCCCGACGAGTACCTCCCACCGAACAAGATTCTCTTCTTGCAAAACCTCCCCGAGTCGGTCACGAAGGACCAGCTCAACGCCCTCTTCTCCCAGTGCGTTTCTCCCTTCCCTCCCAATTGTCCTTTCTAGATACAGCGAACTGACTGGCTTTTCCCCCGTCATTACAGATACCCCAATCTATACGAAGTCCGTCTCATCCCGACCAAGAAAGATATCGCGTTCGTGGAGTACCTCGACGAGGGAAGTGCGAGTGCGGCGAAGGATGCGCTGCACAATTACAAGTTGGACGGGGAGAACAAGATCAAGGTGCGTTGTCCTCGATTGTTTCTGCTTCTGTCCTCGACCGTTTGTTTCGCTCAGATAACTAACCTGACCATGGGATTACCTCCAGATTACGTTCGCCAGGAAGTAACATCAGCGCTATCTTGGAATCACTGTTGCTTTTTTTCCATTCTGTTGTTGTATTCAGTGTACTGTTAGTAGGAGACGTGTGAGTAATTTGACACCTTTCACACACGATTGTCTGGGGGTTTCACGGTCGCAGACGTCTTTCGTTTTTCTTCTGTCGCCTTTTGGTATAAACGTGTTCTAGGTCTGGAGAATGAAGTGGGTATGGATGGACTTGGATCCAAATCCGCTTTCAATGATGAAGATTTTCAAGAGGACCTGCGTTTCGGCGAGCCGCCCATGCTGGGCGCACTCGTTGGTAAGCCTTTGGCGCTCTGCTACCTTGAGAGAAACCTTACTAAAGTGCCTTCTGCCTCTATCGCCTTGCAGACATGTTATATTCAAGAATGGCTTCGCAAACTGCCCCGTCGCGACGCGCTATGGCAGGTTGGGGTTTACCGCTTATGAGAGCTGTCAAGCCCACGAACATCCTTCCATTCTCCTCCTTTCGTGGAGACGTGTTGGAAGCCTGGTGACACCAGGAGTTGATGGATTTACGGATATGCCTGGATCGGAGTGCGCTTGCGATCGTAACGGGGCCCAAGAGGGAGAGCACGTTTCGACGAAACGATATGCTATCGCTCACTGATCTGTAGCGTAGGCGTCAGGCCTATGCTAGGTGCTCTCGATGGTGAGCTTCTGCAGCTCTTTTGCCGTGGAAGAGCACACCTGACAATACCTTTCAACCCTACCCTCGCTTTCCGGCCAGGATATCCCCAAGATTTGATTCGGCGCTTATCTTTCCATTCAAGCCGCTACCTGTCGCCCGTTCCCCACTCTTTGTAGCCATCACGCCAGAATCGATCTTCACGGTGTGGTTATTCATTGGTTACGAACCCTGCGTTTCAAATAAAGGGCTCGCGGAGTCTCCGAAGTGCGTATACCGTGATCCATTCGACACAGCTTCCAGACATCAATGAAGTGAAGTGATTGAGCGCCCATCCTTGCCTGTCCGCAACTCGTACTATGCTGAGACTCGGCGTTATATCCCACCGATGGTTCGTCAATCAGTGTTCTCGTCTTTACGTACAGGTTGGCGCTTATTAGGTTCCATTCCCAGGACCCGATGTGTTATATTCAGAACGCGCACTGCCCATTCCCAGGCTTCCTTTCCCTCTATCCCTCTCACCTCCCCTACTGAAATGACCCATGAACGGTGAGCAGCAGACGCTTGCTCACGGGCACCAGTCCCATTATCACGGTAATGCATGTAAGTGGTCCCTATACCTTAGATTACGAGGAAAACATAGCGAATCTGATCGGCTGTGTTTGGTAGATATCAATACGACGATCGTCCATGGAACTTTGAACCGGGTGCACCATGTGGAGAGTGCCAGCTTCCGGGGAAGCGGCTCTGGTACGCAAACCTTTGTTGATTAACCCCCTCCTACTGAAGATCCCCGTCTAGGATCACCTGGCCCGTCGCCAGCACAGGAGGCTGCTCCTTGGACGCCTTGCAGTCGGCGTCCGATCGTGACCTACCAGGGGCTTCCCTCACCCCTTCTCCCCATCCTCGACGCATCACACACTCGCAACCGGAGGACATCGCCACCGGATTCCAGCTGCTTGCCTGGGACTAGGAAGATCGTCTTTGAGAAGGTCATGGCGTGGGTCCAGAATACAACATTCGTCGACGCAGAAGAGAACACGCAACATGAGAGAAGCGATACCCCACCAGGCGCCCACAAAGACCCTTTCTTTCCTCCCCATCTCCGACAAATCCTTTCAGAAAAAGACCCAGCACCCTTGAATAGCCAACACGTACTTTGGCTCTGTGGTCCTGTCGGCTGCGGCAAATCGGCCATTGCGCAAACGGCTGCGGAGGAGTTAGATCGCCAGGGTCGGTTGGCTGCGAGCTTCTTCTTCTTTCGAGGGTCGCCGGTGAGGAGTAGGATGTCGAATTTCGTTGTCACCCTAGGGAGTCAGATGGCGATTGCGGTCCCAGCTACCAGGAGTCATGTTGAAGCTATCCTGGAGTCGCCAGCCGGGATCCATGGCGTTTCCGTGTCGACACAGATCCAGAAGTTGGTTCTACAGCCACTTCAGGCTGTCCTTCTTCCCAGTTCTCCTCCACAAGTCAACACTCCCCCTCAGTCTCAACCCCTCAAGAGTAAAGAGAAGTGGAAGGCACGAATACGGCATCCATTCAATCACCTACAGCGCGATGGTCGTACCTCTATTACTGAAGACGTGCAAGAGTCACCTACTCTACTCAACAAACCTCTGGTTATCGTCATCGATGGTGTCGACGAATGTATAGACCACGAAGAGGTTACCGACTTCATCGACCACATCCTCAACTTCTTCAAGAAAAACCCCTTCTTTCCACTCCGCTTCCTCATCAACAGCCGGATAGAGGAACACATCCGGGAACACATCGAGACTGACCAGGTTCATGTCATCAATCTCAGCGACCATGCATACGATGAGGACATCGAAGCTCTAGTGCGGCACACGTTCGGGGTTGCATCCCAACGCAGTCGCGTCATTCGTTCGTTCGGGAAGCAGTGGCCATCCGAGTTCTACATTCGTCAATTGGTTTGGCAGGCAGGAGGGTCGTTCATGTTCATCAAGACGATGCTCAACTACATTTTGGGGCTCGATGCCTCCAAGGATGACGGACTCACCCCCATCGAACGGCTGAAGTTGGCTCTGAAGCGCAACATGAACCTTGACGCCATCTATGCGGAATCGTTGCAGCGTGTCCAGCATATCGATCAGGCGTCAAAGGTCGTTTTCACGATCGCATTGCTCAAGGATCCTGTCTCTATCAACAACCTCACTCATCTCCTCTCCATCCCAGCATTCAAAATCGTCAACGCCCTCATCCCTCTCCAAGCCATCATTCGAATCCCTGGAAACGACATCGAGACTATCACCCTTTTCCACCCTTCTCTGCGTGATTACATCCTAGACCCAGCACGGTCAACGATATTCTCCTGCAGTCACGAACGCAATGAACAAAGAGCGGGCCTAGCACGTCGATGTATCGAACTCCAGCTCTCTCAACGGCCGAATGACCCCTGTGGGCCCAAACAGGAGGTTGTTGATTATGCGACGGAAGCGTGGCTCAGCCTTTGGTGCGCCGTCCCAAGAGGGAACGAGTGGGTCAAGAAGGACCTTGAATTCCTAGTCTCCTTCGGCCGCGCCCTCATCCCCAATTGCTTTGACACTGTCTTCTCCTTATTCTCTCAAGGGGTGGACATGGCTTGGAAGGAAACGGATAAGCAGCACCTATTGTCGTTCACCGACCACTTCCCTGGGACAATTCGGCTATGGCACGCGTTTCCGAGGTTCAGACCCCAGTTCGAGACCATAGCTCGAGCGCTGTGCGCTCTGGTGGCTCGCGATTCCGACCACCTTGTTCTCGAGCTGCGGCTCCGGGAGGAGGGTACGCACCATGGGGTTCCGGATGCTTCGCTTCACAAGTGTATGGCCATGCGCTCCATGCAATACATCCTTGGAGATGAAGAGTCAACGTGGTCGGCCGACGACGGGCCATGCTGGACCTATATCCTGTTGTACTCCACCCAGCACTTAGCGTTGGTTATCGACGACACCAGTCCAAACACTGACCTCGCTGCTTTTCTGCAAGAAAAGTACAACCCACGTTCGACAACCTGGAGTCGTTCCGGCACTCACCTTACTGGGATCCAACCTGAAACGGCGATTCTATCTCAAAATTTGGAGCGTGTCCTCGATTTGATACATAAGAAGGTGAGGCAGTCGTTCTCAATTGACACACCGACCGTGGTCTTACCATGTCGAATTAGCTCCCAGACATAAAAAATCCTTTGGCTAGCGCCAAGGAAGAAATCCCAAATCACAAGCTGATATACGTGAGCTGCCCTCCCATCCAAACCCCTGATTCCAAGGTCCTGACTTGGGCGGGGTCTGCTATGAATACAGAAAGAAGACGGGCTATGTATCCTAGACATGCTCAGCGTGAGTACCCGCCATGTTCATCCCCATGGACCGAATTCTTACCTGAAGGGAAGGTTATATACCATCTGCAGCTACCGAGCGATCATCCAGGGGGAATATCGAATAGAAAATGGGTGACGGTCCACGTTGGCGACGGCGCCGTCCTCGAGTTTTACTCGTGGCGACAGTGGCCCAGCTTACCCTCCCCGGTGGACACCTCGAGTGGAGAGGATGATCTTGATGACGAGGACTTTAGCCCCAGTCGCGATTTGGGTGAGGAAGTGAGGATTCCTGTCGAAAGAATGGAAGTCGGCGTCCGAAGATATAGCTTATACGATTCCGTCGAGGACGAAACACTATTAGATACAGACGTCTTTGAATATTAGATGCCAGTCACCAGAAGTTGGGCTGAATAGTGAAGGTGCCTGCACAGTAGAAACCGAGGTGCTCGACGGAGTTGAAACCCTAACCCAAATTCACCGTGACGGAGAGGTCTGTTTCTGCCAACAGCCACCATCTCCTCTGGCCCCTGCTGGCGAAACCCCCATTTTTGGGGCGCCAAGATCAACATGCATCGATGTTTGGGCATCCTTGAAATACTGCGACATGTCACCGAATATCTCTCACCGGGAGAGGCCCTTCGATTCGCCTTGACATGCAAAGTGTTCTTGGACCCAGGTCTCGACGAAGTCTGGCGTGAAATCGAATCCTTCAAACCGTTGATTGCGTGTCTACCCGAAGACATCTGGATGGAACAGAAGATCGTAGTCCCATCTAATTGGCCTGAGGAGGAGGATGATGAGGAGTATACAATGCTGGTGAGTGCCCTTTGGCTAAAGCTCTAGCCGGTTCTGAATACTCTCCAGCATCTAGTGCGCCAGCTCAGAGCAAATGACCTAGCTAGATACTTGACCCTCTACGCGCCCAGGATCCGGGAAGTCATTTTTGACCCCTACGGCGCGCCCAGGACCCCATCCATCGAATCCCTGCATGGGTTGCAAGTGGTGACGGGGTGTCGACCAGGAGTCCTCTCGCCTCTCCTGAAGCAGTTTGGATGGTACACGGTGGAAGAAGCGATAGGGGCGTACGGATGGGACTACGCAACACAGCTTGCGGCACACATGTCCCTCTTCCTTGGGAACAGTGTGGAATACGTCGGTGCCGAGGTCATGGACGACGCCCCTTTGTCCTTCCAAGCCGCCGTTCACTCCAGTATGGATCGTTGTAAAACCAGCCTCAAAAACCTGTATATTCTAGGCAAAGACGCTATCGGCCGCACCTTCCAGTCCATTTCTTTCGAGGTTTTGGAAACCCTTCAGCTAAGTCTCGTGCCACCCACAGCCATCCACGACTTGGTGGCTCTTCTAAAGCTTCGCCGACTCCGCATTAGCTCTCTGGAAACTGAAGTGGCACCACCCCCTGATGTAATAGTCGCCAATCCCAACACATTTTCTTCTCTGCGCTCCCTTGAAGTCAAAGCAACTAAACCCCACGACATTCACTACTTCCTTCGGCACCTGTCGGCTAACCGAGGCCTGCAGTCCTTGGAATGGGACGTCATCCGGAAAGAGAACTCTGTCTCAGATTGGCAGCATTTCCTCGGAGCCCTTGCAGCGCACTCAAGGGTAGCTGGCCACCGTGGTCCTCTCTTCCACCAGGCCCATACGACCCCCCTGTCGAGATGGACCTACGGCAGCTCGACCTCGAACCGCTCTTCACGTTTGGTTCACTACAAACCTTGGACATAAATATGTTGCATAGCGTCTTGCTTTCCCCGTCCGTCATCATCAAGATACCAAGCATTTGGCCGGTACTCGGCACACTCATTCTTGCGCCGTCGACCCCGAGCATCCACCCGCCCGGCATCGACCACACCCACGTCCTGGACCTTTGCCAGAAGCTCCCCAGCTTGACCTACTTGAGTGTCCGGTTCGATGCAAGCCGTATTACAGGAGAAGAGCGTTTCGTTGGACCCCCTCCCAAACTACGCCTCCTTGGCGTCGGAAGGTCGCCCATTTGCTCGCCGCCCAATGTCAGCGCCTGGCTTCTGCATAATTTCCCAGAGTTTAGGCCCTTGGTTGCAAGGCGCGACTACGACCAGAAGGACGAAGACGTTTTTAAGAAGAGGTGGGAGGAAGTGGAGGAAGGGTGGAGGAAGGCTCGAAAGCAGGCGCTAATATGCACGTGATATCAGTGGAAGTAAGTAGCTGAGGCGTTGAAATTGTCGTGTGTGCGTCCGAGTCTCCGATTTCGCTCGCAAGTGGCTGGTGGACTAACCGCGGTGTTGCAAATTTCTTCTCTGCCGCCAATTCTGTTCATGGATGGCTCAAGACGCCTGGAGCATCGTAGGGATTCCTGTAGACCGGAATCACCCCCTGTTGGGGGGTGCATGGTTCGAAAATGCGTGTGAGCTATGGACGGTATGATTCGAGTCGCCAAGGTACTGTGTACTCTTCCTCTTACTCGTGGTTATTCTGTCAGTCCCTGATACTTATAAGCAATGCGTGCTCTTGGCGCCCCCACCGCTTCGGAAGGTGTACAGAGTATGTGCCAGGTCGACCCTACAGTCCGTCTAATCGTAATGACCTTTTACTTTCGCCTTGGAGGCCCAGCTTCCATCTCACTTTGTGGTCACGGATCTCTGTCCCTGGCAGAAGCTTAAGGCAGGTTTCCACGTGCCGGCCCATGTGATGGGTAATAAGCGCCCGTGACGCGAGACGCATCGAGACCTTCGAATTGAAGGTTCCTACAACTGTGAGCGGAGCAGCACGACCCAGTAACTGAATGCAACCATTTTTCCAGATACACCGTAGCCGCCGCCTCTTGCTGGATGAATGGACCGTTGGCAATCGTGACTGAAATGGCTCAGTCCTGGTGGGTCTGGGGCCGAGGCCTTGGCATCACAGCCGCCCTTTCTCAATAAAGGTGTTGTGCGTTCATCTTTCTACTTTCCAAATGTATCGAGGCTGTTCATTTTCAACGACCTCGTGGCTACCCCGTGTGTGACTTCTGAGCACACCTCTGATACACACCAATCAACTCAAGCAGGTGCCCTTTACTTCGGTTGGCCCTCTTAGTCGCATAAATTGACACAAAGCATGACGGCGGGCGGCATCGGTGGCAACGACGCCGACGACCTCCTACGTCCTCGACCCGGTGTTTTGGGCCACCTCTATGACAGGGACGGATTCACTCAGACAGGCCCAACCGTCTGCTACAACACATGTGCGTTCTCCTCTACCTCAGACTCGGAGTTCTCTTCAAAATCTCCGGCTCTCTGACATGATACCGAAGATAACATCAACAACGCGGGGAATATCAGCTCGGGTACCAACCACGGTGAGTCGTCGGCGCATTACCCATGTAGAACCGCATTGCAGTGGTAGATGAAATGACCCCATCATAGGGAGGATATCTCAAGATGCATCCAGTCCGCTTGGTACCGACAGCCCTCAAGGCCAGGTCAGTGTCAGCGCTGTGGATCTTCTTCGATCTCGACTGATCGGGAGGACCCAGACACGCCCGAATATATACATGCAATGGTTTTCCTTATGGGCTCTTCTGAGCATCTTTGTCCCTACTCGTCACCATGCAAACGAAGAAAGCCAGCCTGAAACTACACCAATGGACTGTCGCTCCACAACACTTTCTGATACAGCAGGAAGCGAGTGTGAAGTGGTGAGGTAGATCCTTCCCCGCTTCAGCTGCAGAGGCTCACACACCTTTTAGATATCGATGGATGACTCCGCCCAACTTCCTTCAGTATCATCAGGTCGTCCCTACTATGAAGTCTACGTGCGAGCTCTCCTCACCCACGGGCATGGACTACCGTGCTGGGAGCCAAAACCTTCAGATCCCAGCGCCCAACCTCGAGGTGTCGTTCCAGGAGACGTGGGTACATACACGACGGATGCGGGTTTCAAAAGAATGTTCAACCTGTGGGAAAGCGAATCCACCATCCGCGAGATCGCAAGGCTCCACTGCCGTGGGGCTGAACACCGGGAGCTGCGTGGGCAAGTAAACATGAATGCCGAATGGATGCGAAAAGGAGAGGTCATATCTTGCGGAGCGTCCACAGAGACCCCGTTCAAGAGACTGTCCGAGGTGTATGGTCATATCTGCTCCATTCTGAGCCTTCTGTGTCTCACGATTTTGCAGCCCCCTTGTGGACGTTTTATACGAATTTCGATGCCGGGCGGAATCCGGAGCCATCCTTGCAATGCCTACACCAGCGGACAAGGAGGAAACAGACGATCTTGTCAGCATGAGTGAGTTTGTTCGTGTTTATGCTGAGGCCATTTATAGGCACGCATGCACGATGCGACCGCTCGGGGAGAAGGAATCTCTGTACATCGTGACGGGTTGCATCAAGAGTGACAGCTGGGCGATAGCTGCCCACCAAGAGTATATGCATCCTGATGACAACACTCTCCAGCTTGCATCAGTTTTGAAGGATGGAGACATCATTCCTGAGTACAAGTGGACCAAGCAAGGTTTGTCGCGCGCTCGATGTTGGAGAGGTGAACATGGCGTCAAGGACCAGTCACTTTTCCTACGAGGGCTCAAGCTTGCCTTCTCTTCTCGGTTCCGCTCCCGAATAAGGGGTGGGGGTAGGGAGAGCGACGAGCTGAATGCACAGGGTCCAAGTGATGCAGGTCCGAAGAACGATCGTGACGCACCAAGTGACCCCGATGGAAGACCCCACAGCAGTGACCAGGCGGGTCGATCCCCCGGGCAAGGGGCGCTAGGGCGCAATATCCAGTCTGGATCGAACCGTGTCGCGTCGCCAGACGGCGCGGTGGAACTTGGTTTGTCGAATTGCCTCTCATGGTGATGCTACATGCTGAAACTGTCTTGGAAGTCAGTCACCCCTGTGACCCCAGAGAAATTGAGTGCAAACCATTTCCAGATATTTCGGACACGGTATGTCTCTACCCCTGCGAATCAGCGACCCTCATTGATGCCTCCTTAGCCATGCCATCCAAGCGATGTGATTAATGCATACATCCTCCAGGAGGTCAGGACTGAAATAAGCAAAATGCGTATGTGCTGACGTGTATACGTAAGACGGGCTGCGATGTTGCAATGTGCCACGACGACTCCTGGTGCTCATTTATGAAGGGGGTCGCGACTTCTTTAGCCAACACAGGTATTTTATTCTGTCAGATACTCGGTGAAACTAGGCTGATGTTTTCAGGAGCCACAGCTGGGCCAGAGAATTCGCCTGGACACACCGATGATTCGGGTGAGCGCTGCATCTTCATTCAGAACGGTGAGTCCTTGGCGGAAATGCATGGCCTGGGCCTTTGAACGCGTACGAAACACAGGCGTGGCGTTCCTTCTGCCTCAAGGGTCAGGTCGCGTAGATCCAACGCGGTGTCATGTTCATGGGCTAGCCGACCGGCGAAAACACGAAGGCCTTGTGCACCTAATAGGTATCAATGGTGAACCTTCTGGTTTACTGACCCAAACAAACCCGGAGACACTTGACAAGGCCAAGTCGACCCAACTTTACTCAAAACCGAGTCAGGTGGCCCTCTCCCGTCGAGTAGGGATGCAGTTTGCCAGAGTGGCCCCTCGTAACTGTACGTCCTTGAAACCCCAAAGTCGACGAGGCCCTTACTAACCAATGCCAGTTCAACGCACGAATGATGTCGGGAACTTTATTCGGGCCGGCGTTTCAACAGCAGGGTGTCGTTGGCGGCGCGTTGCGAGAGCAATAATGCCAACCGCCGCCGCCGAACCCCATTTGAGAATCGTTGGATATCCGTTGGCGGGCCGTGGAGCTCGCCATTGTGTGGATGCTAGGGCTTGTCGGACCGGGTTCCAACAGTCTATCGGCCAGCCTCCGCTGGATCCCGTTGGAACCTGGTGCAACGCCAAACTGTTTGCGACAAAGGGTGGAATTCGAGCTGGGATTCAGAATATGATCAACGCCCTTCCATACAACGTGGGTTTTACTCACGCAAATGTCTTGAACATTACGGATCCGTTGGGGGAAACGCGAACTCTATCGTGGTCCGCTGCTCCAAGCTACAACGTGAGTCGAATAAACCCAATTCGAGTTTGCGGGACCGAACGGTGACGTTCTCATAGGATTTGCACAGATTACTCGTCAACCACTTTAGGGGCTGCCTCCCTGTTGAACGGGCAGGGGGACCAGGGGGCGGAAAATCAACCAGGAGTATCATTGAGGAGCGCGAGGAGCTGGTGATGAGCATGCTGATTGAACAAGTGCTCACCGAAGAACTCAAGAAGCTATGTCCGAATTGCGGCAAGACAAGGCTCGGAACATATGAAGATAAAGGGTGGCGAGTTTGGTGCGCCCTTCATTATCTCGAGCATTTCTCTATCTGAGACGAGAGACGGTTTAGTCGCAGGTGTAATGCTCGATTCATCGTCCCCCGCACCCCAGAGCTCAGCTACTGGCCGGGTGATCAAGGTAAAATCGACGAAGGAGCGTTCTTCCGGCGTGTTAGAGAAGTGCAGGGCAGTGACAAATGCCAAAACGTGAGGCCCTTCTCACACCGCGTTGTGCCATTAGTTTGACCCCCAAGAACAGGCACCCATGCAGTCCCCAAACAAACTCCAAATCCTGAGCTGGCAGTCATCCCCCCACCTCGAGGTGAATTCATTGGCCCTTTCCGACAACTATCTTCATGTGCCTCAGATCAGCAGGTAAACCCATCTCCCACGGCTATCGTTCCATCCACCGTATGCTATTTGTCTTGAACTTTCCTATATCTCCCGATTTCATCACAGTAGTTACGTGCTAGTTACGCTTCCATAGTCGCCATGACAGCCGTTCAATTCCCTCTCGCACTTCCCCCGGTCCACCGCGGGCAATCCATCTCCTTGACTTAGTGGGCATCATTCGGTCTCCTGCGCTTTGTATGGAGTTATGGACGGTCCGCTCCACGGTGAGGGTCTGTGCTTACCTGGGTAATTACATACGGCAGCGCGTCCAGATAAGCTACCACTTAATTATGGTCAATGTCCACCCAGTGCCTGATGGACGACTTCAAGTTGAACTCGCATTTTAGGCGCCCATCCACAGGCCATGTGACTGCGTGAAATCCTACCGATCGCAAGGCAACCAAGTTCAAAAGTCTTACAGTAAACTCTAAGTGAACTTCAAGATCTCGTTCTCCGTTCCAAGCCAACTCACTCTCTACCTCCTCGCAGCGCCCCGCTCTTCCTCTCAGTAGACGGGAAAAAATGGCATGCAGGATAGAATAAAGGCCATGGCACCTGACGATGGAAGCTCGATCGGACAGCGAGTCGAGAAGGTCAGTAACGAGGGAATATCGAGCCAATGTACATCGATCTGCGTGATGCTGATCAAAAGGATGGTGGAGGGGGTTTTAGAGTTGAAACGTTGACGGATGAACTATGGACGGTGTACTTCAAGTCGCCATGGTGCAGTATATTCCTACACTCACTCATGATCACAGATATCGATAACCTGTCTCCAGTGAG
Organism: Coprinellus micaceus; assembly: GCA_951394405.1. NCBI lineage: Eukaryota > Fungi > Basidiomycota > Agaricomycetes > Agaricales > Psathyrellaceae > Coprinellus > Coprinellus micaceus. The sequence goes on along the minus strand of OX596335.1, from coordinate 4,701,001 downwards.
TTTAATCATGGCCATGCCCCTAACAGAACACGCGTCAGGTGTTCCATGCGACTTCGTGAACCCGACAGAGGGCGGGGCTGACCCTACGGCGCGTAAGGAAAGATCGTCTGGTCGGCATGGTGAACAAGGTGAATACACTAGAAGGGTTGACTGACAAAAGGGTAGGTGGGGGAAGCGGTGGGGAGTTGGCCCATGCCTGGGCGCGGGGTTCCTTCCATCGGACGAGGGTCGCTTTCCATCGCTTTTCGAAGAGGTTTTCCTCCTTGTGGACTAGACTGCACGGAGGACGGCGACAGGGCTCTCCTTAGGCTAAGCTCGAAGATCGGAGTGTCGTCGCGTATGATCGAAAAATTAAAATGTCGGCATCTCAGGCCACCTACGATCAGAGGCGAGTAGACTCGTTCAAGCCACGTATAACCGTGCCACTGTAGAGACGCGGGGGAATGCGCTCTGTAGTTCGTGTTGGGGATTCGAAGCCTCACCGAACCGGCGTACGCATGGAGAAGGGCAAACGAATGTATTCGGTCGATAAATAGAACAGAGAGAAAGACTGAGAGTTGGGGGGAAACGAGTGCGGAGGAAGGGGGAAGGAAAGTCCGAACTCCCTAGCCGAATGCCAAGGTACTGGGGTATATGTGAGTGCGCGGGTGCACACTCGCCAGGGCGATCAATACACTAGCGTGAGATGCGGGGTGCGTCGAACAAAGCAACGGAGTGCGAAACCTACCTCTGAGCGACAGATCCGAGGTGTCGCTCCGTCATCGACTGATCAGGAAATGTCCGATAGTTGGGGACTTCGCGCCCAAGCGTGAAGGCATCCCCACACCTCCCGGGGACTTTCTCGTTCTGACTCGTAGTTAGAACGAAACTCGGAGAGTGAAGGGTGGGCAGTGGTGGGCATAATCGAAGAGACTGGCCCAAGGGTAGGGCTAGTCCGAGCACGAACTTGAACCTGTTGAAGATACCTTCTTCCTCGAAAGACCGCCCGGATGATGTCGATTGCGTTCTTGTACCATTCGCCAGGGCCACCTTCGATTCGATGTCCGTGCTTCGTCAGGTCAAGAATTCCGAAAGTGATCTCCCGTATGTCGGAAGAGGGTAGCTCGAGACGCGGACCTCATTCAAATGCGAACTCGTCGATGATGTGGGCAAGCCCACAAACAGCCGCCTGGGTCAACATGGATTCTCTCCTGGTGCTCGCCGCCAGGGTCGAATGGTATGCGATTGGTATCCCTGGTGAGGTTGCGTAGTTTGGGCGAGTGGGTGAATGGGTAGGAGGACGGAAGTGTCTTCGCCGATGTCAGTGCAGTTGGCGTGCCGTTATCCTTTTCTAACATCTTGCGAGTGAGGTTAATGAAGGGAACGGGCGGTGGATGTGGTGGCGAAGGGGCTGTGGGTGTGTGTGATTCGGACTCGATGGAAGTGGACGACCGCGGGGTGATACGGAGATATTCGACGGACGTAGACGGCTCGGATTTGACGGGAACGGGGGGTCGAAGTTCAACGGAACGATCTTCGACGGACATGAACGACTGGAACGCGAGACGACAATACTCGACGGGTGTGGACTTGATAGACTCGAACGACGGGAACTCGACGAAAACGGAAGACTGCAACGGGGTGGACTCAACGGGAACGAACGATTGGGACGGGATGGATTGGAATGACTGGGACTCCGTTCCTGAAAGGGACGCCTCTGCGGAGATTTCGGGAACGAATTTGATACTCGATAATTCTTCGGCGGGACGATGGGCTGTGGTGAGAGCAGTTGGGACTGTGTTTCTGCTGGGGCTTGAGGGAGTGATGAGATTAGCCTCGGTTTCTCGGGTAGTTGATACGTCGCTATCGCTGATAGGGTGGGAGATGTGGGTGGGAGACGTGTCGTGACTTGTTGGTCCGTGTTTAGCACCTGTTGGTGGACCTTGGGCATTGGGAGGTGAAGGGGGTACCGGACGGCTTGAGAGAACTTCGCTGGCGACATCTCCGACCTTAGGAGTGGCGGATGCGAGCTCATATGTCGATACAACGATGGGGGACATGTCTGACATCGGAGAACGTTTGAAAGCGTCACCGAAGGTCTCAAATTCTTCGATCGAGGTCTCGTACTGGTACTGAGAAGATGACACAGCGTTCTCGGTGTTAGCGAACGTCGCTGGAGTCCCGATGGATGGAAAGACATGTGAATTCGAAGAGGTATGCTGGGAGGGTGTCATACTTGTCATGCTCGCGATATTTGAAGACTTGCCGTTGTCGTTCCTTGACTCGCTCCTCTGTCCGTGGGTGTCGGAGAGCAACTCGGTCTTGCTGCGTGCGACCTCGAGCTTCCTCTGCGCTTCCTGGACCATTATCTCGAGCAGTGAGATCTCTTTGTCGATGTCATCATCGCTGGCCTTGGTAGTCGTCGAAAAGATCTCGTTGGAATGCACCTTGACTTGGCGCTGAGGGGACGCCTTAGGGAGCGAGCTGGCGATTGGAAGCGGTCTCGACAAGGATTCGGAATATCTGGAGATGTTTTCTGCAAGGGTTTCGATGTTTCCGAGGCTGTAGACACCATTCTGGACAATGGGAGCGATGGGAGCTGGGTGAATCCGATGCCAGTTGCCGATTCTCTCGAGCATATTTCTGCCTGGAGCGCTGCGAGGTGTAACGATCGTTCCATCAGGATAACAGACCCATCCGTCGCTGTTCAACCTGCATCGATCTTGGGACATTGCTTGGTGCAACTCCTCGCAGTCTTGGACAACGTGAGTGTGTTCTGAGCACGCGACACATGCAGCACTCCCTATTGGGCTTCGGGGACGAGGTACTTCATTCTGGGATTGACTGGGCAACCGAGGGACACTAGACATGTTTGAACCGATGTAGCCGCTCGTGCTTGCACCAAGGGTTGCTGAGAAGGCCTCCATTGATCTTTTGAGCGAGCCGACTACTTGAGCGAGGGTGTTCGTCAATTCAGGAGTCACAGCGGTGGAATTGGGGATGGGACTTCCATCGTAAGCTTGCCTGGCTGCGAGGTTTACTGACACTGGGGTTTTGCCTCGCCTCGAGAGACGCGAATGGGGCTCGAAGTCATCGTGTTCGTGGTCGAGATCGTCGCCATAAGCGCTGAGGACGAAGGAAGTAACTCTGAAGGTGTCTGCAAGGGAGAGAGGGTCTTCTGGGTGCTTCCTTGGATACTCGGCACAAATCTGTATCTGAACGCGATGACGGAGGCGACCTGGCAGCCCTTGAAGGAATGCATCATAGCGCTGTCCTTCGGAAAGGCGACCATTCACACGGAGGGATTCAGAGATGAGGATAAATTGCTGCCAGTAGTTGTTGAGGTGATCCCAGGTCTGCATCGGCTGGTCTCGAGACGTATAGACGAGATCTTTGAGGTCGGACTTGGTATATCGTCGTTCTTCTTCTGCTCCTGGGGTATTCTCGATGATGATCTTGCGGTACTCGTTCCAGTTTGCCCTAACCCTGGGGTCCGTGGATAAAAGTTTCCACATATATCGGACGTCCGAATTGGGAGCGTATCGAAGAAGGCTCGTGATCTTCTTCTCGTCGAGGTCCACTATACCGAGCTCATCGCAAAGGTCGGAGTAATCATCAAGAAACTGCTCGAGTGCACGAGGAACTCCATCCCAACGTGGAGCATGACGCTCGTACTTGGTGGGAAGTCGACCGTGCATCTGAGGCGACTGAGGACGACTGCTGAATGCTCCCCATCCTCCATACATCTTGCGCTACTCGTGGGTATTTTTGTCCTTTACGAGGCGACGAGGAATAGGTGCTGCCCTACTGACGGCTCGGAGATGGTGGGGTACGAATCGAGTGTCTGCTGAATCTGGATGTTGGGTCGTTTGAGCCTGGGGTGGTGAAACAGATGTGTGGAGGGCCGTCTGGTCAACGTTGGTGAAGGAGAGGTGCGTATGCGGCGATTTATGGATGATTTCTGTGGGGAACGGGAACGGTGCGCTTATCGAGAGTGGCCCTGGGTGTATATAGTAAAAACGGCGGCTGATCGATCGTTGGGGTTTTCTAAAGTGGAGGAGGCGACGGCGACGAGCTGGGGGACAATGTGTTCGGCCCTGCGAGATAGCTATCAAAGCCGTTTGTGAAGGAGAACTCGTTTTGAAAGGAGTGGTCGGCGTAGCGGGCGGGAGGGCTTGGAATCCCCTCGCGGTGGGCTCCAGATGTAGAGACGCGGGGGAATGCGCTCTGTAGTTCGTGTTGGGGATTCGAAGCCTCACCGAACCGGCGTACGCATGGAGAAGGGCAAACGAATGTATTCGGTCGATAAATAGAACAGAGAGAAAGACTGAGAGTTGGGGGGAAACGAGTGCGGAGGAAGGGGGAAGGAAAGTCCGAACTCCCTAGCCGAATGCCAAGGTACTGGGGTATATGTGAGTGCGCGGGTGCACACTCGCCAGGGCGATCAATACACTAGCGTGAGATGCGGGGTGCGTCGAACAAAGCAACGGAGTGCGAAACCTACCTCTGAGCGACAGATCCGAGGTGTCGCTCCGTCATCGACTGATCAGGAAATGTCCGATAGTTGTGGACTTCGCGCCCAAGCGTGAAGGCATCCCCACACCACTAAGGGGCAGCCGTTGAAATTGACCGCTCTGCTGAACGAATTGGCAGTATGAGCCAGGTGGAGAACTTGTCCCGAAGCTCAATCGGTTGGTTTGATAACTCGCACCTTGAACAATACACTGAAGGGTAATGTAGAAGGTGATAGAGAAGGCTTCCCTCGCTTGGGAGCGCGGTTTCGCGTCCGAGAATTGACACTAGACTCTATATAAGCATCCACGTTCCTCAGAATTGCGTTTTCGTGGCGTTTGTCGTGTTTCTGCGTAGGCACGGTCGATTGATGGTCGACGTCCAAGCACTCGTCTGGCAGGTGAGATGCCGGATGTTGCCGACAGCCGTTCTCACGGGCCAGGCAGGGTCGAAACAGGAGCACGACCCTGAGCAAGCTTGAACCCGAACCACCAGCGATTCAATCCGACAGTGGGGAAGTATGCACCATTGTCTTCATGTCCAAGAAGTGGTGCGGTGCGTAGCGGACTACCTACCCAGGGATGACGCCTTTCGCCTGGCGATAACCTGCAAGAGCCTGCTGGAACCCTGCCTTGATGAAGTCTGGCGGGAGATGCATTCATTGGAGCCTCTCATTGCATGTCTTCCTGAAGATTTATGGGCAGATACAGGAACGCAGCCTCAGGAGGAGAGCAGTACAGTGACAATACTCGTGAGTACGGTCCCTTCAAAGTTCTCCAGTCTCTAAATATTGGACGAAGCATCTCAGCCCAGCGCGACCTCAATTCTGCGGATATCCACAGATATATGACCTACTATGCACCTAGGATCAGGCACATCGCGCTTTATATGTCCAAGGGGATGAGGACCCTATCTATCCAAGCCTTCCACAGCTTGCTGGAATGCAGGTGTGCGAAGAAAGCCTAAGGGAGCTGTGGATTGTAGGCGCAGAGTTTGTTGGGCGATGCTTGGAGTCCTTCTTCTGGGAAATGTTGGACACTCTCACTCTTCACTCTGCGGATGTCGCCTTTCTCCCCCGCTTGACTGCACTACCTCGACTCCGCAACCTCATTATGGCCAGCTCTCTCTCCGATGCTCCTACATCGCATATGCCCACCTCACCATCCACCTCTCCCAAAACCTTCAAGTCCCTCCGATCCCTTACATTTTCGATGCCACACTGCGAATTCGGTATTCGCCAGATGCTCCCATACATCCCACGCACCAAAGCGCTACAGTCATTGGAATGGGAGTTCGGACGTACGGCCGTACCTATCGCAGCCTATCAAGACTTCATGAATGCCCTGGAAGAACATGCAGATCGCACGGATCTCACGCACCTGAAGCTACGGTGTAGCTTTTGGCGGGAGCGGCAACCAGAGGCGTTCGACATGGTTCCCCAAAGAATCGACCTGTCGCCAGTTCGAGTCATCGGGAGTCTAGAGACATTCAGCATTAGCCTCCCCCACACGCTCCGTATTACTCCAACCGTCATAGCAAGCATACCCTCTTGGTGGCCGCGACTACGCCAACTTCACCTCTGCCCACACCTATCTTCTAGTTGCCCGCCATCGATCGATCACACCCACGTCCTCGAACTCTGTCGGTCCCTTCCCGGCCTTCATGTATTAGGCATCCAATTTGACGCCACCTGGGTCACCGGCCTAGAGGGTGTTGTTGACCGGCCTTCGCAGCTACGCAAGCTCCTTGTTGGAAGGTCCCCTATCTGTTCCCCATCTGCCGTCCTCTCATTCCTTCGGTCCAACTTTCCCAAGCTTGAGTCGCTCGATAGTCGTTCCACGGCAAGACCAAAGGGTGACGAATTGTTCAAGAAGCGGTGGGAGGCAGTTGTGGAAGGATTGAAGGGGACTTAAATGTTGCTGTAGACAACATCGGACTTACATACCATGTGGGTGTATTATTCATAGGATACGTGTGTGTACCGTTATGCCAGCAACTTTACGACCTCAGCCCATCGTCTATCAAGCATGCTCGGCCTTTGAATAGAGTTCGGGGTCAAGTACCGTGCGTTTAGTTCCTTCAAGAATGGAAAATAATCCTTGAGAAACTTCGCCACACGGGAGGGCGACCGTATGGGGGAGTCTCCCACTCGAAAGGTGTGCAACTCGAACGGGCCTGTGGTGGGCGGGGTCTGATCGGCGGGTAATTGTGTGGAGTCGAATCGCAGCCCGAGGTAGCGAAGTGAAGGAAGACCCTCGACAACCTTGAGGAGGTCGCGGTGGTCGAAGGCAGGAACCTGGCCGCGACTGTATTGCATCGAGCAAAAGTCAAGATGATGCAACTTTGGCCAGGTTGCTGTAAATTTGCCGATGTCTTCTCGTTGCAGGTTCACGCGTCCTCCGCATTGAATGGTTAGAGTCGTTAAAGCTGAGAAATCGCCGAGCGTCCACGGGTTGACATCTTCCCTCTCCTCCTCCTCTAGATCCAGGAGCTCGGCGGGTGGCCCCCATCCGAGAGTGCATTCGTAGAATTCAAAGCATCGGAGAGTATGGCGATTGCAACATTTTTGAATCGCATCGACGATCACCTGGCACTCCTTAGAGCCAACATTACTTTCGCTTTCGATCACTAGACGACCCAACCTGACATTCTCTGGCAGGAACCCGAGGACGTTAACAGAACCAGCGAATGCCCATGATCGAGTTATTAATGTGTCGAGGGAGATGAAGGAGGTGGGGTCTGCGCGACAGACTGACGCTGACTGCATTGCATCTTCGGACTCTAGTTCGTGGAATAGAGCCTTCGTGTCGTTGAGCTCCAGGCGGCGCAAGCACGGTAGCTTAGCCAGGGTTAGGAAGAGTTGATCGGTAAATTCCATCCCTCCAAGGACGATGGTTTCGAGGGAGCTCCAGGGGAAGAGCTTGAGAAAGCAGGGGGCGGAAGTGTCCGGTTCGGATGCGAGAAGCCGGAGTTCCTTCAAATTAGGGAGATGGTTCATCTGAAAGAGCACCGATCCACCGTATAACGGGTAACCGTTGTTGTGCCACTCCAGATCGACACGCCTGGTGCCTTCTCCCACGAAAAGTGCCATGTATGAAGCAAGCAGCTCCGATGACGACTCGGAGCGGAAGTGACGATATGCGAGTTGGGGAGATGGCCATTCGAAGTGCAGTAGAAACGGGGATAGCGCGCCTAGCCGATATTCAGTGGCAATTTGGAAGGCGACCAACGCCTCTATGGACAGAAACAGGGTCTCTTCTTCGAGCCGTAGAGCAAATGACCGAATGCGGTGGGCATAGAAAGTCAGGTATCGATTCAAATCTTCCCCGACAACAGTCCTACGAGGCGACTATGCCAGGTTCAGGTGGGTAGTATCAGACAGGTGCGCTATATCTGTCAGAAATAGACTCACCAGTACATTCTTGTCATCCCGGTCCAAAAGACCTTCAGGCAAACAACTTATGAGGGGTTGAAAGGAGGTGATCCCATGCCAAATCCGATCCAACGCAGGTTCAACGAATGCTCGAGAGGTCAACGCGATAGAAAGGCACGTTTTCTCGTCCATACTGTCGCAGACAATCCGCAGAATCTCAGGAATACCCAAGCAATGGGACATGGTGATGGTTTGAGGCAAAGGTTTGGTTCTCACCTCCAGCGAGGTCTGAGGGCTTGGGTTAGGGTTTCGGCATGTACCAAAACAAATCACAAGGCCGTTCATCGTTCTGTCTCCAGTACCACCACATCTCCCAGGCGATCGGGGGAAGGCGTAGCCCTCGAAACCTCAAGATACAACTGGCCGAATATGCACCTTGGTCTGGGGATCGTCGATGTTCTGCAGTCTATCTACGACCACCTTGACACGGCAAGCTCCTTCCACTTGGCTTTGGCCTGTACGGCCTTTCTTGAGCCAGGCCTTGACAGAGTTTGGCGTCACTTGGACTCATTCACCCCTCTCGTCTCCTGTCTCCCTGAAGGGCTATTGATACCACAGAGGGTAGAACTAGAAAGCGACGATTTCTATGTCGTTCATGTGAGGGCAATGTCGCTCCGATCATGTAGTGCGACGTCATGGGCTGACTGTATCTCATCAATCGTTTAGTACCTGAGACGTGACCCACAAGAGGAGGACCTACACCGATACCTGGAGTACTACGCCCCACGCATTCGCCACCTGGAAGTCGACCCCAGTGATGAAACAACGGTGATACCGATCGAAACCCTACAAGCCCTGCAGCTAGTAACCGGACACGAAGCTGGAACCCTTTCACCTAACCTTCGACGTCTCGACTGGTTTGTAACTCGGTACGCTCATAGGCTTCCCGAAGATTACTGCCAACAACTTTCGGCGTACATGATCCTCTTTCTCGGCCGGAATATCACCTCCATGCACGTCTGCCTCGACGTTACCCACTCTCTCATTCATAGAACCGCGGTGCGCGCAGCTCTCAAGCATGTGGAGGCCACACTCAAGCATCTGGAAGTCTTGGGATTCGAACTTCTCAGATACCCCACCTCATCTCTCCCTTGGAGCCAACTACAGCACCTCCACGCCATTGGAATAGAGGCGTACGATATCCCACGAGTAGCGACGCTCCCTCGCCTCATCACGTTCGAGGTGTCCACAATCGAAGAGCCCGAACCCATCAGCATAATGGAACCCCCGCCCGTCACTAATGGATTCCTTCGCCTCGAATGTCTGGAGGTGGAGACCAACCATTTCTCCCAGGTTCGCGACGTTCTCCGCCATCTTTCCCGAGAGAACAATCTGAAGACAATATTTTGGGATGCAACTCTCGCCCCTTCGATATCCGAGGTGAATTGCTTCATAGGCGTCGTCGGACGCCGGTGCACACCCACCTCATTTGTTCACTTGAAGATGCTAAATGTTCCTTGGTCCCCCGTGATGGAGGCACCCGTGAACATACAGCCAGAGACATTGGATCTCTCACCTTTGTTTCGTTTCACCAACATTGTGGAAGTCGACATCATTCTCGCCACGGATCTCAGGCTCACTCCTAACATGCTGTATGACATACCCCGTGCCTGGCCAAGGCTTCAACGACTACTCCTCTGCCCGACGTTCTCCACCGGCTTGACACCTCAGATTGGCCCGACCCACGTCGCACAGCTCGTCCTTGGCCTCCCGTGCCTCCAAGTCTTAGGACTACAGTTTGACGCCACAAAGGTTACAGGAGATGAGCGCAGTGAGATGCATAGCACGCCAATCTCCGCATTGCATACCCTCCGCGTTGGCGGTTCCCCGATCTCTTCACCACCCCAAGTGGTGGCATTCCTGAAGGCAAAATTTCCCGAGCTGCAGACACTTGATGCCCAGAGTTGGCCCGGCTTTGACGAGCAATCTCTCTTTTCAAGTCGGTGGGAGGCCGTTTGGGAGGCTTTGGAAGAGGCCTAATTTACTTAGGAAGACTTTCTGGGCCTCGAGGCGTCGGCGAAGTGTGAGGATGATGGTTGACTTTGCCCTGTGGGCTCAAAATGAATGCCTTGGAGTAGACAACGAACACGACGTATACGAGATGAACATCGAGTATCCGTACGCGACGCGATAACGATGCGAAGCGGCCACAAACCCTCGTCCTCTAAAGGTGCATTCGCCGCTCCGTAAATGGCGACTCTATGCTCCTATTCAGGAGGCGAAAAGGCCGCGATCGTGAGGATCTGTTCACACATTTATAGGCTGTCTTAGACTTTCTTCTATACCGTAGCGATGCGAACTTGAAGGTTGTATTCAACGCTAAGTTGACCTGAGCAACCCTCAGAGTAGTAACTCGGCAAAACCCGAGCACGGTTTATATTTTCAACCACGAGCAAGTTGCTTCTTCCTCCCAAACGTCCATCATCCATCGGCAACGACTACAACCATCCAGCTCACAGCTCTCTTCCTCGTCCTGTCAGTCGGTATGCACCGGTGTCTGCAAGTTACTGAGGTCCTGATTCGTACCGCCGCCGATCTTCGAAGAGCAGACGCGTTGCGATTCGCGTTGACCTGCAAGACGTTCCTGGAACCCGGCCTTGACAAAGTCTGGCACGAAATCAACTCGCTTGACCCCTTGATTGCGTGCCTTCCAGTGGATCTATGGGGAGATGTCGCGGTAGAGCGCGAATACTTCACCGTGATGGTGAGTGCATTTCGAGGCCAGGGTCTCGTTGCTCGCCTCAGAAGGCCTCGCAGGAGTTACGACGTGGCATCACAAAAAACGACCTACGCCGGTACATAAACTATTACGCCCCGGATTCGGGCGCTATGGCTCTCCTCTTCTGGGAAGCTGCTTCCATCTCTCGAAGCCTTTCGAGCATTGGAACTGGCGACAGGTTCCCAACCAGGGGCTCTGTCACCTCGCTTGAGAGAGTTCACATGGTACGACATGCAACTCACCTACGACTTTGGAAAAGCCCTGAGCGATCTCTTCCCGCCCTGCATGTTCCTCTTTGTCGGTGGAACTGTGGAAACCCTGCATGGCGGATGTTCCTGGTATGACCCTGTCCTTTACCAGGCGTCTGTCGACTTATCGTTGACGCGTCTCGCCGAAACATTGAAGAAGCTTACGATTCACGGAGACCTATCCGCCTACCATTCCTTTGAATCTTTATCATGGCCGAAGTTACACAACCTGTCAGTGGATGATCCACCCGCCTCCGTCATCCCTTATCTGGCATCACTTCCTCAAGTTGAAAGTTTGAAAATCAGCGGACTCGACGCAGGCGCCATTCCCCCTCCCCAAGCATCTGCAGCTTACGGTTTCTCCACCCTCCGCACACTCAGCGGGCACTCCGAATCCGTCTTGGATGTCAAGCACATTCTTCAGTACCTTCGACCTTCGAACGCCATTCAAGCACTGGAATGGACTGGGAGGGGATGGTATGATAGTTCACCTCGAACCAATACCCACGACCTCTTCTATGCCATCAAGGGACACTGCGACCCCCAGTCCCTCACCCAGCTGCAACTCTCTGGATATATCCCATCTTTCCCAGAACGTCACTGTATTGGAATCGGCCTCTCACATGTCGCGCTGTCCGGCCGTCGGGTCGTCAGGTTCGTGTGTCGCGCTGTCGCCTGTCTCCCCCTTTTCCCCTTATTGTCCCTCTGTTGGTCGGTCGGTAGGCACAGCTACCTTGAGGGGAGGTCTATGTTCAACGCTGTTGACCGCCAAATGCGCCATCGATCTCTGATGGGCTTCTATCCACGACCCCATGGTCATCAGGTATAGCTGTGCGGTATGTTCAGGATCACCTTGCTGGTAGGCCCCCCTTCCTTGTTGTAGCCACAGTAACAAGCACTCTCGCCCCTTCATGTGACTGCGGTCCAGGTCCTATGGTGCGTTGAAAGAATATCAAGCAAAGTTTGTCATAGAGCCGAAAGCGGGATTTCAACAGAGGTGCGTTGAGCAGAGTGGAGGGCGGTGGGGGTGGTATGCTAATGATTCGCACTTCCCGACCCTGAAAACACTGTGGTACCCCCAACGGATGCATCTAGAATATACATCCTGAAGGAGACTCCCTCCTCCAGGTTGGCCATCAAGCGCATCACGTCGATCCGCTTCACTTGCTCCCTGAAGTTTAATCGCCCGAGAGAAGGTGCAGTGGTGACACACTGCGAGTGGTTAAGGCATGTGTTGTACATACCCAAACTGAAGGTGTATAGTCGAGTCGGGCGGACACTATCATCGCGTGCACAAACACACCCACACACGCCCAACCCCTGGCCTTGGCTCCCTTGTCCCCCCGTTCCCCTTACCCGATGCCCTTGCGATGCCCCGTAACTGCATGAGGCAGCATAACAACTTAACCAGGCCCCCGCTGACAGGCTGACATACTGGCCGACCGACCGACCGACACGCAACGATTCCAATTCACTGACGTCCTCATCTTTCCGGTACAACGAGGAATCGATCGAGATCGCCGAGCCGGATCAGATAGACTTGTCGCCGCTATATGCATTCGGCCACACAGAATCCTTGGCATTACACCTTCCTCGTAGCGTCCTCGTTACCCCGCAAAGCATCACAGAAATCTCAACTGCGTGGCCACGACTCCAGCGCCTCGTCCTTTGCCCAGAGTTCTCCAGCAGCCACATCCCATCGATCAATCATGAAGAGATTGTTCGACTTGTCTACAACCTCCCATTCCTTCGCGAACTGGGTTTGCAATTCGACGCCACAAAGATCCCCGACCAAGAGCACCAGCCAGGTCGAAACTCCAAATTGCGTGTACTCCATGTTGGTGGTTCACCAGTATGCTCTCCTTCTCGCACGGTGGCCTTCCTGAGATGCAATTTCCCGTTCTTGGAAAAGCTGGACACCAAGTACCACTACAGACCAGAGGAAGGGAAGTTGTATATCAGGCGGTGGAAAGCTGTTTGGGAAGGGTGGAATACTTCTCGCCGGGTGGAGGGGTAAGCGCATCTCTCCCCAAGTACGAAACGGGAATGAGCGTGATAGTCCCTCGCACTACTCAGGCAACTTAAGTCAATATTACAGCCCTCTATATTTTAGAGTCGGTGGTCGTCTACTGTAGCTGTTGTCAACAGACACTAGTACACGGCTGCAATTGTCCAGAGGGGTTCACGCCGATCGTTCGAAAATCCTTTCTGCCTCCCCTTCACCATCTCCTTCTAGTCGTCGATAAACGGCATTATGCTCTCTCCGAGCCTTTGGAGCCCGCCTGGTCCTTACATACGCCTCAAGGTCTTACAGTCTGTGTGGATTGGACTGGCAGAGCGCACCTTACCTCTACTACTCGTAGCCTGGCAAGTAGAGGGAATTATCCACTTGAAGCGTTGTAATGTGTTCGGAACGAAAGGTAGTCCCCCGTTCAGCTGCATGTAAATGAAGTATAAATAACACATATACCAAAGACCACCTTAGCCTCGCAAGGCTTCATGAACAGCAGCCCACCGTTTTGCTGACATGCTCCCCCTCTCCAAAGGCGAGTTGTAGCAATCGTCCAACGCCTTTAAATACGGGAAACCAGCCTTAAGGAACGTCGACACTCGGGACGGGGAGCATATTGGCGACTCTCCAACGATCAATGTGTCTAGTTGAGGTAAATCCCCGACCACTACTGGTTCTTGCCCCGTTATCCGAGTAGAGTCGAAACGCAGTCCCAACACCCGAAGGGAAGGTGTATTCCTCGCCATCTCAAGGAGATGAGAGTGGTCGATCAAAGGCGTTTGGCTGTTGGGAACGGTGGGGCAGAGGACGAGGCGGTCAATGTGTGGCCATGCATCGGGGACCTGGGTGAGGAGTTCCGGAGTTACGGGGACAGTTTCTGTAATGTTGAGGTTGAGTTCTAGGAGATTCGTGAATTTGAAGAGGGGGGATATGTTGATGAGCTCTCCGGCGTCAATATCGAGCTTCTCCTCATCTACGGTGTCGATACTGAAGAGGTCTAGCCGGTGCAGACTATAAGGACTGCAGTATTGCGCAATCACGTCTATGGTCTCTTGGTAGTCTGAGAGCGATGCACCGGCGGAATGGCACCATTCCAGCGTATGGAGGTCGTTGTGGGGAGCAAGGTGTTGCAGAATATGCTTGATGTCCGATGGTGAGTCCGAACATCCCTCGAGCCTTGTCAACGAAGAAAACCCAGTCGGGTTGGGTGAGGTGGGAGGGACGAACGATTGAGATTGAATACCGTTCACTTCCAGTGAGGCGAGGTTGGGAAGCGATGCGAGATAGGGAACGACGCCGATTGGAACGTTCCCCACTTTTATGCGCTCCAATCCGCCAAAGTTCCAGAGGGAGGGCTGTGTCCAACCCTCGGAAAATCCTGCAAGGCCGAAGTTGAGAGACCGGAGGAGTGGAAGGTGTTTCATAGCGAGGCGGACTGAGGATATATAGACGGGGGGATCTGAGGCGTCCACTTCGACGGTGAGGGAGACCACGCTCTTTCCCAAGAACATTGACATGAATGGGGCTAGGACTCTCGCAAAAGGCTCCCCGAGCGCGATTGCGCACTGTTGGGGCCGGTACCAGTGAAACTCCCGAAGGCGTGGTGCCAAAGCCCCGCCTTGGTATTCCGTGGCCACTTGGAGAGCCTGCAGTGCCTCTACGGATGGCATCCTCATCCTTGTGTGGAAGTGGGGGGCGAATTGATGAATGCGAGGAGCATAGTACCGTAGGTATCTTCGCAAGTCTTGGGAAGTAAAGTCGCGCCGGGGTGACTGTAAAAACCCGGCTCAGGAATTCTGCTGAAAGCTGAACTGAGCACATACCATGAATATATTGAACCCCCATCTCTTCGGAACTGATAGGACTTCCTGTCTCCAAATATCTTCCGCGATACACGCCATGAGAGGCTTGAACGACGTGATATTCCTCCATATCCGGTCCAGCCCTGGTTCGAGGAAAGCTTTGCAGGTGAGAGCCAAGGATAGCGAAGTCCTCTTGTCGAGTTCGTCGTAGATAAGCCTTAGGACCTCAGGAATTCGAAGGCAGTCGTCCATGATGGTGGTTCGAAGCAGAAGTGGAATTGATGACATGTTTGTGGCATTGACGGGCTGTTTGGCGCCGGCGTCTAAATTGTTTGGCAGGCTTCTCTCCACGTGGTACGGCCTTGCACCTTCTCCTTGACCACGACGAACGACGACGAGCACGCCACCACACACTCTATGATAATCACACAAACTAGGGCCACCACTGGAGAGGCCCTCACACAAGCCGCTGCACACCATGGCGAAGGCAATTATGTGGATCAGTGTCCACCGACCCCCTCGAAGCCCCGAGCAAGAAGCCCCTGTCGAAACGGGCCACCTATGCGTCCCTTTCGAAGCGAAGGGATGTGATGTGATGTGATGAAAAGTGGGCTTCACAAGGAGGCCTCGGCTCTGACGGTTACGCAGCATTCTGGGCGGTAGATTATCAGGGTGACTGCCATTGGAGCGTGTCAGACATAGCGCCGAAGGATCGATATTGAACGCATGTCGTGTGCCAAGTTGCTGGGGTCTCGCGGCACAATTGGAACGTGGCGCCTACATAAGCTCCACTCAGGAGGGTCCCTCGATCTTATATCTTCCTGCTCCTTCGTGCCCCAGTTGACTCTCTGACTTCGACCAATGGTTGCGACTAACCCACTGTTCCAAGGAACATGGACGCTACGCCGTCTGAATTCGATGATCCTGAGCGATATATGGCCTGAGATGATCTTCTTCTCAGCTGTCGCAGCCGGTGAGCGTCCTACATATCTTGTCACCTCATCCCAACTGAAGGCCTTTGTCAGTCGTCGCCATTGTCACTGACAAGACGGACGCCGACCTCGCGATTGGAAACCAACTCCTCACGGTTGGTGGTGTGATACTTGGCTTGGTCATTTCGTTCAGGACGTCGTCTGCCTATGAAAGGTCTGGTGCCCTCCCATCGAGGGCCATCGTTTCCCTCATAATGGCTTCTGTTCAGGTACCAAGATGGCAGCAAAATGTGGACGAACATCGCTACCGCGTCTCGAAATCTTGCCCAGCAGGTTCGTCGTCGAGTCAAGGCCGAGTCAGTTCCATACTCACGTTCTCCCCAGATCTGGATACACGTTCCAGACGAGCGCCAACTCCCTGACTCCGACCCCACTCCCGTCCTTCATGTCATGATCGAGAAGAAAACAATGATCAATATGGTGACTAAGTCTTCTGCTTTCAGGCTACACAGTCACTGATCTACGGGTAGATACACGCATTCGCGGTGTCTGTCAAGGTAAACTGTGCTAAGACCCTTGTCAAGCTTGTCTAACTCGCCTCTAGCACCTTCTTCGGGATGAGCCTGGTGTCTTCTATGAGGACCTGTACCCCTCCGTCGCCTTCCTTCCAAAATACGCGACCAATACTCGTCGTGCAGCTGACATTCTCCCAATTTGGCACGTCCAAGCCGGACGACGCCTCACGCCCGCTGCGCTTAAGTAGGTAACTTTAGTCTCTGAATCCATCGATCATCTTGCTGACTGTGCCGCACCCTTGCCTACAGGCGCAGAGACACCCTCCTCGGGTTGGTCGAGTCTCCCGTGCCGCCGCTAAAGCCGGCCACGTTGCCCCCACACAAGACGATTTATGATTACCTCCCGATCCTCCGTCTTCCGAGATGGACCATGAAAAAAGCCGTCGAGAAAGTACGTCTACTTTCCGAAGATGACGAGGAGGACATGCGCCGGCTCCGTCCGAAGAAGAAGAGAATCGCGTACTCAGATGTCGTCGAGAGCACTGTGCCCTTGGAGATCTATCTTTACCTTTCCAAGTGAGTCACATTTCTTCGGCCTTTCGCAGTCTTGTTCAGGATGAAACCCCGGCTAATTAACCCTTTAGTTATACCGCGTGTAAGCCCTCTTCTCGGGTCCCATGGATTCGATCCGGTGTCTGATAATCTGCGATATGAAGTCCTCATGAAGAACGGCCTACTTCAGCCCGCAGTCGCCAATGCGATGACAAACGCCTTGCTAGCACTGCACGATTCATTGGCCCAACTTGAACGAATTTGCAACAACCCCCTCCCATTCGCATATTATGCTCATCTACGGATGACCGTCTGGTTGTATCTTCTTTTCTTCCCGGTGAGTTTCCTGCTTCCCTGACCTTGCATGTCGTAATTGTCACGGTTGCTGACAAGGTGGTATGTCTAGTTCCAAATCATCGAGCTTTTCGGGTATTACACCATACCGGCTACCTGTCTGGTGACGTTCCTGCTTTGTGGCTTCATGGAACTTGGACAAGAAATGTGAGTTGGCGTCACTGATACAGTGCTCCGTTGTTCTTATCGCGGACTCTCAGCGAAAATCCATTCAACTACGACCTGAACGACCTAGGTACGTGTACTCGCATATATTTGATTCTCGGCGCTAAAATCACTTCGCTACTTCACAGACCTCGACCGGTATTGCGACACAATCAAACGAGAACTCCTCGAAATCACGACTGTGAGTCCCCCACCCAGCGCCTACCTCACAGCCTCGCTCACTCTACGTTCCAGCAACCGAATGTCGAACCCTCCTCGTTCCTCTATACCTCTCAGAATCAGCCATTTGCACCGCACGATAGGCGCACGGCAGATGAGCTTCGCAAGCATACCTCCGAGGGTACCGAGTACGTCGCCCCGGGGACCGTTTCCCTTCGTGATGTCGAGGGACTGCGGCATACTATGGTACAGAACTGGGTTGAGGTTCAGAGGTTAACCAGGAAGTCTGCGAAGTAGGAGTATTTGGGGTATCAAAGCGGTCAATGCCTGTATTTAAATTTGAAGCCCCTCTCCCCCTCGAATATTGATAATGCGTTCAAAGGCCCTTTCCATTTCTAGGCCATTCTTTCTACCCTTATCTCGTTTACCAAAGGACTCTGGAGTTTCCAACCAGCCAAAGCTCTCTTCGAAGCCATCCTCCAACGATAAATACTCAAAGTCCCATATCGCCTCGACCGAAATGAAAGATAGTGTCGGGTAACTGTTGATGGAGCGCGCTATCTACACAGCTTTACCAAACTAATAGTGCACTCTGGGGGGTGGCACCTCTGTGTGCGTGTATTTGAGACTCAGAATCCCCTTGTCACTGGCCGCTTGGAACATTTCACGCCACTGCTCCAGCATGGCCCGCACTCCCTCTTCCCAACTTCGCTTCTTCGCACGTCGAGCATCCCTCTGTTGACGCTTCGTCAGAGCAGGGGTAGACTCCTCCAGGCCTTGGTCCCAATGGTCGTGCTGAGGGCCGAACGGCAGCATGGAGTTCCAGGTCAGCTCAACCGATACCAGAGACATCGGGGCGTGGTTGGAAATGGCCTCGTCCAGCTTGCCCCACGACGAAAGGTTAGTTGCCGAGAGGGCTGTGAAGATGTCGAGACTGTGCTTCCCAAAGAAGGTTCCGATGGAAACTTGGATGAAGACCCGGCGGAGAGTAGGCGGGAGGGGGAGTGAGAGGAGATCAACTAGGGACCCACAGCCGTCATCAGACCCATCCGGATACTGACCACGAAGGTTGAGGCTGAAACGAAGCGTTTCCAACGCCCGGTAATTTGAGAAGTGATTCACTTTAGGGCGTATACCGAGTTGGCCCGTGGTATCTGCGGACCTGAGTGAGTATGATGGCAAGGATCGACATGACTTTATCTAACGCACTCGGGAATCGGCGAATGGCTAGCTCCTGGAGAGTCTCTGCCGCCTGATTGGGAAACTTCCAGATGGTTTCGTCACACTCCTTTCCAAGCATCGCCTGGTTCCATATCGCCGTTATCTCCAGGTGTTTGGTTTGGGACAGGTCGAAGTTGAAGCACAGATTAGAAAGGATGGTCGAGCAGCGAGCCATGGTATCTGCTTCTTCGTCGAAGGAGAACATAACGTTCTGTCGGATACTGGTGGAGAACTGAAATGCCGAGAGGAATCGTTTCTCTCCTGACGGCGTGAAGCCGGAAAGAGCGCTGGTGCCCCCGGGGAAGATGGTCATATTGCTGGAGTAGGCAGTTCGGAGACACAACTTCGTTGCTGAGGGGGAAAGGACCCGGAAAATCCATCCAGGGAACGGGTGGCTGGGACTATAGGTCGTATGAATGTCCATAGAGAAAGCCCGTAGTTGGGCCGAAGAGAGGAGCCTTTCCAAAATCCCACGGGCAGGTTCGACGACTCGGAAGTGCCCATTCCTTCCGGAACACCCTTCATGGCCGAACTGGAGATAGACGTGTTCGACCCGGTCGAATTGAATCTTCTTCAATACGCGCATGAAACGAACGTTGGTCTCGTTTGCGTTGTGCTTCGTATCGTCCAGGGTGATGGCTAAAGACCGGATATACTCCCACAAATGGCGGTTGTTCTGCATAGTTCGCCGCCGTTTCTCTCTGTTCCTGAGTTTGAGACTGAAGAACTTGCTGGCATGCGATGGGAGGTAGGGTCCATCTATGAGGTCAAGCATGTAGTATAAGCGCTTCCTTGCTGCGCTGGCGCAATCCCGGGATAGAAGGCATAGAGTTGTCAGGGCGCGGATATCGTTGGACGACTCATATATGACGCGTTCCAGTATGTCTTGAGGGAGCTGGGCTCTTGCCAATGTGGTGATGCTCAGATCGCTGAAGTTTTCCTATTGCGTTTGAGACACTCGAGAGAAGCTTGGAAGGAGGGAAGGTAAACATACCTCCAGCGACATGACGTCCATGATCAAGTGCACGGATCGACGTGGCAGTTCCTCGTGGCTTGTGGCGGGCGCCTATTTGCCGGCGGCAACTTCCGACGCCACTTTCCGGCATCCCAAGCTCACGGATTCAACCTCCTTGCAACCTCCCTTGCCTCACCCAGCCTTTGGGAAAGTCTTGCGAGTATTGTACCACCCGCTCAAATTCCAGCCAATGGCCGTTTTGTGGCCGTGTGGGAGAAAAACGCGATCGGACGCGTTTCACGACGCGTTTAGGGGCTTCGAAGCAACATTTCCGTAGGCCCGTGCCGGGCCGTGCTAATTCAACATGTTGAATTGGTTGAAAACGCCCTTTCTCCTCAACAAGTACCTCATTTGACCCTGGTACGAGGTATGTAACCCTGTTCCCCTCTACTTATCCTGAGGTATGCTCATTAGGGGTGTCCCAGGTATCATGACCGATTGATACCCATCTGGCCATCTAACCTTAACTTGAACTTCGCCGTTGTTGTCAGAGTGATTGCTAAACACAAACTCGGGGTCAATGCTTGTGGCTTAGACAAAAGCGCGCAAGGGTGCCACTCGCCGAGCTGGAGATAATTGCTCGACCCAGGCTTAGTCCACACCACGATCTTCCCCTATCTGGGCCCCAACCTCGTACTCGATTTGCCTCCCCCCGTCCCTTCAAGCCTCTTTGTCCTCAACCAGCCCTCAACGCTCCTTTCTGTCAACCCCAAATCGCGGCTGGACTGCAACAATCCCCTCCCTATCAACTGTCGTAATTATGCCGCTCAACGTGCCACGGAAGCGCACCTTCGCTTATGAAAGTGATGGAGAAAATACACATAACGGGTCAGGACGCTTTCAACGCCAGCGAACAACCTCCACAACCTCCACTGCTGAGCCCGTCCGGGCTATCTCTCTGGCAAAGGCGATCGCGATAGCAGCACCAGCGGCGACGACGCGCGAAGTCTTGAAACCAGCTACGAGCAACAACGTTATCGGAAGCCTGACAACAGCGCCCAGGCAAGCCGTAAGCGTCGGCAAACCAGAACCGCCACAGCCTTCAGGTATTCCGCGTTCAGTGGCACTCAAAGTCAAGCGTCCATCCAACCCAGTGACTCAACTGAAGGCGTCGAAACCCGCAGCACCAGTCGTCGTGAAGGCAGTGAAGCTGAAGGAAACCCCAGGGACGCGAGACAATGGACGTTCGGTGAGTGCCAGCGCCGTGGTGTCCTCGTCATCCAAGCCCGGTGCCTCGGAGCGGAAGAAGCCCACGGCCCTGAAATCGCGTTCGGCATCCTCCACCTCGTCAAAAAATAGTTTGGAATCTCTGCTCTCTGGGCGGGGTCTCCGACAAGAACCTCAACTTGAGCGTCGCGTCTCGATGAGCCAACCTGGCGTCCAGCCGAAGCAGGAGGAATTGGCAAAGGCAGCTTCCACCGAGACCAAACCCGTCGTGACCGACTCTAATGGCTGCGCACACCTGTCACCGACCGACTGTGAACTCCTCATCTCATTCGTTAACTCACCTCACTACGAAGTTTGGGACATTGGAGACGAGTAAGCTCTATCCTTCTCTTCGCTTCACCGGAGCTTACCTTCCGCCTAGAGCGAACGTTGCATGCCCAGCCTACCTCTACATCATGGCCAAGGACCCCTCTCGCTGGGCCGGGACACCACTCGCACAACCAGATATAACTCTCATCAACATCGAGTGCCGGACAAAGAGAGGCCCATCGCGGTTCTCTGACAAACATTCCGAGCAGGATCATTGGACTTGCTGTTTCGACGGGGTCGAGCTCCCAACTATCTCTGGTCCCATTACCCCTGCCAGCGTCCCACCGGGGTGCATCTCGATTGAGATGAAGTGGGATCGAGTCTATTGGGCACCACCTTCCACAGAGACAGGGTCCACGAAGGTGGTGGAGGGTCGCAACATCGACACTACCCCTCCGAGCGGGGCTCCAAGTTCGCCTCCACGGCCAGCCAACTCACTCTCCTCGCTACTCTTCGCTGGACCACAGGGGCCGTTTGGGAAAGATGGCAGTGGTCGGGGGACGGACGATCCCAGAGCCGGTGTCCCCGGTCGGGGCTGGTGCATGAAGTTCTGGATCCCTGTGCCTGCTCGTCTCTTCCTCAGAAAGGAAACCCGAATGTTCGAGATTGACGCTCGTGTCCACATCGTGCCGGGCATTGACAGGCGTACGGTCGAGGTGGGCCGGGACTATGGATTTGTTGCCGCACGCAACGAGATGACTGTGTCGCATTTGCGTAGTGAGCGCGAGATGGATGTCTTCCTTTGATTATACCAACACATTACATACCACCCCACATTCTAGAGATTGTTTTGCTTCGTGACATGGACACTTTGCTTTGACCAGAGATCTATACATATGCACCTCTCCTTGGTACCTACTGATATCCCCTCATTAATCTTGCCCCCGTCTGTCGTTGTTCTCCGTTGGATAGGATAGAATTCTTGCGTATTGCTCAGCCCATATGTGTACTTCTAGCTTCTTGCCCTACTCCCCATACCATACTAGTCACTCATTTATACCTATCTCAATATACCTGAATCGCTTGTTGACAACGCCCCCCGACAGTATCCTCCGATTGGGACCATAGGTGAAAGCTCTGAGGAGGGAGCAATCGGTGCCAGAGGCCCGCCGGCGCGGTTTGAACCGTCAGATAGGTCACGCTTTTCGAGCGCTTGACCTTTCCTCCTGGCCACCATGTCAAGTTCATGTTACCCTTTTTCTCATGATCTACAGAAGCTGTTGCCTGACCACATGCTTCTACACGATTTAGGCTCCATTTGTGAGGCGAATTCTCGGCGCACGGGAGCATACCCCTCCGTCTCTTGATGCACCCATGAATTGACCAGCTCACGACGCGACGGATGCACATCCAGCACTCGCCTCTAGCTGTTGATTGCCATCCAGACCCACGAACGCGTGGTAGGTCAGGGTGAGGTTGGCCAGTATATAAGGGATATGGTGCCCCGTGCTCTTCGAACACCCCCGCAATGGCGCCGACGACCAAGCTTCTTTTCCCACTCGTTTTGTCTTTGCTCTCCAGCTCCGTCGGGGCTTGGAAGACCTTTGAGGTCCCCCACGTCGACGGGCAAGACGATAGCCCTGCGCTACTCGCCGTTCTCCCAGATTATGCTGAGAACTCGACGATCCTGTTCAAGAAGGGAGTTCACTACAACATCTGGACGCCGATCAAGTTTCCGGTGTTGAAGAATGTGGAAGTGAGGGTGGAGGGTAACTTGAGTTATCCCCAGGATATGGCGACTGTGCAGGGTGGGTTCGTCTCTCTCACTAGCGAGAATATGTGAGACTGACTCCACGTCTAGCTATTGTCGGGTCATCGGTGAGTTCCTTGTGAAAAACGGGCATCAAGTTTCGCGCCGTTCTGACCTCCACGCGCCTTGGTCCACCTCTAGTCATTCCCTGGCCATTGGTTCACCTTCACAGGTGGCAACAACGTCACTCTTGCCGGCTCCAAGGATCCCAACTGGGGCTGGGTCGACTCTTACGGGCAACAGGTACGTTCCCCTTCACGTCCGGTGCCCTAGTTCCGGCTGACATTGGTCCTACAGTGGTGGAATAAACGCGAACAGATCAACAGGCCTCATGGATGGGCATTCGCTAAGATTACCAATGGCGTCATCAGGGACATGAAGTTGTGGAAGGTAGGTTTCTAGCGAGCTTGCAATTCTAAGGAAAGTCTGACGGACGGATTCGAACAGCCTGTTGCCTGGAGTTTCTCCACCAGTGGTTCCAAGAACGTACATGCGTACAACAACAGGATTTACGCGCTCTCCGAGGATATGGATAAGGTGAGCTCCTATTCGCATGATTCTTCCTGCAGTAAACGCTGATGCTCTGACTTCAGGCGTTCCCTTTCAACACGTACGTCACCCAGCCTCCCCACAGGCTAGGCAATCTGGCTCACCGATATTGACAGCGACGGCTTCTCCGCCGGTGGAACCGACCTCCTCTTCGAAAACAATCACATCCAGAACGGCGATGATTGCGTGACTGTTGGAAATGGGGCCAAGAATGTTATCTTCAGGTATGCGCTATGAACATTGAGCGTCGAAACATATCTTGATTGTCACGGTGAAGGAACACGTTCTGTGAAGGCGGACATGGCCTGTCGATTGGCTCCCTTGGCAAGAACGGGCAGGTTGCCGATGTACAGAATATATTGTGAGTAGACCTCGATGGATCGTCCTCTGAGTTTGCTCACGGCAGTAACACAGGATCGAGAACATTCACATTGTACGCTCATCCCGTTCAACGTTGGTTGCGTGGCTCTCCACTGACTCCTGCCTTCTAGACTAACAGTTTGTACGGCGCTCGATTCAAGAGCTGGACTGGTGGAAACGGCCTAGCTCGCAAGTACGTGCTACCTGAATAATCCAACATTGAGGATTAACATCGACTTTCAGTATCACCTGGAAGAACATCAAGTTTGAGCGCATCCGTTTCCCGATCTACGTCACTCAGAACTATTGGGACCAGAACGTACGCCCATCCTCCTTCTTCCATACGAAATCCTTCGCACTGACTTTCTACGCGCAGCTCGGGCCCAAGCCCGTCGTTGACAAGGTCACCAACACCCGCATCGAGGACATGACCTTTGAGAACTTCATTGGCACCATCGACGAGTACGTCGTTTCTCCACACGTTTCCTGAGGAAGTGGTGATGAAACCTATTCATAGTTCGCCCAAATACTTTGAGGGTACCTGCATCAGCGACCCCTGCTGGTACTACGTCGAAGGCGCAACTGGGAGGGAAGCGATTATCTTCGACCTCTACCCTGATACTGGTGAGCTATCCATGAACGTAATGGTTCCTGTTCTCACCAAACCCTCTGCAGTCAAGAATATCGTTGCGAAGAGAATCGTTCCTGTGACTATGAGCCTCGCTCTTCCACGCGTTATGTGCAACTCTACGACGGTAAACTGTCCACTCTCCTCGATGGCTTCGAGCTTTCTGACGATTGAACTTGGGATAGGTCGCGAACGATGTTGGATTCAAGTGCCAGAATGGCCTTTTCGTCCCCACGAGGGCTGGTATCTTCTGACCCGGCCACAAATATATATTTTTATGGAATGCCTCGTAGTACATTGGAATATATTTTGCCCAAACCTGCCCCAAATGTGGTGGAAGTGCGGAGGAGATCTGATTGCTTTGATATTCCAAACCCTAACCCACGCAACCCAGCCCCAGCTGTTGTCTAGCACCGGGTTAGACTCTCCCCACCACCACCACCACCACCACCACTTGGGCCATCTCGATATATGTACTCATCGACCACGACATTGACAACTCCCTCCACCATGGAGAGCGCGCAGTCGCGTCTAGAAGAGCTCCAGTTGGTCCAATGTTCGCTCTTGCCTGGGGAGCGCATGGAGTTTGTCGAGGACGCGGACTATTGGAATGGGATACTTTCTGGATCCATGGAGGTTGATGTTGACGACCCTGATACCCAGAAGAGGGCTTCAATGACCGCATTCACGCTGAAAGTGGATGACCAGCCGATTTGGCTACAGATTACGATGCATATGCGTTCGGACGGGAATGTGATATCTGTCAAGGGTGAGAATTTGGGAAGAAAGGAGCAGGAGAGGTGGCAGAAGGTTATCAAGGAGAAGGAAGCTGAGTTGGAGGGGGACGAGTACGTCTGGGTTCTCCCTTGAGTTGTCTATGCCCTGATAATTCCCCAGGTTTCCGCTGTATAATATACTGACCCAGCTCATACCTATACTGCACAATTCGACGTTGGAGGAAGACCGAGCAAGTATTGAGAATGAAGCGTTGGAAGGGTGTCATCCGCCGGACGATGCCATATTCCACGTCCTATTCACGTCTCACCATCTCATCTCGACGAAAAAACGCAAATCCTTGCAGCAATGGACGACTTCGCTCAAGCTCTCGGGCTTCGCGAAGGTTGGCTATCCGGGAGTCATCTACGCACAGGGAACACAAGGAAACCTCGAGGACTTCGTCGCGAACGTCAAAGCCATGCAATGGTTGGCGCTCAAGGTTCGCTTCCTCGAGCTGGTGCCCGACAAGCTCCTCGCCAACGCAGGATCACTCTCTGGATGGCAAGAATTCTCAAGAGTTGGAGAGGTTGTGGAGGAGATGAAGCGCGTTGGAAGAGAGGCATTTGTTTTGGAGATGGGGATTGGGAGCAGTGGAAGCTCCGATTGAGGCCAGGTGCGTTCGTGTGGTACAGCGAATCGGCCTTGACGTTGACCTCGAGTCTATCTCAGCCAGTGCTCGCCTCCCCTCTTCGATAGGGGCGTCCTCGATATCCCCCCGGCTCCGGAATCCGCTCGGTCCGCTTACATCGATGTGTCGTGATAACACGGCGTCCATCTGTTATCTTTTGACCGGAACCATGTCATCGAAACTAGGCTTTAGGCTGTCTCGGAGTGTCTTGACCACCGCATCTCCCCCGTAAGGCCAACCTTGATATCCTCTTCTCGCCATATATTGACGGCCTCCTCAGGATACCCAAGGCCTATGGATGGGCAGAGCGATACAATGCGACACCCTCGAAGCCCCTAATCGACATGTCCCAAGGCGTACCCGGAATCCCGCCTCCGAAGGAGCTTCGAAGGGCGATTGGCGAAGCCAGCGTTTCCCCGGAGAACTTCAGCTACTGTCGATGGGATGGCGAGAGTTCGCTTCGCTTGGCCCTGTCCGAAGAAATGAAAACTGTCTACGGAACGCAGGCGGATATCAGGCCGGAAGACATTGCGCTGACTGCTGGGTGTAATATGGCTTTCATGGCAGCCATCATGACCTTGGCCGATGCCGAGGACGAAGTCATCCTGCCCTACCCATGGTAAGCCTTGCTTCATTCTTGGTTTAGGGATGGCTTTATTGACGAACACCTAGGTACTTCAATCATGAGTAAGTCGATCCACAGTTACCCACTGGCAGGCAGGACTCAGCGAAGCTCTAGAATGGACCTCAGTTTACTCGGAGTCAAGGCTGTTGGATTGCCAACCCTTCCTGAAGATGGCTACCTCCCCTCGGTCTCAAGGTGCGAAGCCTTGATCACGCCCAAGACCAAAGCCATTGTGCTTGTAACGCCTAACAACCCGGTGAGTAAAAGACTCGCTGTAATGTGACGGTACTGATTACCTTGTCCCTCCAGACGGGGGCAATCTATCCACCTTCGTTGATCGCCTCGTTCACTGACCTCGCCGTCAAGCACCAACTGCCTTTGATCATCGACGAAACCTACCGCGACTTCGTGACAACCGAAGCGCCTCCCCACGCTCTCTTTACGCGCGTCGAGCCGTGGCGCCCCAACTTTATCCACCTCTTCTCCTTCTCCAAGTCATACTGCCTCCCTGGCTATCGACTCGGGGCGATTGCGGCGTCTCCCGAGTTCCTCGTATCTGTCAAGACGGTCCTAGACTGCCTTCAGATCTGCCCACCTCGCCCTGTTCAGTTGGGATTGGCGCCTCTGCTTCCATCCCTTCGATCCTTCGTCCGCGAGAATGCGTTGGCAGTTAATTCGCGGCACGCTCTATTCAAGGCTTTACTTCCTGTTGGGTGGACGATCGGGGCTCAGGGTGGATATTTTGCATTCGTCAGACACCCGTACTCCAAGGTCGGGGCTGAGCGCTTAGCTCGGACGCTGGCGGAGAAAGAGGGACTGTTAACCCTCCCCGCTACCTTCTTCATGCCGCCACCGGAGGGCGCCCATGACGGGGATCAGCACGGCAGCACGGATGGGGACGTTGCGGAGGACGAGAGGTGGTTGCGGTTTTCGGTGGCCAACGTATCGGATGATAAGATTCGAGATGCTTGCGGGCGTCTTGCGACATTCCGTCCAAGCTAATCCATATACGCATGGCTTTGATAACCACAGCCACCTCCAGACTTCCGTCATGGATGGAAAGAGAAGGACGGGTTTGATGGGCTGTACCTGAAACAAACGGGCTGTCATCTCAGTTCAGTCCTATGATTCGATATATCGAGCAGTCCTAATTATGACCTACCTTTTCCGCCTACCCCGCGGGTCACACTTCTCATTTGTGCTCACCACTTTCAAAGCCTCCGGCTTGTGACACACTCTCTAGATCTTCCAGCAGGCAGGCCGAAGTCCCATGCTTCCCGATATGCTCAAACAGCCGGCTTAGATTCCGATCGTTCCCAATCTTCACAAGGTTGCCGACAATCTACCCACAGCCCGCGTAGCGATTTCCGGACTCCGTTACCGGGTTACAAAACGCGAAGGAGGCTCAGAGTCAGCGAAACGTTACCTACAGGATTAGAAGCAACACCCAGTAATGAGGTGAGCTTCCGACGATGTGCGGTCTCTTCAGATGACAACAGTGATGGAGGTATGTACGTGGATCGATAGAGCTACGCATTTGGGCGGATCTCTTATTTCCCCTGCCTCTTTCCTACAGGCACCTGCTGCCGTTTCCTCTCAGCCACTCCGCCTCCGCACGCTCCTGAGACGGGCGTCTAGATTTTGATTCCGTTTGGATAGCGCCGTATGGTAGGACCCGTTTTGATCACTCCGTGATGAAGTGATGCTGATCTGGCCTGGCGGGCGGCTGGCTTGACAGACAGACGTTTGGCAAGTGCAGACCGAACGGATAAAGACAGGCAGGCCCCTTTCATTTCACAGTCCCTCTCTTAGACTGCGGCAGGGTGCGTGTATAAAGGGACAGGCCCCACCTCTTTCCCATCGCCCAGACACCACCTTGCTGGTCCCCCCCATCCACGGGGTGATAGGCTGAGGTCGCTCGCCACTGCTCTGGCATCGACGGCATTTATCAGAAACTGCGACCACCGCTATCACTTCCATTCCTCTAATAGTTTCAGCTTGCCTCGGCTGTTCGGTGTACACCTTTCTTAGAGCTGTTGCTGGAGGAACCTATATTGGTCGTTGAGCCCATCCTGTTCCATTTCAAACGATCAACGGCCCACAGTACCGTAAGTGCTGGTTCCTAGCCCACCTGCTTATATATGCGACTGATTTCTACCCTCCTTTATAACGTTAGAATCTTTTGCTTCTTCAATCCCGGCGCTGTATACCATGGACCCACAGCCTTCTCCTCAACAACTCCACCTCGATGTCCTCGAGCTCATCGTCTACGAATACCGAAACGACCAGGCCACCCTTGCCGCCATCGCCCTCGCGTCTCAGCCCTTGCTGCAGATCGCTAGAAAGCTTCTGTACCGATCTGTCTCCCTCGACCATTGCGAAAATCCCTATGACCATGATCAGCAGGGACAACTCCGTTCATCACTGGCGACCTATCCCCACCTCTGCTCCTACGTCCGAAGTTTGCGACTGAGCCTCCCGACCAATAACACCCTCGACCACGACCTCGACAATATACTCGACGCGCTTTCCAGAGTGGAAAATCTTCATCTCATAGGCAATGGTGTAGGAGTGGACTATGATCTCGTGACCGACAACCTCGCCTTCGCCGCACCTATGTTTGGGCCGGTTCAACTCGAGAATGTCGGCGCCAGGGAGGATATCAGAACACGAAACGGGCGAGGCTTGGAAGTGGCGTTGAAGAAGGTGTTTAGTTTGAAAAGCTTGAAGAAGGTGGCGTTGGAGAACATTTATCCATTGGAGGAAGTGTATGTGTCTTCCTTCACTGGGTTGAAGCATCTCGAGCTGCTCTCCGTTGGGGCAGGGCCAATCAACCTCAGTTCTTTGCCTACATCCCCTCCGAATGCGAGCACAGTTGGTACGTCAGTTGCTACTCTACACATGGTGGCGACTATATTTATGGCTGACTGTTACCTTTCGGCAGATAGCGCCCCTTCTATGTCTTTTTCTTCCTCAGCTTCGATGAGTTCGACTTCTCTCGCCTCTCACCCTCCGCCTTCGCCATCTCCCCCGAGCTCGCCATCTACTCCCTCGAACCCTTCCTCCCCTTCCTTATCTCCTTCGGATGGTGCTTCTTCCTGGCGGCTTCTCCTGTCAAACCCTGACGGGATCCCGCTGCAGGATCGGGAACGATATGGGCAACACGAGGATCTGCAAGGTACCACCAACCCAGCAACAAGGACACTGTCACTCAGCCATGCAACGGGATCGTCATCTGACGTGGATTTGAACGGCATTTCACCACAGTTGTCCGTCGCTTCCCAGCTTGCCGGTGATTCAGGTCGTTATCACTCTGCCACTCATGTCGCCGGTGGGAGTCCTCCCTTCGACCCCGACCATGAGGTGCTCCCAGTGGATGAATTAGGAAGGTTGAAGGCGAGTGGGAAGGCGGTGAAGGGCAGGCGATCGAGGACTGGGCCGAGTAAGGTATACCTGGAATACCTTGTGTTGAACCTGGAGCACCTGCGACCGGTGTTAGGCGTTATGTGCAGGCCCACTTCCCAAGTCCGAAAGCTCGAGGGAGACCATTCCAAGCCTGCACGGAAGAGCGATGCAGAGTCAGTGCTTCATTTTTCCAGACTGAAGCAAGCACACATCTATGTCTGGGACCCCGATGACGGGCATGCGATCTGGTCGATTCTAGAGACGGCCCGGAAGTCTCTCGAGCGCCTCACACTTCGGTATTTTCACTGTGAGCCTAACGTCCATCACATAACCCCCAGGCTGGCCACTAATCGTTCCCTGCTTTCACAGATGGTGAAGAATTCTTCGTTTATCATCAGGGCTTCGACAGCCTCCAGTCCCTTGTCGTTGGCACGCGCACATTCTCCGTCAAGGATGACCCCTTCAGGCCGCTAATCCAATTCTTCAGCGACCCGGGCAAGCTTCCGTCTCTCCGGAAGGTCAAGGTTTCCTTCGACCTCTGGGGCTGCGAGAGCAGCGGGACGACTTGGAAAGAGGTTAGCGGGTATAGAGGTTGGAGGGAGTTGGACGATGCGTTTGCTGGTCTGGATAGTGCTAGCCCCCCTGATGTATCGACATTGCCAGTTGGGGAACTGCATACCACAGCACGTAGGCGTCAGCTTGAAAGCATCGTGTTCGAGTTGTGGTGCAGCGCGAGTTACAAAGTGAGTCCGGGGGGGCGTCTCTCCGGGGGAAGCCCGCCTTTGGTGTTGCTCGTACGGGAGGAATTATCGTACTTGAAGCATAATAAACAATTCATTTTGCTTTAAGGTTCGTTACCAGGTTCCGCCACGTCGGTAGACTCTGGGACTATGGTTGGTAGTCGTAGCAGCTGCTGCAATAGTGATTGGCGCCCACAAGACCCCACAGCGTCCGATCGTTCTCGATATCAATCGCCTCTCGATCATGACGTCGCCACCCTCCGTTCCATGCCACGCGCGCTCTATGCCAGATTGTTCGTTTCACAATGATTAGTATTCGTCTCAAATCCGACAAAGAACGTATGTTACAACAACGAAAAGGACAACATGGCGTGACAACTACATGAGTAAAAGCATTGGGGACTGGTCGAGACCAGCATCGTCGTGAGATGGAGAACTGTCCGTCAAATGGGAGGAGGGGTCGAAGTGGAAGTTGGTAATGATATCGGTAAACGGAGAGCATACGTCTTGATGTCGAGGTAAGCTTAGGCATTGTTGTCGTTGCCAACGAGCCCTCCACTATAGCCGGCGCCTGAACGGGCAGCAGCAATCCCTCGGATGATGACCATGACGAGGGTGATTGTAACCAAAATCCTGTGGTGCGAAAAGGGTGGAGATGGGGGTGGAGGTGATGATCGAGATGTGAGTCTAGAGGTTAAGGAGGTATGAATGAAACAGGGCGACGCACCAAATCAACCATGCGAAACCTTCGACGGCGTTGATCTGACCACAGTATGCGAAGTAGTTTTGGTGACTGCAGGAAAGTCCTCCTCCTAGAGCCTCAGTAATGGCGGCAGCGGCAGCGATCCACAGGATGAATGTGATCACGAGGCTATGAGCAACGGTTAGCCCCGCCCGTGAGGTATAGGAGAGTCGGGGCACGCACAAGATGAAGTTTGCCGCTACGCTCGTCATGATGGACCCAGCAGCCGTTACGAGGAACAGGATCATGAAGATAGCGCCCACGAGTGCCGTCCATATTGAACAGAACAGGATATAGCGAACTCGCGTGCGGACGGCGCCAAAAGGATAGTCGTGCCTCGAGTTATATCTGGCTGTTAGCCACGCCGAAATACACATCTATGAACGCAATTAGATGTGCCCCCTGGAGATAAGATGAAGGGCCCACCTCGATCAGGGAAAAGAGGACGATGGAGCCGAAGAGCACAGGGTGTGCCCTTCGAATAGCAGAGTCTGAGCCTGCACCCATGGTAGTAGAAGTCGGGGTTAGGTCGTCGGGACGGTTAGATCGTCGTCGAAGATTGGTAGGTCAGTTGTAGAGTCGAGTTCTTGAAGAATACCGAGGATTGCAAAAGAAAAGGAGGAGAAACGGGGTCAAGTTGAACTGCGACCGGCGTACTTATGTTCAAAATGAGGTGATTCACAGAATAGGAGAAGAGGAACAGGTCGGTGAGACTTTATAAACATTCGAGTGTGATTACGCTACCCACCAGAAGGGACCAAAACGTGGTTGCTGCGTGATTGTCGTGAACTTGGGGGTCAGGGCGGTGTAAGTATGATGCAAGTTGCACCATGTTGCTTTTTGTGGATTCCCCACATTCGAACATGACGTAGGATCTCGTGACCTTTAATTTAATCTTATCTCCGTTCATCTTGTCAAATGCCTACTACGGTACGAGCGAGAAGTAGAATAGTAGCAGTGCTAATGGGACGATGGGGAGGGTGGCAGGTCCTGCCGTTGCGCGCCAGGTTGAGGAATGGTCACGAGGGAGTGATGGCGGAGTGGGGCCCCTGTCAGCAATTAAGCGCCCACCGGTTGAGATTTCCCCCGGACCGGACTATCTCTCCTTGGTTGTCCTGGGGCCCTGTAATGGCCTCTGGGGTAAGGGTATCGTTCAACGGTAAGTACATCCTCACACTTCCCGCTACGGGTTAGTGGGAACCGGCTTTGAGAAATGAACAAGGGAATGGATGCTCGGTTTTCCCCGAAGCGGAGGTTGAATGACTCGAGCCCCAAACGTCAGAACGACACCTCCCAAGCTTGGCGTATGCCCCATCCGCACCCTCCATCATGCCCCCACGCAAAAAGAAATCAGGGCCCAGGAGCTCCTCTGACGCAGTGTCTGTCATTCTTCCCAATAGCCTCTACCTAGGACCTTGCTCTGCCGCTTCATCCACGTCTTTTCTCACATCCAAGTGCATCAATCACGTTCTGAGCATCGGGATCACCCCTTCGCCCAAGGTCGACAACGTCGCATACCACCGACTTGGACTCACCGATTCGACCACGTCTTCGCTTAAAACGACTCTGAATTCGGCGGTCGAAATCATCGACACCGCCCTCGAGTCAAGGAAAGGCGCCGGGAAGATCTTCGTTCACTGTTCAGCAGGGGTGTCTCGTTCGCCCACCATCATCGTTGGGTACCTAATGAAGAAACGCGGGATGACGCTGAAGGCGGCCTTGGGATGTGTTGTCCGTGCACGGCCGCAGGCCTCGCCAAATTCGGGGTTTCTGCAACAGTTAAAAGAACTTGAAATCGAGCTCCGTGGGGAGTCGTCGGTGGACGTTGACGAGCTTCCAAGACGGGAGGTCGATCGCCTGGCTCTCTTTCGTGAGACGGGTACAGACGGAGGAAGCAGTGCCCAGTAAACGATACCACTCAAAGCGGAGGTTGATATCAATGGCGGGTTTGCGCTGCGACTACCATGGGGAAGCAAAAGTTGTACATAGGGCTAGAGCTCGCCGAAAGGATAGTGAATAAGGTGCGACAGAGACGGGCGAAGGGTTGGGAACGAAAAGAATTTAGGGAAGAAGTGGTACTTTTTTAAGGAATGAGTGTAGAGGATGAGGATGGGTGGATGGGTGAGTGAGTGGAAAGCTTCGGGACGAGGTGCGGGGGTGCGGAGAGCATATGTAGAACCAATACGGTTACAAGCCAAGACTCTAGGAAACTGGGAAGGCTCTAGGGCGGGACTTAAACTATTTGTAAGGCATAAGACTTGAAAGGTGCGGGCGTAACCCGCGTAGCGGGTCGTTCGGATAGAAAAAGCGGAGCCTGTGCCTCTATTTCCCTTCCAAAACTAGCAGGTCACAAGACGAAAGAACCGGGAGGCGTCGACTTCAACTTGGCCTTCACTAGTTCCCATCGTTTCTTGAAGACGGATGATTCTTCGTTTCGATCCCGCGACTCGATGTCCAATACGGCGAGTCTCGGAAAGTTTGCTCTGATGAAGGCCACCACGCGAGGCGGAGAACAGATGGGAGACTCTCCGACCCGCATAATAGTTACGTTTGAAGGGCCGCTGCCCACCTCCTCGTCTGCTGAGATGAAGGTACCGTCAAACAGTAGGCCTACTTCGTGGAGCGAGGGCGACCGGCTGCAGAGCTCGAGGAGATGGCGATGGTTGATGGCAGGTAGATAGCTGCTCATGAAGGAAGGTGATAGCACAAGGCGCCTCAACTTTGGCCATATCGTCGGAATGTGCGAGAGTGCATGTGGAGAAACTTGAATGCTTTGGCTAACGCAGAGATTCAGTTCGACGAGGCCACCATAGACATACATGGCAGATATGTCAATTTGCCTTGGTTCCATGTCGAGCGGCTCATCAATCCTAGGTGTACTGGAACGAGTGATGCCGTCCTCCAACGACAAATGTTGGAGAGCAGGAGGGCTACAAAGTTGTCCAATATTGGTGAGAATCTCCTGGCACTCAACGAGTGGGATGTCGTCGTAGCTAGACCACGATAGTGAGTTGAGGTGATTTTGTGAGGAGAGGTGCTTCAGAAAGTAGTTGACGTCGGAGAGTTTATCTGAATAGCCTGACAGCGTACGCAAAGAGGGGAAGCCACGCTTATCGACAGTCGAGATCGGAGAAGACGAGGCGTGTCTGGGTTGAGCATGATGCGTCGGATTGACGTCAGGTTGAACTTCCGTGACATCGAGACTAATGAGGCTGGGTAACGCAGCGATGATGCCAATGTGGGATGTTTTGACAAACGCCACACGAAGGGTCGTCAATTGTGCCCAGGAGAAAGAATGCACAGAGGAGAGCGCGATGTCATCTCCGAAAGTATCAAGCGTTTTCAACCTGGGCCCAAACTTGGCCAAGGCAGACTGAACCGAGGTGTTGTGAACGAAGGAGTACTCACTCCCGCACCGAAGAGAAAGGAACTCCACGCTTTCTCCCAGAAACAGGAACATATATGCAGACAGCAAGCCGCCAAGATCCTCGCCAAACATATGATCGAAATCGTCGGGGTCTGGCCACTCGAACTCTCTGAGCAAAGGAGAGAGCGCTCCCGGTTTATGGTCGGTCACAATCTGCAGGGCGAGTAGGGTCCCCGGCGAAAGCATCCTCCTCGCGTTGGTGAAGTAAAAGGGGCAGAATCGTCGGATCCTCGGAGCGTAGAAAACTCTGTATCGATCCAGGTCTGCAGGTGTGATTGGGCGATTGAGGGACTAGGAAACCGTAAAGTAGACTACATCAGTCGCAATGGTACATGCTCTACCGAGTCAATGCTCACAAAAATCTTGTCATAGGTCCCTGGCGTTGTACGGGAAAGTACTCTTTGCTCGATCCACGCATCATGGGGTGCGCAAGCGACGAAGGGATGGAAATTCCGCAATTCGCGCCACACCTCGTCGAGGCCGGGTTCCAACAACGCTCTGCATGTAAGGGCCAGGTGAAGGGCACTCTGCCTGTCTAGCATGCCGCATATAGACCGCACAACCTCGAGCAGACGCAGGCACTGATTCATGGGGAGAGGCTCGGGCAGTATCAGAGAGGCTCCAAGGGTTCGAGGGGAGAATACGGCGTGTGCTGGCGCCTTCTATGCAGGAGGAGATGATGGGGGTAACAAATCAAGAGGAGTTCCGGGCGATCAGCATGAGCCACCCTTTCGGCATGCGCCGTTTAGGTTTTGAGTTCCGACACTCTCGTCCTCCTCTGGCTGTTCCGGTAGGATAGTTCATTGATAATGGTACGATAAACAGCTGGTTAGACGGAGAGTACAAAGGGTCGTACTTGTATAAGTAATGCGGTGGATTATCCCGCCCGGTTCCTGTTCATGCCTGGAAAGAGAGGCCCGACGGTTCCAGACGGGAAGTATTCCACCTTTCCAAGACAACTTGCCACCTCGCAATATACAACTTTGCCATTGCCAGTCCGCCGTAGTGCGTGGTGTCCAGGCTTTCCAAGAATGGAAAGTGGTACCTGAGGAATGTCACTGCGCGAGACGGAGAACATATCGGCGAGACGCCGACACGGAGGGTGCGCAATTTGGAGGTTCGCCCTGGTTTATGCTGCTGTCGTTCAGGCACCCTCGTCGCGTCGAACTGTAAACCTAGCTCCCGGAGGGATGGGAGGCTATCGACGAGTCGAACGATGTCCTCGTGATTGATCAATGGGATGTGGCTGCTGCAGAGCGATGGGCAAAGAACGAGGGACCGAAGCCGTGGCCACATTGTTGGGATTTTCGTAACGATATCGGGGCTGACTAGGACTTTGCGGGTATAACGTAATGAAAGGTCCTGTAACCTGTTGAAGGGGTAGAGAGGAGATAGGTCTATCTCGTCCGAATCGTCGAACTCGGTCGGTTCCCCGCCATGCAGGCGAAGCGCTGCTGAGAACGCCAAGCGGGCGAGGGTAGCGGGGTTGCATTGCTCCCTCAGTGTAATGAGGACATCCTGTAGCTCTTGTTGAGAAGGTTTAAGATTCCAATCTTCCGAATATAGTTCCTCGAGGACGTTGCTGGGTGGGAGGTACTGAAGGATAGGCTTGACATCCAACACGCAACGTGAAGTGACGCTGAGCGTGCGGAGGCCATAAAAGCCGTGAATTGTGCGCGGCTCAGGGGGGAGGTCTTCCTTGGAGAATCCATTAATTTCCAAGTGTTCGAGACAAGGAAGTGATGCTAGGCGAGGGATGGCGGTTTTGGGCGCATCGGTCAGAGACACGGCCCGTAACCGGGGCCACGAAAAAGATTTGAGGCAATGGTGGATGCGCTGTTCTCCGGATATCGTGAGCTTTTTTAAATTTACGGAGAGACGTTTTATTGATAGGTCAACAGACGCCCTGTGAAGTCGAGGTTCCTGCCGAGAAACTGAGGCGCGGAGGACCTCCACAGTTCCTCCGACAAAGAGAAACATGGAGGAGGACAAGAACTTGGACAGGGATTCTCCAAAGTAATGGTTGGCCGAAAGCGCGTCGAACCACCTGAACTCCTTCAAACGAGGTGACAGAGCCCCTGGTTGGAATTCAGTGGCCAGTTCCATGGCCCGAAAAGACTCGGTGGATGGTATCTTTTTCCCAAATCGAGTGAAGGATATTGTTCGGATCCGCGGCGCATAGTAGGTTATATACCGGTGCAGGGCCTCATACGTGAGGTCACGCTGGAGGTTCTACAAGGTATTCAGTACTCGAGTAGGGGACCTCAGCTCCGAATGCACTCACCAACACGATAGCGTGGCTGCCTTGGGGAGGGGGCATATCCTCGATCCATAAGTCCGCTGGGAGACACGCGATCAGACTGTCGAACGAGGCGATGTTACGCCAGACCCCATCAAGGCCGGGTTCGAGGAAAGTCTTGCAGGTCATCGCGAATCGAAAGGCTTCTCCCCGTTGGAGCCCATCGGCTACGCGACTCAAGACCTCTGGGACTTGGAGACACCGGTGCATGCTAATATCGACGAGAGCGCGCTGCGAGCAGGGTATGTTGGTGGTGGTGTTGGAAGAAAATGTGCCGGCTCCTCGCTTTGACCGCAGTTGTGACACCATTCAGCGCCACCACGCCCACGGTCGGATAATGGATTCACCAGGTTAGGGTTATTCAGTTGTAATCTAGTCGGTGCCCACCGTTCTCTTCGACAGAGATACACTTTCTAACCGAGTGGACATGGGCAAACTCAGAAAACTCAGAAAGATTCCCTATTCACTATCACACCACTTGCCTTAAATCCGTTCTGAGCCCAAAGACTACGAAATAGTGCGAACGACGAAAGGAAATGGGGTACGATTGGGAAGCATATGTATTAATGAACATTCGCACCAATATTGACGACCGTACCCGCATATCGCCATTATCCCTGGTCCCGTCGAGGAAGCCTTCACAGCCGGGGCTCCTCGAACATGTTTTGAACAACCTTCCACCGCTTCGTGTTGGAAGACTCCCCGTCGTAGCCGGGTCTGTAATCAGCGTCAAGCGTCTTCAATTTGGGGAAGTTTCTCTTGAGGAATGCCGCAAGCCGAGGTGGTGTGTCCACAGGAGAACTGCCAACGTGGAGGGTATGCAATGCGGAAGGGGGGATGTTCGCTGGGCGGCGCCGTTCTTCCGTAAATTTGGTCGCGTCAAATCGTAGTCCCAAAACTTGGAGGGAGGGGAGAGCATCTGCAAGTTCTAGCACGTGGTCGAGATTGATCAGAGGCTTCGAGTGGTGGGCGAGCGCCGCGCAGAGGAGCAGCCGTCGAAGCCTTGGCCAGGCACGGCCTATGTCAGAAAGAGTGCCGGGAGAAAGCTGGAGGTCCGAGGCCAAGTCAAGGTCGACTTCCTCCATGTTTCCGAAAGCAAAAAGGGGCGAAATGTAAATTCGCTCCTGCAGTACGTCCGTCACCTTCCCGTCCGGCCGTGGGGGGTTCAGCATTTTCACGCGAACCAACGAGGTTGGGGAACAGCGCCGGCCGACAATATCTATGAAATTATTGACTTCGGATGTCGAAGGGGTCCATTGTTCCCAAACTACCGTCTTCAAAATGTTCGTTGGGGAGAGATGGCGGAGAATATGATCAATGTATGAGAACCGCTCGCTCGTCCCCTCCAGGTACTCCAAGGAGGAGAAGCCCTTCAGAATGGAGAACGATTGTACCCTCGAGGCATCTTCATCCTCCCAGAAGTCCAAGTCCTCGACGATGAGCTTGGCGAGGCGAGGGAGGGCGGCTAAGCGCGGAATGTCGTCCACAAACAGTCCGGTAAGATCAAGAACCTGGAGTTGATCCCAAGGGTAACCTGAGCTGGGATAGTTGAGGAGATGGAGTCCGAGGACTGCTAGGTACTCCAGCTGAGGTCCAAGGCGTTGGACGGCCATACGCACTGCTGTTCTATGGACGGGTGTGTCGGTTATTTCGAGTCTGACGTTCAGCGAGGTGATATTCTGGCTCAGAAAGAGTAACATATACGGAGAGAGTTGTTGGCGGTACGTTTCTCCGAGTCGGGGAGTGCATGCAGGGATGAACCACCCAAAGCTTCGCAGATTAGGCGAAAGAATTCCGGGCTGGTTGCCTAATACTAGCTGCAAGGCTTGCAGCGTTTCGATCGATAGTACTGCGGTCGCGTCCTCGGGTTCAAATTCAAACTGGCGAATCCGTGGGGAGTAGTATGTAAGGTATCGGTGTAGGTCCTCTTCCTGAGGATCTCGGAAAAGAGTCTGTATACAAAAATATTGGTCAGGAGGTTTTCCGTAAACGTAGGTGCCGATGCCTTCGTACATAGATGTCGTAGCAATCGTCATCGAGGTCCACTGTTGTTGATTCCAGCAGATCGTCTGGAAGGCAACAAATGAAGGGGTCGAAAGAGTCGAGTCCATACCAAATGTTGTCAAGACCTGGCTCAAGAAAGGCCGTGCAGGTCAGAGCCAGGTGGAGTGAGTCTGTGAGGTCCAGCTCCTCGTAAATAGAGTGCAGGACCTCCAAAACATCCAGACAGTGGTGCATATCAAATACACGTGTGACTTTGGGGACTTGATATTCGTATTCTGTGCTGAAATGGCGTTGTGGGTATAGATGGTGGTCGTATTGGAAAAAGACGCGACCACAGTCCGGCGGCAGCTCCTGCTTGGCGACAAACCCTAACCTAAGCTGATGAGCCAACGACTGGCGGCTGGTGGCCATTCAGTCGGCGGCACCTAACCTTGAACCACTATCATGTCCCGTTGCTTAAGTATTCCTGAGATTCTACATCTCGTATGCGATGGGGTGGACCAGAGCACATCTCTGTCTGTCGCATTGACCTGTCGAGCATTCGTTGAGCCCGCCCTGGATCGGATTTGGCGCGAAATCGCTACATTTCAACCGCTCATCGCCTGTCTGCCCGACGACCTTCTGGTACAAAACGGGAAAATGATGGTGAGCGGATACTTGCGTAGCGAGATATGATTATACCGTTCTGAACCGAACCATGAAATAGTGCCTACAAAGGACAATTACAGCGGAGGACTTGAATCGATATCTGACCGTCTACGCC
Source organism: Coprinellus micaceus (assembly GCA_951394405.1). NCBI lineage: Eukaryota > Fungi > Basidiomycota > Agaricomycetes > Agaricales > Psathyrellaceae > Coprinellus > Coprinellus micaceus. The sequence continues at coordinate 4,661,151 of OX596335.1, read as the reverse complement.
CATCGCATTCGGACTTTGACCCTTCGCCTTGAAGCACAGGACCGGTTTTTGTCCATAGAAGCCTTAGGCGCCATCCAAATGGCGACTAAGTATCGGCATGGCGTACTCTCCCCCCTTTTGCGACACTTCGAATGGCCGAATCCGGATCCCGATATTCAGCCCCACTCCACCCGGCCCTTGGACATGCTGTCGTCTTATATGACCCTGTTCATAGGAGACACCGTTCGCAGTATTGACCTACACCACCAATCGAGTGGGCATCAACCCAGGAGATCCCATCATGTCAGTCCGGCGCTATCCCCCGAGATATGCCGGGACAGCCCTGGGCTCTCCCTGGGTCAGCGAATTCCGGTGTCCTCGGTTAACCAAGGACAGGGATGTCCAGAAGATATCCCTCGGTCTCTCCACGGGTTAGCCGAGGGTACCACGGGAACAGGCGGGCAGATTTTGGTCATGGCTAGACAGGTCGTATGTATTTAATCGGGCTTATCGTTGCTGGGCAGTATAGGGTGGGGGGGGGGGGAAATATGTGTATTCATTGGTTTACTAAAACGGATACACAATTATTTAACTAGAGTGGTGTATACATGTCTACCAAGTACTAAATGATCCTTCTACTCCTCGGACGACGGAGGCACGCTGTTGGCGATGTGGCGACGTGGTGTTGGTGGAATGGGTAGTGAGGCTTAGTGAGGATGGTGGGGGAGGGAATCACGTGTTGCTTCGAGGGGTGTACAATGACCTGGAGGTTCTTGGCAGAGAATAATGGTTAACCGAGGACATTTGGGAAATGAGTAACTCACTGGCGGCATGGAAACTCCCTCCAGCTCGCCCCACTCTCCCCCAGTTTTCCTAGTCTGGACCCACAGCTGCCGGAAAAGACTGAGTATCAGTCGACAAAAAAGAGAGAAGCCGGATGATGGGGCCTTACCTTCAAAGAACGTTGCCAGCAGACGACTTGAGCGAAGGGGCTCTCTGAGAGAATGAAAGGGAATGGACAAGAAAGTGAAAGGTATTTCGATTCCACGTCAAGGCGTGGCAGCTGACTGTGGGAAGTTTAGGGCCGGGTCAAAGGACTTGGGGAATTTTGTTCTCGGTTCTCACAGGCTATCCCTGGTACAGTCCAGAAAGGAATGTCCTTGGGAGAACCCTTTGGGAGCCTGTGACCGGCCCCAGCTCAGTTTTCGGCTCCCCAACAGGAGCAGCCGTAGGTTAGCGTAATGATGGTCGTAAGTGATCCCGTCCGCTCTCCCGCATACATCCCAAGCTGGCTAACCATCAGATGCCCGCGACGATTGGTGGTGTAGAGTGGCGCGACGTGGGACGTCCCCTCTATGCTGGCTCGATACTCTCCACCATGGACCGCCTTCCCCAGGTGCAAGAGCTGCGTCTGATCACGGCCGTCCCCCGCCAGTCTGCGGCTGACTTTATAGTCTCACCGTCCTTCCCCTGTTCTAATCTCGAGGTCGTGATTCTCGAACGGATCATATTCTTTCCGGATATATTTCGCACTCTGGCCAACCTACCCAAGCTGCGGCGGCTGGAGATCAACGATACGGCGTTTGGGCTGTTGGGGATGGCGGATAAGATGGGGGCAGAGGCTACACTGCTCGCCGCGGCGTGCCGCGCGGAGCCCACCTCTTTCTCGTCACTTCGTAGCCTGATAATCCGATCCTGGACCTTCTTCTACGCTGGTTTGATCCTCCAATTCCTGCCCCCAGGGTGCAAGCTCGAGCATCTTAAGGTGACATGTCCTTGTGACATCCACCCCGGTGGATGTCAAATCGTCATTGACGTCATTCAACACTATTGCAACCCCCACTCTCTTCGATCCCTTGAGTTCTACGACTGCACCAAACAAGATGAAAGGCTGCCTCGGGAGCCCTTGGACGTTGACTTGGACGACGACGAGAACCGCAGGGAAGACGTAGACCTATGGAATCTCAGCCAGTTCACAGAACTGACGACGTTGGTCATTCGGTGCGGAGGAGAGATGCGTTTGCGAAGAGAGGACATCCCGAAGTTTGTAGAGACCTGGCCGCACCTGCAACATCTCGATCTCTGCTCGATGCAATACTCTCATGGCCGTATGCCTGCCTTCGATCACCACAATGTCCTCAATATCGTTCAAGGCCTCCGCCACCTCGGCTTGCGCTTTGACACTACCCAGCTGCCCAGCGAACAGACTGCACCATCACCCACTAGCCCATCCCTACAACTACTGACCCTTCGAGTGGGGGAGTCTCACCTCACGCGATCTGAATGTCGGTACCAGGGCCCCACGTCGCGTATATGCCAAATTGCGCAAGCTTTCCGTGGGCGAATCACCCATCGATTCGCCAGAGCTTGTCACGGGGTTCATTGAGGTTTATTTTCCAAACCTCAAGGCGCTCGACATGTGTTATTCTCATGGCGTGTCTGAGGAATTGGAGGTGGGGTCGGGGGGCCTGGAATCTGTGGCGCCTCCGTTTGATGATATTTGGGATGGGATCCGGGAGTCGCTTGGACTCGGTTTTGATTTGGATGGTATCGACAACCATACTTAGTTACTTTTTTTTTTTTTTTTTTTTTGTGTAAGTCTCCTCTGTAAGCAATTTCATACTCGCCCTTATGGTACCTTCGATGGCATCCTGCGGGAGCTGTAGCATTGGTTACGGGCACCTATATCCTTCGGAGACGCGTCGCGTCGCGTGACCGCGTCAATTAGGGGCTGCAGCCGACGTCATCCATTGTCCAAGCTACTATATCCCTCGAGTCAGCGCCGGCCAGCCTCTTGTTTGATCTATGCATTCGAATTTCGAATAGACTTAGTGAATTTCGAAAGGGTAGGCGAGTGGGATTTTACCGAGTTCTCTTCCATAAATTATGGCGTTGGAACGCTGAATTGAACTTCCTTGCCACATCTTGAACTGCTGCCAAAAGCATCGCGTCGTCGTCCGCCAGCCCTCCAACCAAGGAGGGATGGCACTCGCTCAGATGTAGAGCGATCGGAACGATGGAAGATTGCACTCACGATTGCCGGTATCTCTTCTCCATAAGCGATAAATCCCTTTTCTTCCTCTTCCCAGATGTCCGAAGGTAAGCACGAAATGAGTGGTTTAAACGACGTGATCCGATTCCAGATTCTGTCCAGCGCTGGCTCAAGAAGCGATCGACATGTCAGGGCGACAGCGAGCGAACTCCTTGTGTCGAGTTCGTCGCAGACATTCCGTGCAACTTCAGGAATGTGGAGGCACTCGTGCATCTGAGAGATGGGAGAGGATGAATGTTCAACGTCAGGAGGAAACAGGCATCCTCAGGCAACGTGCAGTCCAGCTTGGGGACGAGGTTAGGGTTCGGCGTTTGACACGCAGCCACGTGCATACATTAGCGCGCGTCGGACGCGACGCGACGACCGACCCCTATTCCCACCGGGCATTGACAAACAACAGGTCCATTCAAAAACTAGTACTAGGATACAGGGACGGTCCGCGTACATGCTATATTTATGAAGACATACTACACCCTACCCAAAGTGTAGGGAGGCAAAACGGGGGTGTTGACACTGATGATTGGCCGTTACCCCATCGCCACCCGGAGGGTATTCCCAACGCTAAGCTGCGTGGTATCAAGACATAGACTCGAGTAAGATGGGGAGGTGGTGAAAACCGCAGAGGGAGGTGAGTACGTGAAGGTGATCGATGCAAGGGACGCGGTTGAAACTTGGGTAGGCCGGCAAGGTCGAGATCCGACGGCTGCTGGATTTGACATTTGACCTTCACGCGATTGGAGAGTCATGGGTTGCATCATCTGGAAGGGGAAAATTTGGGACGGAAGTGAAAGGACGAATTTGGTATGTTTTAGTTAATGAGCGAGTAGCCCCTTCTCTACCACCTCCCAACGCCTATCGAACACAGTAAGTGTACGCGAGTCGAGCTCATCTAACCCGGGGAAGTGACTTTTCAAGAAAGCCAAGACCCTGGACGGGGAGGAGATCGGGGAATTGCCAACACGCAGGGCACTAAGCCTTTGATGCGGCGGAGCAAACGGGAACTGTTCTCCCCCCATTAACTGTGTGGCGTCGAAGCGCAGGCCAAGATAGGTGAGGGCTGGACATCCGGTGACGATGTTGAGGAGATGGGTGTGCGAAAATGGGGGCATACGACCATCGAGGCCGTATGGCGGGCAAAGGTCGAGGTGACAGAGTCGGGGCCAGCAACGTGGGATGGTGGTTGCATCCTGAGCGCTCAAGCGAACGTCTGGGAACCAGCTCACCACCAACACCTCTAGCTGATCGAATGGGTAAAGTGGGGAGATGTCCACTGGCGTGCCTTGGTCCGCTTCGTTGAGTTGGTTCAGCCCCAAGGGTGTTGGATCCCTCTCATCAGGTAGGACGTCCCAGTCCTGCAGTCGGATCGACGTCAGAGTCCAGGGATTGCAGTGTAAGGCAATGGCATTGATGATGCCTTGACATACGGACGGTTTGCCGATCGATGTGGACCGTACCTCGAATTTTTGTAGTTGATTCGTCAAGGGTAGGTGCTCGAGGATGCACCATACTCGATCCGTCGCGTTCTCTGTCCCCAGAGAAAGGGAGCGAAGGCGTGCAAAATCTGTTGGGGGTGGAGGAGTCTGGGGTTCGGGAAGCACGTGGAGCGTGGAATAGGCCAGTTCTTTGTCATGAACCTCTAGGGTATGGAGTCGAGGGAGAGTCGCCAGGCACCGAATTAGCGCCGGAGAGTAGGTGGAAACCTTCAGGACCTCGAGAGAGTCCCAAGAGAATGGAATGAGGAACGGTTGGATGAATTCGGCGCTGTATTCGCCTTCGACAGTCAGGCCGGTTAGTCGTCTGGAAATTCGCTTGATATTGGTGAGCATTGAAGCGTTGTGCAACGCTTCCTGGTTCAATTCTGTCGCCCGGAACCTGAGTGATTCGATGTGCTCTCCTACAAAGAGAGATATGAACGCTGATATTGTTGCTCTGAGTTTCACGCCTGTCCAGGATGGAGGCGACCACACTACTTTCCGCAACAAGGGTGCAAGAGCCCCATGTTTGTGATCAGTCACGATCTGCAACGCCACCAGAAAATCCGTAGAGAGATCGGGTTTACGAGGATCGAAGATTGGCGAAGTGAAGGATCGTATACGATGAGCATAAACCGACAGGTATCGATTCAGGTGGTCGCGTTTGAAGTCCGAGTTCGGGAACTGTCGTCCAATACGACGTGTTAGATACAAAAAGAAGCAAGGGGAAATATACGGGGAACAGCTCACCAGGTACATGCCTAAGTTGATGTCAGGATCCGTTTCGAAATTTCCTGTTTCCGCGGGCAAACAGCATATGAGCGGATGCATCGAGTCGATGTGGTGCCAAAGACTGTCAAGCCCCGGCTCGAGGAAGGTATGGTTCGTCAAGGCAGCCGATAAACAACTTTTCCCGTCGAGCTCGTCGCACACATAGCGCAGAATTTCAGGAATTTGGAGGCACTGTTCCATCGGTGAGGATTTCTTGGGGTATGGTAGTGGTAAAGAGGAAAGAAGGAAGAGTATCGGTGCGTTCACGCTATTCGCGCGAGATGGGGCAGTCGAGTCGGGGATGTTAGGCTGAGTGTTGGGCAGAACGAAGGGTGGCGGTCTTGGATTCCTGGCATTGTATCGTGCCTCCTCTAGCCTCCCCTTGGCCTTGAGCGAGTCCCAGAGCCATTCCTCCCACACCATGTGTATCTGCCCCTCCCCGCGCGCTGTGAACTTTTCTGCGTAGCGCATTTTGTCGGACTCCTCGTCCCCCGAGCACAGAAGGTGCGTCACCCTCACGGGGCGTTCGATGGCTTTGACGTATTCCCCGCCTTGCTGCTCGACTATGCGCCGGATGTCAGCCCTGCGCTCGAGCTCTGGAATGCCGGAAACACAGACGACGATATCAGAGAAGACGGGGAGGCGATGGCCCTCGATGCTCTGTAAGGTGTTAGGAAGGCCAAAGACTCGGTGTCAACGCACGCACCCCCTCCAGGTCCGTCTCAACGTCGTCTCCATGTAGCCAGTCATCGTAATTCTCGGTGATCCAGGACGGTTGGACAATGGGTATACCGCGATCCAATGCACACTGTTCACGCGTCAACGTCGACTCTTCTCTATCCCTGGCAGACTCACATTGTATTTGGGGCCCCCATGGGCCACAGCAATCAAGTGGGTCACCCTGTCCGTGAAAGGGTCTGTCGTGCCTGCACCAAGCTCGAGTGCCTTCTTGAATATTGCGGCCTGGCCAAACGTGAGCTCCTCTCCCTCGTCGTCGTGCTTGCACATACCTTATCCGTAATACCCGTCGCGCACAACATAACATTCTTGAATGGTCTTGGGCACATATCCTTGAACGCCGTGTCGTCACTTCGAAGCTGACGTTCCATGGTGCCCACTGCCAACGTGGTTGAATTCAATCCAACATCGACGGCGACGGGCCTCGACGGGCACAATCGTTGTTCGGCGCACGTGACCGTGGATGAGGGCAGGCCATCTCGCGAATTGTACCTCCCCGTCGTCCTGCACCACACCAGTGGCGACATCCGTCAATTCCACTACCATACATCCGACGAATCCGGTTCTTGCGCAACCCTAGCCTATCTCCTGTTCAGGAAACTCGTCTCTCCAGCGGATGTAAAGTCGTAAGGCCAGTCCAAAACCCTCACGTTTGGGAGATGCCGCCGGAAGGACTCGACAACTCGGGCGGGAGAGCATATCGGTGACTCACCGACCCAAGTCGATATAGGCGAGACGTATCAGCGCGTGTGGACGCTGAAGATTCCACCATCGCCAAGGTACGTGGTGTCGAAGCGCAAGCCCAAATATCGAAGCGACGGACACCCGTGGAGGATAGTAATTAGACGAGTGTGGTTCGTGGAGGGGCCGAGGCCGAAGCTTGGGTAGGTCGGGCAAAGGTTGAGATGTTGGAGTCCTGGCCAGGCTGCCGCAGCGCCTCGGACACGACGCGACGACTGACCCCCATTCCTCGGCGTTGACATACTACGGGTCCATCCAAGAAACAGTACAAGGATAGAGGGCCTGTCACGACATATTTTTCATGGAGACATACTACGGAGACGTACCCCCACGTACCGATCAATTCTTGAGGCCAAGCCCATCCAACACAGCACACCACCTCCTATCCAGCAGTGTCGGCTTACCCCGTCCGCCGTTGAGCGCGTCGTAGTTGGTGTCAAGCGTCTTCAATTTTGGGAAACGGTGTTTTATGAAAGCCAGCACGCGGGAGGGTGACGAAATCGGGGAATCGCCAACGCGAAGGGTTCGCAGTGTTGGGAACAACGGCTCGCCGGGCGCCCCGTCGAGCTGTGTCAACTGGGTGGCGTCAAAACGCAGACCGAGGTAATCCAAAAGCGGGCAAGAATTGAGAAGGTGCAGGAGGAGGGTATGACTGAGCCTTGGGACGCGACCGTTCAGGCAATGTGGCGGGCACAAGTCAAGGTGACGAATCCTGGGCCAAGCGGTAGGAATTTGGCGCATCTCCCGAGGGGTTAACCGAATGTCTGCATTCCATCGAACGGTCAGGACCTCCAACTCCATAAACGCCTCCAGAGACATTATATCAAGAGGGGCATCGGGGTCCGCCTCGTCGAAATGGCTGCCCCCGGTAACGGGGTCTTCCACACCGATCCGCAGTCCTTCGTCAACCAATACGACAGACTTCAAGGCCTTCGGACTGCAGTGTCGCACAATGACATCGATGATCTCTTGGCCGACAGCGCACGGCGCCATAAAGTCAGACGTGAACTTGACGAATTCGACGTGGTTCGTCGAGGGAAGATATTTGAGGATTTTCCAGGCAGAACCCGTCGCTATCTGGGACGCGACGGATAGCACACGGAGCGATGCAAATCCGATGGTCCGATCAACCAACATAAGCGCCCACCTCCCCAGGCACGGTGCGACACTAAATTCAGTCGAGATTACATGGCATTTGTGAACATAACAGAGGGTCACGGGCATTCTGATAATACAAGTCGAGGCGCATAGCCGCAGGAAGGAATGCTAGAACTCAACGTTAACCTAGCTACCATTTCCCGCCGGGGACAGAAATGAAAGGACAAATTTGGTATGATTCAGTTAACGGGCCAGTAGTCCCTTCGATACCACAGCCCAACGCCTATCAAGCGCAGTAAGCGCCTTCGAGTCGTAATCGGCGTAGAACACATTTACCCCCTCCAGCCTAGGGAAGTGACTTTTCAAGAAAGCCAAGACCCTGGATGGGGAGGAGATCGGGGAATTGCCAACACACAAGGCACTAAGCCTCCGATGAGGCGCGGCAAGCGGGAACCGTTCTTCCCCCGTGAATTGTGTAGTGTCAAAGCGCAGGCCGAGGTAGGTGAGGGCTGAACACCCGGCAACGATATTGAGGATGTGGGTGTGCGAGAACGGGGGCATACGACCATCGGGGCCGTATGGCGGGCAAAGGTCGAGGTGACGTAGTCGGGGCCAGGAACCCGGGATGGTGGTTGCATCCTGAGCACTCAAGCGAACGTCTGGGTACCAGCTCACCACCAAAACCTCTAGCTGGTTGAATAGGTAAAGCGGGGAGATGTCCACTGGCGTGTCTTGGTCCGCTTCGTCGAGTTGACTCCACCCCAAGGGCGCCGGATCCCTGTCATCAGGTAGGATATCCCAGTCCACCAGTCGGATCGACGTCAGAGTCCGGGGATTGCAGTGTAAGGCGATGGCGTTAATGATGCCTTGACATACAGACGATTCCCCGATGCATTCGCAGCATATCTCGAATTGTTGTAGCTGATTCGTCAAGGGTAGGTGCTCAAGCATGGCCCATACTCGATCCACCGCGTCCTCTGTCCCCAGGGAAAGAGCGCGAAGATGTGTAAAATCTGTCGGGCGTGGAGGAGTCTGGGGTTTGGGGAGCGCGTGGAGCGTGGGATAGGCTAGTTCTTTGTCATGAACCTGCAGGGTATGTAGCCGAGGGAGAGTCGCCAGGCACCGAATTAGCGCCGGAGAGTAGGTGGAAACTTTCAGGACCTCGAGAGAGTCCCAGGAGAATGGAATGAGGAACGGGTGGATGAATTCGGCGTCACAATCGCCTTCCATAGTCAGACTCCTTAGTCGCCTGGAAGTCCGCTTGATGTTGGTTAGGAGCGACGCATTGTACAGCCCCCCTTGATCCGCTTTGCTAACCAAGAACCTAAACGACTTGACGTGCTCTCCCACAAAGAGGGATATAAATGCTGATAGCGTTGCTCGGGGGCTAACATCTGTCAGGGATGGAGGGAACCACACCACTTTCTGTAACAGGGGTGCGAGAGCCCCATGCTCGTAATCGGTTGCCATCTGCAACGCGAGCAGAAAATCCGTGGAGAGGCAAGGCTGGCGGAAGCTGAAGGTTGGTGAAGTGAAGGATCGTATACGGTGTGCATAAAAGGACAAGTATCGATCCAGATGTTCGCGTTTGAAGGTTAGTCCTGGGTACTGTCACCCAGTTTAAGGCGTTAGCCCCAAATCTAACAAGCAAAGATAAATCCACAGAGGATGGCTCACCAGGTACATGCCTGGCTTCGGCCTGCTATGCTGTTCAATATTTCCTACTCCCGTCGGCAAACAGCATACGAGCGGACGCATCGAGTCGATATGGTGCCAAAGACTGTCAAGCCCCGGCTCGAGGAAGGTGTGGTTCGTCAAGGCAGCCGATAAACAACTTTTTCTGTCGAGCTCGTCGCACACATGGCGCAGGATTTCAGGAATCTGGAGGCACTGCTCCATCAGTGAGGATTTCTTGAAGTGTTGTGGTGGTAAAGAGCAAAGATGGAAGAGTATCGGAGTTGGCGATTGGACATCTGGGCCGAAAAAGGTCGTGATGTGAGGGCCGGGTGCATTCAGCAGCCAGCTGATCGATAGGCGCCCATGCTCACCACGCGATATCGAAGGTATATTTCAAGGACGGACCCTTGCGTGCTGCTACATGGACCGACGAAGTAAAATCACTGCCCGTGGGCGGCACGAGTTCAAGAAGTATTGCATGCTTCACAACTCAATAAATAGCTTCTACAATATATGCATACACATTTAAATGGCCAAATTCTTGATAACCTGCTTGGACATGTCATCCGGCGCAGCCCCAGAGTCACTTTGCCCTGCTGGCCTTTCGTACCCAGTGTCCAAATTTTCAAGAATGGGAAATGGAGTTCGAGAAACTTTGAGACATGAGAGGGAGAGGAAATTGGTGGCTCCCCTACGCGGAGAGTATGGGTTCAACTTGAATAGGCGCCCGGGACCGAATATCAGCTTTTACAGTTCCACCGGGAACAACGACCCATACGTGCCCGGATGCCTGCACCATACTACATCCGTCGACCCCACTACCATACATCCGACGAGTCCAGTTCTTGTGCAACCCTAGCCCATCTCTTGTCCGGTAAACTCGTCTCCCAAGCGGATGTAGAGTCGTAAGACCAGTCCAAAACCCTCACGTTCGGGAGATGCTGCCGGAAGAACTCGAGAACTTGGGCGGGAGAGCTTATCGGTGACTCACCGACCCGAAGTCGATAGAGGCGAGACATGTCAGCGCGTGTGGACGCTGAAGATGCTGGTTGATCACCCATCGTCGTCTGGGGCGCCTTCCGAGCCGTAATGCGCTTGGTGTCGAAGCGCAAGCCCAAATACCGAAGCGACGGACACCCGTGGAGGATAGTGAGTAAATGAGTGTGGTCCATGGAGGGGGTGAGGCCGAAGCTTGGGTAGGTCGGGCAAAGGTTGAGATGTTGGAGTTCTGGCCATGCTGCCGCAGTCATCCCGACGGCTGCTGGAAGCGACACTTGACCGTCACGCGACTGAATCGTCAACGACTCCATCATCTGGAAGGGATAAAGGGGCGACAAGTCAACCTCACCCACGGGATCTTCGACGCGCACCTCCCTCGGCATGTCCTTGTTGCCCGCTGCTCGATGTTCATCGTGGCGAATGGAAAGGTGGGTCAAGGATAGCGGGTTGCAGTATTCGCGGACGGCGTCCACGACGTGTTGGCATTGAGAAGCACACGGATGCTCCCAAAGAGAGATGCAGTCGAGCCGTTCGACGCCGTTGTTGGGCGGTAGGCACTTCATCATGCGCCTTGCATATGAGATGTCAAATAGTTTGAAGACGAGGACGCGTAAGGACGGGAAGTCCCTTGCTGTCGGTGCTGGCTGAATGTTATCGACATAACACATGTTAGATTCGCCGTCGGTCACTTCGAGGCAGCAGAGGTGGGGGAGTGCAGCCAAGTGGCTCAGGACTTTTGGGTTGACGTAGGCCACAGTAACCTTGCGAAGGCGATTCCAGGTGAAGGACGATAGGAATTGGACTACAAAGCGGCAACTTGATAACGCGAAGTTAAGCTCCTGAATCGAGTGGCAAAGTCGCGTAGCATTGAAGTGGAGCGACCCCTCGTATGGTATTGGCAGTTCAGATAACGCGGGTGTCCTCAAGGTCAAGGATCGCACGGAACGCCCCAGAAAGAGGGAGACGAATGGAGCCAGGTGGCAGCCCGTGTCGTCTCTGGGGTCCGGCCAGTCGAAAGCCTCGAGGGAGGGGGATAGGGCACCAGGGATGCAGTCCGTAGCGAACTGCAGGGCTTGGAAGAAGGTTGTGTCCGGGATCGCCAACAGACCGTTTTCTTTGAATTCGAGAATTCGTATACGGGGGGCGTAGAACGTCAGGTACCGTTCGAGGTGCTTCGGTGATAAACGGGACTTTAATCCCTATGAAGGTCGGGGAAAGTCAGAGAAGGGAGCAGCATGAGTGGAACTGCGCGCTTACCCAGCGAAGGAGCCCGTCAGGATGCTGACGATACATTCCCAGCAAGTCGTCAGGGAGGCATGTAACGATAGGTGAGAAGGAGTCCAGGCGACCCCAAACGCGATCCAACCCGACCTCCATGAAACCACGGTAGGTGAGGGCGACAGCGAGTGCGCTCCCCCGATCTAAGTGAGAACATATCAGACCCATCAGGTCTGGAGAATCTCTGAGAATTTCCATTGGGACGAAGGGCAAGGTGGGAGTAAGTGAAAGAGTGGGCTAAACCGACGGGGAGGCACCTAAATATGAAATGGAAACAAAGAAATGGCGGAAACAAAGGAGTGCCAGTGAGGCCCTTAGCCATGCCACAGCAACGTGTTGACCACGACGCGCCGTGGGTGGATTGGGGGCTCACATGTGCAATTGTACGAGCCGTAGAGAAGGTGGGAGGTACGAGGTTCCCACTACAAAAAAGACGCCAAGTCTGTTAGATACGAAGCCAAACCCGAAAGGCCCCTGCCGAAACCAAAACTCACTTCAGGCGGCTACTACCACCTCCTTCAGCTGAGCTACTAAGTGCTCTTCGTCGGCCTCAGCCTTCGCCTCATCTTCGTCCTCGTCCTCATCCACCTCAAGCTCCTCATCCTCATCCTCTTCGCCTCGTCCCTGGTCTCCAACCCTCTCGTCGTCTCGTTTCTCCTTCTCCTTCTCTGGTTTTGGCAGAGGGTCAGGAACCTCAAACCCAAGCTCTCTCCACTTCTGGACATGGTTCGGATACGCCTCGCAATACACCCTCACCCTTCCCCTCGTCAACTCCTCAAACTCTTCGCTAAACAACGCCCTATCACTCAACAGCCCCTCCTCCTTAGCAAGCTCCTCCACCCTGGCCTCCATACCCAACAACCGCTTAATATCCCCCGCGTCCTGGGGCATCTTCTTCCGTTTATGCGCCTCCTCCGCAAGTCTATGGTCGTCCCACCCTTGCAACTTATGCAGCAGGAGTAAGGAGAACGGGACGAGAGGGACATCGGGGGAAACTGGGACGGTGATACAGGAGGTAGGGGGAAGGTTGGGAAGGTGCATCGTGCCGGGGAGGAGGATGTCGACTTTACACCCTGGCCCGAGGTAATATTGGCGGTACCACAGGACACGGTACTCGGCGGCAGGGTCTTTGGGCATGGTCATGTAGAAATGGACGGGGTCCAAGTCCAGAAGCGTCTTCTTTAGCCGCTCGGCTTCCCATGGTTCGTCTTCCGTTGGGGGTTGGTATACGAGTAGATCCACGTCCTAGAGAAATCAGACATCAGGAATCCTTTCCCCCAAAAACATTCGGAGATCGCGCACCTTTGGACACCTAGCCGCTCCGTACAGTTTACACGCGAGGCTACCAAAGGTAGCACAAGAAACGCCCGCCCTCGCGAACGTCGCGACAGCTGTACGCGCCGCTTCCAGAACGACTGCCAGATGCGCCGCATCCCGCTCCGCCTTTGCCGCCTTTGTGCCCTTGCCTTTGCGTTTAGGCGCCCTTTTGGGTTTGGTATCGTTCGGAGCCCCCTCTACTGCCTCCTGGGCTGGGGCCTCTGATAGTAAGATAACCCCCATTGATATCGTTGGGGGCTCCACGACGGGTTCGGCCTCTACAATTGCCACTCCTGAAGTGACGGGAATGGGTGGGTTGGGCCTCGCATCTCCCTGGGTCGTCCCTCTAGGCTTGCGGGGTCGAGCGGGTTTGCGCGCTCTGTACGCGCCTCGGGGTTTGGTATCTAGTCTGGGCGCAGCGTCTGCCATGGGAAGAGGACGGTAGATGGTGGTTCGAGTTCAAAGGGTGCTGTAATTAGCGTGGCGGTGCGCTGCATATGGCTGATGGTGACTCTTTGGGGGAAAGCGGGACAGACGAGGCAAGATCTCAAAGCAAAGAGGACAAATCCAATCTCGCAGGGCAGAGCGATCCATGCATCAGAGAAAAATGTATAGAACGGGTAAAGGATACATGTACAGGGTGACAGTGAATGCAAAATTTTCAACCATAAAGGCGACCCGTCCATGTCCTGCGCCGAACTCGCCGCCGCAAAACCACTACTTGAGCTTCTTCTTGCTATGAAATCCATGAGTACCTGCTGCACGCGTTGAGGAGGGGTGGAAGAGACTAACGGGCGGAGCTGCGAGGAGTGGCCGCATGACCTCTTCCTGCAGTTGGTGGCACGGGGAGGGAGGCGGGCGTAGCACTTGCGGCAGATCTGCTTGTCGCAGTTGTACTTGGAGGCCAAGACCTTGAGCGAGGGCTCGATGATTCCACCACGGAGACTAGAACTCCATGAGCCTGGATCTAATGGGTACAGAGGTAATGACGCACCGGAGGACCAAGTGAAGAGTCGACTCCTTCTGGATGTTGTAGTCGCTGAGAGTGCGACCGTCCTCGAGCTGCTTGCCGGCGAAGATCAGGCGCTGCTGGTCGGGGGGAATGCTGGCAACGATCCCGTCGTCAGCAGTGCGCAGGTACACACCCAGCGATGATTGCGGCGTACCCCTCCTTGTCCTGGATTTTGGCCTTGACGTTGTCAATGGTGTCGGAAGACTCCACCTCGAGGGTGATGGTCTTCCCCGTCAGGGTCTTGACGAAGATCTGCATCTGGGCGATGTGTGAGCCGGCGACGACGACGACGAGGGGCCTTCAACGACGCTCACCGTGGTCTCTAGTGAGGGTCGATGCGGGAACCGGTGGGAAAAGATCCGCCAACGGCTGTACAGTTCTGCTGAGTCAGCGGCGGCTGAGCTTCAAATTAGGCCGGCAACGCCCGAGCGTCTCTTGCCTCCTTCCTCATCATCGTTGACGACGTCGGGCATGTCTTGCTCGCTGTGCATGGTGAGTACACTTTCTGCTGTGCTATTATGATGTCAATATTGCAAAGCGATGTCTCCGGACTATGGGCTTTGATTTCTTCGGAAACCATTCAAGTCTCTGAAACTCTTCTCGTCCTCATTGGAGCCTATTCTGACCGATCTTCCCCTCAGATACATACCGTTACGAAATGTCATTTACACAGCACAGCTCTCCCAGTAGATCGCAATACACAGACTTCTTCCTGCACCGTATCGTCCAGGCCATTCTAGGCGTTGAGTCCAGGCCACAGGTCGATGAGCAAAGAGAAGGTGAAGTGTACCCCTTGGCAGGTTATGGTCTAGTCTGCAACCCTCTTGGACTGACCTCAAGACCAACCCATGACCCTATGGGGGGCCACCATCCGTCATCGCTCCCTGATTCGAAGCCCCGCCGCGGCGCAGCGACCTGTCCGGCGCAACTTGGCTCCAATTCCGTCAGGATATCCTGAAACCCCCGTTCTAACTACACCCTTGACCAACACGCACTCCATACTCCGTCCAGCGAAAGTGCTGTGTCGGCCTCGTCATCCCTAACCCGGCGCCTAGGTCTAGCCATATAAATCTTACCCTGGGCTCCTTCCCATCCCGACATTCAAACCATTCATTCCAATGCAGTCCCACTCTCACCTACATACTCTATCCGTCCCTGCAGCGCATCACCACGCGCCCCTCTCCCAGTCCTCTTCCGTCTTACTCCTCATCGAGAACTCCCTCGCCATGGCGGCCATTTGGTCCGACATACGCCAGGGATGCCTCGAGCCTTTGCTGTGTGATTTTGACCAGGCGAATGTAAGCTTTGAGTGTGGCCGCACATTTTTAGGCTTGCTTGAACTAATTCTTGTCTTTCATAGACGAAAGTCTTCGCCGTCGAGACTCTCCCCGTCCCCTCAGCTTCCTCAATAGGGCGCGGGGGCATCCACCACGGTGGCCTCGACAACATCCGCTTCAACGGATCCCCAAACAACCGGCTGTCCACTGCAAAAGTGAACGCCGCCATCGATGTGACTACAAAGTCGCTCCTTTAGCCAGTCCAGTACTGCTCAACAGTATCTCTCCGGCACAGTTGCTTCTGAATTCCGGTTCCAGTTTCAACGTGAACCCCACGACGACGAGACTTTATGGTGGGAGATGCTTGCCTATGGCACAGTCCGACGCGTTCCACTTGATTCTTGTGGCTGCCTCGGCTCCGATTGATAACCCCCTCCTTGGGATAAGGCAGTACGCGTGGTTTCTCCTCGCTGAGAAACTCCAAAAGGTGTGGTGTATCCTCCCATGCGCCTCCGCAAATTCACTAACGACAACTATGCCCTTTAGGCAAATATCTCATGCCACCTCGTCCTCGCGCGTAACGGCGAAGACATGTCGTCCTTGATTGGTTTGTACGACAAAGCGGTCCGTATATTTATCTCCTCTACTCTTACGGGCCACTTGATGCTGAAGACGGATGTATTTTCCTCGCTATAGCGCTGGCTTCAAGGAGCCATCGACATCCATCCCCAGAACGAGGACGGGAGGTACATCCTCAAGTTCGCTGCTCGGGCGCACGACCAAGCGAATGAGAACGACGGTTGGCAGCCCGGGGGCCAATGTAAGTATGAGGGCTTTCCCTTGCACCTCCCCGTAGAGTCGACAGTTCCTGGTGATTACGGTACGTGCTTGAGCTTTCTTCTCGAGCTGCGACAGGGTTACTGATGACAAACCGCGTTTCAGAGTTCCGACCCCCAGAGCAGGAACAGGTGTGGAGCACGAGCAACGCTGGTACTCCCCCTTATCAGAGCAATGACGACCCGGGAGCAGGTTTCAACCAGCACTCCCTAGACCCGTTCTTCCCCACCTATCCTACATTCGAAGCCTCTCTCGCTTCCACACCCTCACAGCATTCTTCCCCTTCCCCGCCCTTCGGCTCGTATAGCTGAATCAACTGAAGATCCGTGGTTCTCTGTGAGTGATACCCTCCCTTCACATTTTTTCCGTGGACAATCACATTGACTATTTGTCAGAGCTACTTATGTGTGTCATGACATTAGCGCCCTTCCGTCACCTTAGCACGTTCAATACTCCAGTCCTCGTGACGCCCTACATCCCGAGTATCCTACCAAAACCGCCTAATCGGACTAATGCGTTTCTATCCGTGGTCTCTCACATGTTATATCACACCTACTAATACTGTACAGGCGGAGTACTTAATACTAATTCGATCGTGCCATACACGTTCTGAAGGACCTTGAAGCTTCCCCACGGAGAGGATGACGGGTTCTAGTCGTTTCTCACCTTTCGCAGGGACACTGGTACGGGGGCCGCTCAGGCTATCGCTTCTGCTCGCAGTGGTCGATATTCAGGCCCAGGACGAAGCGTTCTCATTCCGCCGAACATCCACTCACCACCCGTGTCAAAGCTCAGAATCCTCCGGTCGTTAGCGGTCGCTGGAAGGTCCAACGGTCTCGATATCGGTGTCGATATCGATCGCGGTGGTGATATATGACTTGGTCGACATTGTTGCCGTCCTAGCAGGACTCCACCCGCCAGAGAGAGACAGAAGAGAACATCTTCCTTGTCGAATGTCACCATCAATCAAACGAAACATACAGAGAAGCAACGTTGGTTGGCTGGACGGAAATGGTAGGTGTGAGCCTGCGTATATCCACGTTCCACTTAACCCTACTTCTTCGGGAACCCCCTCAACCTCTAGGCGAATCGAGGTCCCCCCGCTCCAATGATTCAACAACGAAGATCTTCCTGTCCACCCCAGCTCTGAATCGCAAACTATCTACAGGGCGCTGACGCAACGATGCTGTCACCAACTTCCGACCTTGGGGCGGGAGGTTAACGGCTAACAGCAGATGAGGAGGAGCGAAGATTACCCTGTCGAAGAACTCCCTTGGAGCAGGCATCGGAGGCACTGCTCCAGGACCACATTCACACAGATGGGGATATCGCAGGGCAAATGAACGCGAGCGAAGGGAACAATACGCACGTATGTAGCGGAACGTCGGCTTCGAGGATGGAAGCGCGCTATTCCTGTGGCCCTCTCCTTGACACCGAGAAGCGATTCGTCCGCGATGCGTGAATATTTGGATACTTACTGGGAGGGAACAATGGGTTTTGTGGTTACGGAAGGGTTAATACAAAAGCTTCCTTGTGCTTCGGAGGTCCTGGGGTGGGTTGATGCCGATGCCTGTGCTTCGAAGCTGAGGAATAAGGGCAGGAAGAGTGTAGGAATGTAGAAGATCGATGGTTCTGGGTATCAGTTGCAGAGCTTGAGCGGCGCTGGTGAGGTCGGTGGTCAGGAAGCGTCGGGCACGCTCCGAATGTTTCCTACGTTCAAGGAGTGGCCTAAAATAGCCCAGCGTCGAACGTCTGGTCGACGACCAGGTGTGTGGGTGCGCCTTTCCCATTGTTAATTGGTATACTGCACCAGCAGTGTCTGTACGGTTACCGCAACGATCGGGACGTGAAGATCAAAACTCGGTCATCTGGCTATAGGCTCACTCTGCCGAATCACAGACAAGAATATCATCTAGATTTCCCACTCAAATGTCGGAGGAACGTCGAGACGTCGATGGACCGGGGACGGGACGGCTACCGCGAAACTCGTCGAAATCTGGGCGAAATTCAGGTCCCCCGAATCCCTCGATTTCACATGGGAAGTGCCCACCTCGACGAATCGGTGGGTTAGCCTCACAATCAATCAACTGAGCACCGCCCACTCATCATCTTCAGGTTATCGTGTATGGAGTTGCCACCGAAACCCACCCAACCTACCTGGCCAATAGCCAAACTCCCGACACCCACTGAACCTTCTTCCAGTTCTCAAAACCTTGCCTCACTCGCCAATGACGCTATTCCCTGGTCCCCGGTGCTTATCGCAACAAGAACCTCGGTAGGGTGGGACGAATTCCGAGTCCTATCGCCGACGCCGTACCCAGCGGTCCGTCGAAGCACAGATGAGGATGATGGGCGGGTCTCTCGAGATGGACAGATATGTAGGGATTGGGATGGCGAGCATGCTATCTATATGAGAGAAGTGATCAATGTGATGGGAGGAACCATAAACATGCCTCGCACATGCCATTTTGAGTGAGATACTTCCGAGATGTTGCCCTCGACACACGCTCCGTTCCGGCTTCTCCGTCGTGCGGTGCATGCAGTGCG
Organism: Coprinellus micaceus; assembly: GCA_951394405.1. Lineage (NCBI taxonomy): Eukaryota > Fungi > Basidiomycota > Agaricomycetes > Agaricales > Psathyrellaceae > Coprinellus > Coprinellus micaceus. The sequence goes on along the minus strand of OX596335.1, from coordinate 4,642,356 downwards.
GTCTCGGAATGGGTTTGGAATGTAAAACGTGTTCCTGAAGTTCCCGGGTGGGTTAGCGACAGCGGAACGCCGTAGTTCTGGGGGAAAGTGCGCACCGGATAGGACATAGTTGGGATATAGGGCGGCGAGCTCGCTTCGTGGATGACGTCGCGCCCGATGTACCCAGGGTTATCGGCGCGGTGGCCAGCTCACCGAGATAGGCTGAGATGAAAGCGATTGGCAATCTTAAGACAAACCGTGCGTTCGATGGAATGAGCCCCGGTAAAACGAGATATGATGCAGGCTTCCCTGGATCAAGAATCGCATGGCCCGAGGAAGAGGATACAGTGCTCGATAGCATCACGCACCGTATCGTCGCAGCGCCGACGGTCCTTGACGATCATCCTGACGCCACCAGCCACCCGAGACCCCACTCCAAAGGGTCGATCCTACTGGAGCATCATCCAATAAACCGCAGCACCACTACCCAGGAGTCATGGATTGGCGGCCTCAACGCTGCACCTCGATTACTTTCTCCGAAGAAAGAACGTGTTGTCATCGATAGAGTGCAGTTCCTAGATCAAGCAATGACGACCCAACTGATTGCCTCTTGTTCCAGGCATACCCATGCCGCGACTTTAATGGGAGTGGTCGTGAGGAGAAATAAGCAATGAGTAGCCCGAAATTTGGCGCCCTCGATTCAGAGATCAGCGGAGGCCCACCGATTGATCCATCATACGTGGTCCCAAGCTTGAGAGTCGGAGAGACTGGGCTCCATCCCCGAGGTACTCCCTGGACCAGGTTTTGGTACAGATTCCTCGCCAAAGTGACTTGCGCGAGGTTGTAGGAGGAGGTCTTCGATGACGTGAGCCGTCGGTTAGATAAAGCTAGGTGATTGCCAAATAAGCTACGCGACTCTGTGATGACAAGGGAGGGACGGTGTGATACGAGGTAGTATACCTGATGCCTTTCATTGAAATTTTCAAAGTTTCAAAAGATAGCTCTTCACAGGGCCTGTCGAATAGGCACAGTGTCGAATCCAATGAGGTGCAGGGGCTGTGGAAGGCGAGAAGGTACCAGTTTAGCCTCGCGGTAGTCCGTTTCGAGAAGCCCGACTGCCTAAGAGTCTGATCGTTTCCTAGAGCTTGCCGATAGGACGCGTCAGACGTACTGACGCTAAGAAGAGCTCGAAACAGTCGAATCCCATGCCAGATGCTCCTCTTAAGAGCGACGAAGGCGCTGGAGCATTTATATCGCGAGTCCTAGGATCGACGGTGAGAACGAAGCGAAGGGTTTGGCCTCGGGGCCGAGTGCCTAGCACAGCTAAAAGGCCATTGGCGAGAAAGGGAAAGTCAAAAGAGCGCGTTACGAGAGGTAACGTGGGTGATAAGCCTGACAGATACCCAATAGAGCCAGAACCCCGCTCAAATGAAGACCCTTACAATACGGTATGAAAGCGGCAAGTACGTTTGACCCATGGAAGTAAACACCGAATGCATAAAGTTCCCAAGTCGTGCAAGAGCTGCCAGAAGGTATCGCCATCCGCGGGTGAGATTAGCCACGTCGAAAGTGAAACATCGCTGAACGGTTGTCGATAAAAGACGAGATATCGAGCCCCAGTGTCGAACACGAGGCCCTTAACGGCGCAGCATTGTTGTCAACGTGCGCCCACACGTTTCGTGCTCTGCTGGGTTGAGGGCCCGATGTTGACGTCCAGAAGTTTCAGGGTGCGCGAAGCTCGGAGTTGTGGTCAGAACATACGAGAAGGGATTTCTTCCCCATACAAAACGACAGAACAATGGGGAGGATATGGACTACTCCCCGACCTCCCTCCATTCTGAGGTGCGAAACACCCATCAACGCCATGGAAGATTGAGAGAAGATGAGTCGAGCCTTGACAGAACGCGCCGGGAATTGGGAATTCCAACTACACGTGGTGGGCGTGGGATCATATCAGTGACCCCCATTCGGCAGCGAAAGTTGGGCGCCTGTCGTGCCGACGTGCCGAAGTCCCCCATCGCCCAGGCATCATGGTCCTCGGTGGACCTCGTCAGGTCTCTGGGCGTAAAAGGTGAAAAAGGAAGGACGAAAGCGCCTTGGGGTTCGAGAATCGCATCACCCATCTAATCTGAGGGCGCTTGACATTACTGCCCGCAAACCTCTCGTCGACGGGTGCTCTGTTGGATGCTGACTCTTATGAGCGGTGGGTGTTTCTCGGACTCATACAGGACAGGGTATATTCCTGAGCAGCGAGCGTTTCATTGCGAGGAAGATTCCAGACCTACAACATCTGATTCCCGATGATTCCAGCCCTCAATATCTACGCATCAAATTCCTCGCTAAGTCATATCGGCCCTCGGCTGCGGGCGCTAAGTGAGCGATCGAGTAGACAGGGGCTCGCAAAGCAAGCCGTCGCCACCCGCACACCAAATGACGCTTAACCCGCAACCTTCCCGACATTCCTCGCAAACACACTCTCAATCTGTCTTGCAATCTCGCGTATCAATCACTTGACTCCTCTCGACTCCCAAGGAAAGTCTTGAAGCCAATTTCCTCTCCATCTCCTTTGACAAGCGAGCCTAAGCGAGCTCCAGCTGACGGCGCCCCGCGATATGATAGTCATCGATACAGAGTCCCAAAGAGGGAGTCGTACTACGACTTTCGAAGGAGCCTTCCTTAAGCGTCAACTGGATGCGCCTAGGCGCAATCGATGGAAGCAACATTCGAAGGGATATGTTTATGATGGTTCTCATGGTTCCTTATTCTCTGCGGTGAGCCCCCTGAGTGCGCTTCGTTCCCTTGAATTCTCGGCAGAAGCACTCGGCAATGCCGAAGATCAGTGGATGCGGTCGAGAATTTGTTGGAAGGTGCGACTGGCCTTCGAAGACATTGATACAACTGATTGACAAAGGAGAAGCGAAGGCTTCAAAAAAAACAGCCGTAAATACGTCGATTTTTCGAAAGTATACTCTACTGAGTGAAATAGGACTGTGAGCCTTGTGCTCGCAAGTGGAGCACCGGTGTATAACCTTGATCTTCAGAATGGAACTTCTCGCGCATTCATTTCGGCGCTTCGGAGCTCGCGAAAGCTCTACTGTACCGAAATTAGAGCGCAATATCCGTACGATGGAAATGGACGCCATTGTCCGTTGGCTCTGATAACAGCCAGCACCCCGTTTCCCTTTGCAACTAAGGTTCGCAAAACCAATTGATTGGTCCAGCTGAAACGGTACAAGGGCTCGCACGGCGTATCGCAACCTTTTGTCACCAAGGAACGTCTTTAAGCCCCCGCAGAGCTTATATGGCTTGAGAATCAAGGGAGAACCAGCGATGCGCTCCACCTATAGCCCACCATAGCGGCGCGGTGGATGCTTCAATACATTGCGGGTTGTGACCTTCAAATAAGCTTTCAGAAGAACAGAGGTTCTCAATTCTCTTTCAACCCACATGACCGTGCTGTGCCTTGTGCGGTGGTTCTTGTGTGTTTGGTAGACCGAGATGAAGCGGGTTCCTGATGCAAGCATCTTGGGGTGGAGACTAGAGTGGGTCTGGAGTGAATGGAGCGCGACAGTTGTCGGAGTGACAGATTGGTCGTAGCTCGCAAGTCAATTGGTGGAGTCATGAGTCCTATAGGCATGGGTCGGAATAAATAGGGTCGGTGATAAGTCAATTTGAAGAAGACAGTAAGCAAAGGATGAATAGGAACAATGTATAGCAAATCAGTCAAACTAGCTTATGTCGCGGGTAGAGCTCTGGCGCTACTAGGCCTCGTGACAAAGCAAGCCGAATCAAGTCCGACGTAGCCTAGCTTTAAATCCACAGAAGGATTCGCGATCTCCATGTTGAGAACTTCGTGTGGGGTAGTAAGCTTTCGAATGTTCTCGAAAACAAGCCAAGGTGACAAGCGGGAAGACAAAGCGCCGCGCGATCAAGATAGACTTCCAGCCGATAATAAATCCCTAGGATGTTCCATAGCTGAGCGACCCATCTATTCATTTTGTGCGGGGCGCCCTGTGTCCACCAGCCATTTATTCCCTCGAACGGGCACAAATCCCAACATTGAATGGACTATGTTGCTCAGACTGTAACTGATGTGCCTTCTTCGCTAGCTGTAAGATTATCTTCTCTAGAAAGAACTTATAGTTCGCCTGGCGAGATGGGCCGAGGCTCCATTCGCCAACGTTCGACGTGGATTGAGGGGTCGTTGAGCCTTCGTGTTCCTGGAGGCAGACTATCTCGTATCATGGAGGATACCTGAGACGCGATGTAAATATATATGGCGTCGACAAGCGTGCGGCGCACTCCACTGACGAGCGATACTTGTCGTGAGCGATAGCAATTTCGCGCGTCTCAATTGAGCGGAGAATGGCGCAGCCAGACCCAAAGTCTTGGGGATGCGGGAAGCCTTGCTTCTCCCCATCCAAGCCAACATTCGAATGTTCCAGGTATGCACGAAGAGGATCTATACCACCACATTTGCATAGAAGCCGCAGCGCATTCAAAGCAGTTCTCCCAAGCCAAAGATAAACTGGTATCAAAGCAAGCGCGAGAGACGTACGAGTCCCACGGACAAAGCACCTGATCCCGAGCAACCGATAGTGAGTACGAAGTTCAAATCCCTTTCCCAAGGGAGGCATCAGATTTTACCTTGTTCTCTACCAAAACAAGTTCTTGCCTGTTACGAGCGGTAGCATGTGTGGCCGGACGTATTCCGACTCGGAGCGACGGCCGTTCTAGCGAGGCTACTCAGAAAACGGCGAATTCCGAGGCTTGACATATGCATGCCAAAGTAGAGAGCTGTGAGCATAGTGTGCATGGTACGCTCCCCTTGGAGTCCGGAATGGTTGGAAGACGGCGGGCAAGGAAGAATGTTGACTAGGAAGAGGGTTTCCGACAGAGCGCTCTCAAAGGGTGAGGCCTGTATTCTCGGACGCAAGCTGAGAGGAACCGGATTTGAATAGGACACCATTGAGATAGCCGGAGTCTCAGCATGGACTTGCCAGTTGCACCCAAAGAAGCGGTATCCGGAGTAAAAAGGTGGAATGTCCCCAGCAGCACGCCAGGTCGCACATTCTGTAGTGGATAAGGAACCCCAGGCCTGGATGAGATGGCGCAAGGTAAGTGGGTACCCGAGCTAGAGTATCCCCCTCGAGTCATGGAAGGGGCGGAGGAGAAAGTCTCTCGATGCTAGGCGCCTGCCAGCAAATTGAGGTAGCTGACGTTGGTTTCCCATTTGGCAACATCATCGCACAAACGGATTCAGCCGAACGCTGCCGGCGACCCCGAGCAACTCGGAGACCACCTTTTCGTGTCAACCGCATCCTCACACCTTTATCGCCCAGGAATACGGTGCGATATGCGGGAAGGTATTTCGTAAAAAAGACTTCAGGGCTTCCGATTTTTACCCTCGTTTGTCTGAAGGGCCACTGCCTCGTGTGTGGGGTAGAAACAACGCGATCAATGTGGGGTTGGGGAGGTGCAGACGACGACGAGAGGGTTTGTCAGGTGAGCGTCTGGCCCAGGTTGGTGGGTTGACCGTTGGAAATTGGAGTTCTTTCTAACCAAAGGAACGTACGCCAAGGCATTATGTGTCATAATATCGTCAGCACCAATCGATAGGGGGTTCCTCGTCAGAGATAGACTATTTCAGGTCGGGCGCGGTACCTCCCCAACAGCAATTGAAACTGTTATCTTAGCGACTCGTCACATCCCCTACCCCACAGAGATTGACATCTCAAAGAGGCGGCGGTGGCGTATGCATCTAGTTAATTTCACACTTGCGACAAAGAAACTCTGTCACACCTAGACGTCCATGGCACACGAGAAGTTAAAGCATTAAATTCTTTCGGCAGGAGATCGAGCGAAAGAAAGAAGTGGAAGTACAATTGCTATGATGGTCGAAGAGAACGATGCTTGTCGCGAGATGGGCGTACTTAGGGAGGTGCTTCTCCCGTCGGTGTAGCTCACATGTTCTTCCGCCAGTTCCTTGGTTTGGGCGTGGAGGGGGAGAGGTCATGCGACCCAAGTACGAGGGCGTGTCCCTCAAACGTGTATGTAATACAGGTCCCGTGTAGGGAAGGCCCTGGCGTAGTCAGGCACTATACTTGACTTAGTGCGCCACTTACCATTATCCTGAGCAACTTTCGTAAACGTATTTGTCCCACTTTCAGCGTCGATGCTCACCTCAGAATTTGGCCAAGGTCCGGAGACATTCGGACGTCTGTCTCGAACGTAAACCTACCTTCTCCGAGGGCCGACACAGCACTCCTGCGGCGTACAACGGCCGGCTCACGCGACCGTTGACAAGCGCCGGTCACGAGGGGGTGAGGGCATACACACTCCGTGCCAACCTGGTGCCACAGCATGTCCATAAGTATGTGCCAATGACAATCATGAAACCGACCTCGAGAAAAATATTTCCTTATTCGCTGGCTTCTCCCGCTCACGTTGCACTCCTCTCCATGCAAGATGCGTTGGGGATCATCATGAGTCTGTCGGCCTGCACATTACCTGCAAGTCCATCACGGTCACGAGCCCATCACTAGTGATCGGGCGCTAGTTTGGCGAGGGTCCGGAGACCTTCTCGAGCGCAGAATTCCTATATTTGACAAGAGCCGCCATGCTCGTGGTCTTGTCTTTGGGGTGTCTGTATATTTCCCTTACGTCCATGACAGTCATATGAGCCCTTGGAAGGGATCACGCAGCCTGTGTGGCGAAGGTCCGGGGACCTCCTCGAGCGCGAAATTACGAGCTCCGCGCCGCACCCTTGTTCGCGTCGCCGTCTCCGTTGTCTGCCTAGTCCCCGCCACCGTCCTTCCGTTGAGCTGTCTGCCTTCTCTCTCTTGTCATACGCTACTACTCATATCCTGCCTCTTATTATTAATCTCAATATAATTAGATAAGAAGCACTACTCCTGAGCTCCGTCCGACGCGGTAAAGCCTGCGCGGCTACGCCCTATCTACCGCGGCCCAAGGGAAGTGCTCGCGACACTGTGTCAGGACCCCGGCTTATCCGCAGGGGAACATAGATCCGCTTTTGGACCCCCGTTGTCCGGGTTGCGAAATTGGCCCAAGGTCGAATTCGTCCGGGTTGGCACCCAGGCTGGCGCCTGGATGCCGATTTTGTCCAGGTTATCAGATCTAGGTTCAGATTTCGCAGTTTTCCGCTTATTTTTGGCCAAATTTGCGCAGGGCGCCATTGGAAGACGTTGCGATCTATGTAAACGAGGTTTAAGAGGTATACAAAGGAATTACTGTTCCACCCGAGTCAACACCACGTCACGCTCCATCGCCGCCACCCTCAGCCTGAACTGGCACTGTGTACACTGATTAAAGATTTCGTGAGATTTCGTGAGTAGGTTACAAAATGATACAAAAAGTCAAATGAATACCCTTGCAGGAGGGTTCGAACGGCCGTAATCATAACGACAACACCTTTACCGTCGGGAGAGCCAAATTCCAGTCGGCCATTGGTCCGGGTTATTGACCCATCGTTGGCCTCGAGAGTACCCGGTTGTCTGGGTCCTCGATCTGGGTTGTTTCGCGTTTTGGCCCCATTTCGTCCGGGTTGTCACCCAGGGTCCGCCGCCTACGGCGGCGATTTTTGTCCGGGTTGTCACCTAGCCCCCCCAGCGGATAAACCGGGGTCCTACTGTGTCGGGGTCGGGTGCGGATCTCGACCAATCGCCTGTTTCCGACACCGACGGTCAGTTCTTGCTTCGAATGTCGAGACGTTGATCTCTGGGCGCTTTTCCGCTAAAGTCCCAATCATTGATGCGCATATCGCCGGTCGGGGACAGTGCCTTGTAGAGGTGGGTCTGCTGACCGCGATGCGAAGGGGCGGGGAGCAATGGGTAGCGATCAGAAGTGAGGGACGGCGTTGAACGTGAGACCAGGGAGGGGAGGGAAGGGGTCCGCCGTGGACCTCTGTCGCGGTTGGCGCAGGGCGATAGCGGGAGAGCGTTCAGGGAGTAATATAGCGAAAAGCCAACTCAACGAGCTCCTGTCGGTCTGCGTTCCGACGCGCGTTTGAGATACCGAATTTCATCCTCGGTTAGATAACTTCCCTGTCATGAGTTCAGATAAACTTTCGGTTATACCATTTTCGGGGCATTCATGAACGGTTCTCCTCGAATTTGGAGAAGGAACATTCAAGACGCGGTGGGGTGGGCGTCAGGTGTCCCCCCTGGAAAAGGGAACGATCATACCCGATGCGGGGCTCTGCCGTATGAGCTTGAATGGTCAGGTATATATGCAGAGTGGGGCTCCACAGTCCGGTAAATTTTCATGTCGTATGACCATGGCACCCCGCCGCTTGGACCTGACTTTGGAGACTGGACCCGCATCGCCCCGCCTTTTGGAGCGTTTTGGGCCGTCGTTCTTCGCCATGGTGGAGAAAGCGACTACGGGGAAGGCTCTACGGGTATTCCACTCTCCCTGCTCCTCGAGAGAGTTCCCCCCCTATGTGGAGTCGGGTACCGCTAAGCGACGTCGTCGAGTGGTTCTCCACAGAACCTTCCTTCGTTTTCCTTACCTCTCCCCCACAGAATGGAATGCTCGTTATCTTATCATTCAGTACTACGATCCAGGATACCAGCATTCATGTACGGGCCGTTGTTCGCGATGGTGGCACGGATTGGCAGACTCCACAATATGTCTTGTCGCAGGTGGATCCACATGGACCTATCCCGCCCACCGACGCGGGGGCGGCTTGCGAAACGCACTTTGGAGCTTCTATCCCGTCCTTCTACGATACGATTTGAATATTTGGATTAAATCGGAGCGTACGTTCCTACTCTACATTCCATGGGGCCCATGGAAACGACTGCGGCCCTGGCTGCCTTCTCGCACCTTCTCGCAGATGCGCTGCGATTTTCCGTGGGCGCTTCGTTGTTCTTTTCGAACCTGGACACTCTAAATTTTTAAATTGCTATCTCCTCAGTCATATCGAGTGAGTCGCACCGCACCTCCGAGCCCGATGGATGTTATTACACACATGCGAACTGAATAGCCCAGGCCTTGTCTAGAATTTGCGAATGGCTTGTGTTTGGCTTGGGGGTCTTGGTTGTGCCATCCAGCATGTGCACGGGGGAATGCGAGGGGGAGCTAGCATCCTCGGTCGTCGAGATCGTTGGAGACGAGGTTGGGAGAGAAATGTCGTTAAATTTGAACTGAACGGCGCTATCGTGCGCGCGACACCCGTGAGAGGGGCGTTGGGGCCCGAAATGATAGCGCCGAGGGGCGCTTGTCACGGCTAGGCGCTTACAAACCTCAAGCTCTCCTCGTCATCATGCTCTTGCTCATCCTCCTCATCCTTCCTTCCCAAAACCTCATTCAGGTTAGAACCCCTCCCAAAACCCCTTCGAATTCGTCCGCGAGGGACCTGGGACCTGGGACCCTGGTTCGGCAATCTACTGGACGCTTCGAGTCTTCCCGAAAGCCTAGTAGCTCCGTATGGGAGGAGGCCTTTTGATGAGATGACTTGGCGAGATAGGGACCCTGGATGGAGTTGGAGATGGAATCGGGCGATAGATGAAGTATGATGGGTGGAATTGAACACAGGTTGGGAGGAGTTTTGGGGTTGCCGTTGGGGGAGAGGGAGGGAGAGGACGCCCAAACAATTGCACTGGTCCGAGCAGGGCTAGATAAGAATTGTATTGGAGCAGAGAAATGACTACAAAATTTGTATTGAAATGTATGGGGAGGATATTCGTGGATCACGCAACAATTGCTCCCTCGGTGCGTGGAAGAGGGCCCTGGCAAAACATAACCCAATCCATTTCATTTCAACCCCTCTTTACTCTTTCCTTCTTCTTTCATAATACCCTCCTCCCTCAATTCACGACCCGTTACGATTCCTCCTCCCTCGCCTCCTCCTTCCCGCGTCGCAGTCTCCCCGACGCGCTGCTCGCTGTCACCGACGTCGAGCTCACCCATCTGCTAGCCGTACACGACCCAGGCCCTGACGGCCGCTGCGATCCCCACCTCAAAACGAGCTCAGCGAGGCTCCTCTTCTTGGATACCGACGTTCTGATACGTACACACGTCTGGTGAGCTCGCCGTCGTCGTCCGCGTTGCCCAGCCCTCAAATTTTCGACGCCATTGTGCGTGTCAGACTTGACGTCACGCAAACCAGAGGCTCCCAGGGACAACGATGCCCTACTCGATACCGGCCCCGATGCCCGCGCCCCTTCCTATCCACTCCCAGGGCCGCCCCGGGCACCGCCGCTCCTTCTCTGAGATGGCCTACAACGGGTTCAGCGGTGCGATGAGCTCAACGCCAGTAGCGCCGCCGATGCGCAGGGAGTCCAGTTCGGGGGCGTTCGAGCCGCTTCGCCTCCCCGCGCGGCGCAAGACGCCGAGCTTTCATCTTGCAGCGGACGATGACGATGATTCGAGTCCTGAGGACGAGGAAGGGACCAACGGCGGGATCACCACCAATACCGCATCAGCATCGGCACCGGCGGTGAGGCTCCCTCCTCCCACACCACACCACAGACGTGTTAGCCCCAGCAGCTCCTCGGCCACCCTCACTCTCAGTGCGGTGCGCCCCACACAACCGGGAAGGCCGTCGACGCCACAACTACGTGACGACGATGACGACGAGTTCTCCAGGCCTGGGCTGCCCCCACTGAAGCTCAAGATACCCTCGAACGGGAGCCTGAACCTACCATTCGCTGGAAGCCCCACGAGATCTGGGCCGTCCGCTCTCCCCAACGTACCCTTCCCCAAAGCCAGCTCCCCCAGCCCGCCTCGCAGTAGGTCGGGATCCCTGGAGAACCTCGCTTCACTGGGTACCCCCAGCGTTCAAATTAAGGCGCCCTCACCCCTCTCTGCGCCCCCTACATCCGTGACGTTCCCCAGCTCTGGAAGCGGCGTTATTACCCCCACTCGCTCCGAGTCTCCCCGCCCTCAATTCCCCAGGACCGCGAGCACCCCTTCGTTCGTCGGATCGCCTGGAATGCAGCGTACTGTGTCCAACTCTTCGATCACATCCACGAACGACGGTCTTATCATCCTCTCCAACGGTAGACCGCTCAAGTCGTCCCTGAAGTCGTCATCGTCGAGCCCCAACATCCCATTCCCATCTCAAAGTCTGGTGCCATCGCGCATCTACGCTGAGATCGCCGCGGCCCAGGCTAGAGAGCGCGCGGAGCAGGCTCGCGCAGGTACCCCGACGCAGGAGACCCAAGACAGTGACCTGCGCTTCATCGGCTACCCCGATGTCCCCCTCTCAAATCGCCACGCTCGCGCCGCCTCTGCCCCAGCTCTCCCCTCACTACTCAACAACGGCGACTCCCCTCCAGGCAGCCCGCTCGACAGCATGCCCCAAACGCCCTCCGCGCCCAAAGCCGTCCACTTCCCTGAATCCGACGATGTGGCCACTATCAAGTTCTTCCGTCGCTCAGCACGACCTGCGAGCGTCTCGCTTCCTGGTGCGAGTGGAGATGAGGGTACGGAGACCGAGACTGATGGCGAAGGCTACGGCAGCTCCACCGGCACGGGCGGCTGGGGGAGTGGAAACACCAGCAACAATAGTGGGACGTATAAGGGGTACAACGCGAACACGAGCTGGGGATGGGGAGGGTATGTGAATCCCTGGGATCGGTACACCGCGGCCGGGAGTGCGAGGCAGCAGGGTCCTGGGGGTTATCCTTTCCCGAGGATCGCCCCTCCCACCCGTGCGACGCCGGGTAAGGTACCTGGGACCGTGCAGGGTGCGAAGAAGGACATGAACGTGCAGAAGAAGAGGGTGTATGGCTTGGATCAGGAGAAGACGAGTGTGATGCCCAAGAGGGAGTTGGGGTTGTTCGAGAATGTGTTCTTGGAGGGTGTAGAGCTCTCGTCGGCCTCGCCTGTCGTTGATTCCTCGTCGTCGTCTACCGAGAGCGAGGAGAAGAAGACGCAGGTGACGCTCACTGGAAGCCTCGTTGTGAGGAATCTGGCGTACGAGAAGCAGGTCAGCGTTCGGTTTACCCTCGACGAGTGGCATACGACGAGTGAGGTGAAGGCGAGCTACAAGGAGAGTATCGAGAGGCTGCCTGAGCGATGGGTTAGCGTAATGCGGGGAGGTGAGTCATCGTTCCTTCCACTCATCTGTTCGTCGAATGCTTTATGGTAGCTTCGAACGGCTCTCCATATCGCCTGTCGACCCATATGTAGCCTTCTCGCTTTCGATCTAACGTCCCCATTCATTTCGTTCGTTCACTTGCTATTCTAACCTACCGCTAAAATGAATCGCCGTGATACTGATCATTACCCCTGTCTCCCTTTTATAGACCCTTCTCTCGCTGACGATACGACTCGTCCTCAAACCCTCGCCCCCTCGAGCAAGCCTGCAATCAACCCCCAATGGGACCGATTCACCTTTACCATCGACCTCAGCGACTATGCGCGTAGCCGTTCCCTCACCAACCGCACGATGTGGATGGTCCTGAGGTTCGCTGTGCCAGGGGTCGTGCGTGTGCCTATCGCTGTCCCTCTGCGCAGCTCTGCCTTCAATGCCTCGTCGACGTCCACGTCAAGTAGCAAGCCTGGATCTCACCTCCCTCAGGCGGACGTCCTTGGTCCATCCGACGGAAACATGCTCAGTACGATCATCTCAGGTATTGCTGGTGCACCTCATCACAGCACCACTGCGCAGGCGAAGTACATGAAGGGCCGGGAGACCGTGGAGGAGCTTCTGAGGAAGAGGAGTGTCTGCGTTGGTGTAGGTGTGGGCAGTGAGTGGTGGGATAACAATTCTGGTGGAAACTTTAGGGTTGGGTTCACGGAGAATGAGGAAATCGTCGGTGGCTTTGAGCCTGCGCCTGCTGCTGAGGTGACGGAGCAGAAGGAGGGCGAGGATGAGAAGAGCGTTCATGGTAGGAAGAGGGCGAATGTCGTCAGCTGTCCTCGTGAGTCCCTGCACTTCATTTAACTGAAGTGAGGCTGATAAGCCTTATCGCAGCTCTATATGGCTCCACCCCGCCACCTCCAATGTCCATTCTCGGCACTTCCCTCTCTCACTCGGCCTTGTCTCCTCCCCAAATCTCCGTCTCGACATCTCTTGATTCGTCGTCAAACCCTACACCCCCCGCCGTCCTCCCGAACGGCACGATACCCGGAATCAACAGCACCAGTGCCCCCTCTACACCCTACGGAGGTGGTCCCACGACGAACAATGGTACTCCCAACCCCTGGCCGACTAGGACCCCCGCTGCCAATAAGGCGTTGGCGGAGACGACTCTCGAGAGGCTTAAGCGGCTGAACCTGAGGAACTACGCCGCCCCCAACGTCCCTGCGCGGCCCGCTCCCCTCATCGTCCCCATACCCCAACCCAAGCCTGCAGCGAACGGCAACTCCTTGTCTGTGCCCAACGGCGACGCCAAGGCTGACGGGCCCCCGAGCAGGACGAGCAGTACGGGCTCGACGTCTAGTTGGACAAGCTCGAATTCGAGCTCGAGTGGAAGCGAGGTTACTCCGATGACCAGTCCCTTGGTCACACCTACCATTGGAGGGATCCTCGACGAGATGGCGTGGTTGCATGATGGAACTGGCGGTGCTTCCGACGAGAAGTCGAAGGTCGCCGTCGAGGAGAAGGAGGATGTGTTGGACGACGTCGAGCCTGTTGGCCGTGTTACCCCTCGCCCTACTGCAATCACCATTCCTCCTCCATCTGTGAACCCCTCGAACCCCAACGCTCTCCTCAGCCCTCTCCCCATCTCCCCGCTCCCTGGACACGAGGGTCCAGGTTCCCCAAATGCCAGCTCGAGCCCTGAGACTGCGCTGAGGGCGATGACCAGTCCTATCCCGATGTTCGGGAACTTCATGAACGGACCGAACGGCGCGTTCACCGGAGAGGTCGCAGGTGGCGACTCGGGCATGAGCGCTGCGATGATGGGTTCTAGCCCGCCATTTTCGAGCCTCCTCACTTCCCAAAGTGGGTTTGGGTGGGCACAGAAGCTGGCTGCGCAGGAGAAGGGTGAGGAGAAGAAGCAGGAGGAGAGGAAGGTGGACGGAGATGCGACGCCCATGCCTGTGGTGACTTCCGGCCCGTTGCCTTCGAAGTTGTTGGACAATATCAGGGAGAAGAGTACGAGCGGGAGGAGGCCCGGGAGTCCTAGAGGGAGTGGACAGTCTAGTCCTGTGCGCTCACCATCGCCTCCCGCGGACAAGGCCAGGTCTGTATCCGCCCCGACTCCCACCCAAGGAAAGGCTAGCAGCGGCAGCGACTCTGGATCCAGTGCAACTGCTCGTACCGCCTCGGAGTCTGGAGGATCAGGATCGACTGGGAGTGGCCACAAGAGGTCCCATCATCATCGCCACGACTCGCACGGGTTGGGTTTGACGTTCAGGTCGCCCACCTCCCCTGCTGCATCCCCTTCGATATCGACCTTCTCATCTCCTTTCGCTCCACCGAAGCGCTCGTCGCCTCCTGGCCCGCTCTCTCATTTGGGTGGTCTGGCCGCTATTCCTCCCGCCCCCGTTACCTCCCCAATGTCGCCTAGTGGCCCTACCTCAGTCGCCGGGCGTAACTCGTTGGACGAGATTAGGGATCCCGACTCGATCTATCAGGCGTTTGTGAAGCAGTGGTGCTTTGCTAGTGGACCCGCCCCTCCACAAGCAGCGGGGTTCGGAACGATGAATGGGACCGGGGACAAGAAGGGCCTTTGAGAGTGAGGCGCGTTTGTTGTTTTCTTTTCTGGACTTTTTGGATACCTCCTTCGACTTCGACTTTTTCGCGGTTTTTTCATCTTTTTGTAACATTAGACGCTATGCCTTGCTCCTTCTCCCCTCCTCTTTCTATGTTCCCCTTCCTATTTCCGCTTCGACCTTAACTTTTGGCTCTCTTCACCCTGCCAGTTCGCGCCTCACATTCTCCCCCCCTCCCCCGGCCCTGTGTTTTCCCCCTCCTAAAGTTTGCCGTGCGGTGTCGGTGTGCGGCGCAGCGGGGTGGTACGGGCTGCAATGCCTTGTCAGCAACAGGCTCGACGAGAACACCCCATCTCGAATCTCAAACCATCTATCTGCTATCTATCCTCCCCCAGAGACTTATCATTATTCTTTCCCCTCCCTCCTGTCGACACTCCAGCATCGGCACGCCTCTTCCCGATCTCAACATCCATACCTCTGCGCCGACGGCGGATCGCCAATCACCATTATCACCCTTCCACATCACCCATCCGTCGTCGGCAACTCATGCACATCTCACAACTACAAGACAACAACCCACTATACCTAGATTCAACTCCATCAGCTCTCTCGACTTCAGTACGACTTCGATGCAACGAACACGTCTACCCATCGCGCCTCCTTGGGTGACAACATGCTCACTTATGACTGCTTACATATGGACAATTTTCAGCTTATATCTACCCCTTTCCCCCGCTCCCATCCACCCAAAAGTCGACGACCTAGCCGCTCGACGTGTTCCTTGCTCGTACCCCTCGTCTTGATTCTTATCGCTATCATATCACTAGAACTTCTGATTTTCGTTCCTCTGTTTCTCTCACTGGGTGTATGCCCCTCCTCAATTCCATCCACATCTCTGGCTGTTGTTCTCCATCAATTTGACTCGTCTTTCTTCCTCATACCATACCGTATCTCTTTCCCTTGCTCTTGCATTCATCTCTAGTATCTCATCGCAATATTCTCTGAATCTTTGCAATATATCTCTTTTGTCTTTCGCATCTGTGCTGTTCCACTCTGTCCTCCTTCGCCCACACGGACTCAGATGGCATTGCGGCGTCCGTCTGGGAACCCGCGGTGTTGAAGCGTATTCAATCCAGATGGTCCTGAGAACCCGGGTAGGGGAGACACAATGGGGTACCACTCGATCGTACCCCTTATCTTCGCCCTCGGTACCTGTGCGGGAGGAAAGAGCGTTGAGGATCTTCTCAGGGAAAGCTTCTTTGGAAGTTCAACGGGCGGCTTCGGTACGAGAACGCGGTAACCCTTGCTTTTTATGGGCTCGAGTATTCAGGGAGCACGTAGGCTATAACTTGTTCAATACAGTCGCTCTTGGTTCCCTCTCTCGCAGCTCGTTGGATCACTGTGGATAAGAAATCGAAGCTCGTTGTTCTGTACGTATTTTTGCGGTACATGCGCGCGCTGCTATAGTTACTTCCTGAGCTCTATGTCTTTGTTCCCCTAATGCGATATGCATTGTGGAGGACTCTTGGTGCATACCCTGATTTGGGGGTGCTGATAGAACGCGTTGTTACGAAAGAGGGGCGAACATCCATACGACGCTTGTTATCAACTTGTCATTTTAGAATAGCTTTAGATCACGATGAGACTAGACCTCTACAGTGCTGGGACTTCCCGAATTCCGATGGATGTCACAGCGATGCCAGTGAAAAAATTGCCTCATCGTATGCAATGTGCTGGGCAGGTTATACCATATGCCGCGAGGGGACGAGTATAAGGGGATGTGCACAGGAGACGCATTGAGACAGTTGTGACACATATTCGATCAGGAAAGTGGACTAAAGCGCGGGTCGATAGCAGGGCAATAGATTGCGCTCGGATCGAGACGCGCCTCGTTCAATACACCGTGGAGTGGGAAGTTGCGATGTACTTGGTTCTGACAGATGGACAGGGGAAGGCCAAGGAAGGAGCTCAGTGGACTAAAGGGAATCCTCCGTGCGCAAGCTTAGCCAGCGCCGCATAGCTGGATGCTGTTGAGCATGGACGCTACTGATGCACTGGGCGCCTAAATTAAGACTCCGATCAACAGCAGGCATGAGTGGTATCTTCAAACAGTTCAACCTAGCTGGTAACGAGTGACACGCATGGTGGCCTTTGAGCTGCAAAGATTTTAATGTGTTTTCCCATCGCATCTTGGGATATGCTAGGACTTGGACCTTAGTCATGCAGTTAGAGGCGTTGGGCCAGGCCTGAGGCCATGAAGTACTAATATACCCCAGAGATAGACTACAGTGTCCAAAGTGTACGACCTCCGCCCCTCTAAGATCTATTCGACCCGATAAGTTGGCGCTCCATCCGAACGGAGGTACTGCGGAGACCCTGTGCCACCAATTGGCGCGCGCTTTACTTCCTCCGCGTCATCGTACTTACATACTGTAAGTAAGTAGGCATTCTGTTCTTAAATCTGGGGTTCAGCTGCTGAACTCACGGGATGGTCAATGTAAAAGGGAAAATAGCTTACCGCCCCTGGCCATTGGGATCATCGACTGTAGCCAGGTCAGAAGGCCGAGTGGGGAGGTAACACGGCGTCGGCTAATTCATTTGAAGGCAGATGTCCGTTGTCTGACAGGCCTTTACAGAGAAGCTACATGCATACGACATGAACGCGTCATTTCCGAGGGGTGACGACTTCCCAATTTCAAAGTTAACATCAAAATGACCAGCACACAGCGCTCAAGGCAGGTTGTCTAACCTCGATGAACGGGCAGGGACTCATAGCCTGAGTACCGGACACCTGCCTGCTCGTACGATAGGAATTAACTCGGAGTCAACAGATAACGAGTGTTAAAATGATTGGAAGCCTGGAAAGGCGCGATGCCCAATGAGCGCATGTATGACTTCATCGTACTCCGCTGCTTGATAGCCCACCGTTCATGGCTTCGGTTCGATGCGGCCGTACAATTCAACGAATTTGTTACGACATGTTGCGACTCACAATTTGTACGAAATGTTCCTTACAAGGCTACACACGAGGCAGGCCCAAGGTCTCTTTGGGAAGGCTCCCTTGATTTGGACTGCAGCCAAGCTGCCTCCAACCACGGCGAAGAACCTGGACCTCCTTCCCAATCAGAAACGACGGCTACATATGTATTGGTATAGCTACATGGGGGTTCTACAACCACATTGGAGAAGATAGTAATCATGCAACAGAAGCTCGGGATGGAAGACGTGGAGAAATACACTTTAGACACTGCACGCGATAGGCCATGGGGAGGGACGGAGAGGGTGGCCGTTCATTTTGCCTCCTTTACATCGGGGGTGGCGTGTGGGGAGAGTCTGGGGTATAGAATAGGTGGCGAGAGAGAGGGCGAAATGGTGGCGGAGTGTCGAAGAAGTGAGGGGATGGGAAGTGTGCGGATAGGAACGGGTATGCCGGTGTCCAAGGTTATCAGCAGAAGAAGGACTAAGCATCTTGGCTGAACGGTCTTGGGATGCGAAGTCGGCAAACCTCGATGGACCTCGACCAGACGACGATCTCTCCTCTATCGTCGCATTCTCAGGCTCGTCGACTATACCTAGCCCCCCACATAATCGAAACCCGACCCTGTAGTTCTGCCCTGCGTTGTTATCCCACCATTCTCTTTCTTCCACCGAGTAACACACGGCCAACCACAGGGTGCGACCGGTGAGCGAGTAAGATGCATGGTCCACGTTAATCGTAAACTCGAATCGATCCCAACCTTCATTTTGGTTGACCAGACCGAGGAGACCTGCGGCATCTCCAGGCGTAATGGGACTGCCCCTTGCTGAGAAGAACGACAGCGGAAAGGATGGGAGGGTCGCGACGTGCCGAGCCGATACATTCGACACCGTCACCCAATCGTCGAGGGTAAATCGCACGCCGACGTGTTTTGAGTAAGCAAGGTTGCGGACGAGGACTGTACCTGTCAACGAGATTTGCGTCGACGTGGTCGACGAGCACCGGAGGGTCTCCAGATGCACGTTGGCAGACGGGTCGAAGGAGCGCGAGGGGACAGGCGACGAAATTGCACTGTCAACCTCGTACATCGGTTCCAGTACCTCCGATGCGACGGGTGTCACTGAGATACGAGGAATGAAAGCCCGCACATTGGCGAAGCTCGTTTGGATAGCGGGGAGGGAGGGCTTCGGGAAGTGGGTGGATGGGTATTTCCTCGCCCTATCCGCGAGCGAGGAGAAAACCCCTAGCGTAGACGCGGAGGTATACCGGAATCCCGATGCGCTGCTCGTATCGCCCTCCGTCTCAGTGGCAGTCTCATCACCAGAAACCGGGTGCGAGATATGTATGGGCTTCCCGTGTTTCTTGAAGGTACGCACACCTTCCAAGGCATCCTGATCAGTAGGGAATCGCACCGATTTTGTGGGCGTGGACAGGGGAGGGGAGGATGGACCAGGTACTGAGAACTCTGGCTTGGGGAGGTTTGGGGAGGTATAGCTTCGTGGCCGATGTTCGCGATTGGGATGCGCGTCCGGGAATGGCCCTTCCACCGAGTTAGAGCGACTCAGCTTCAATGCTGGCTTCAGTGCAGAAGCTGGGCTGCGAGACTTCCCCTTGGGTGCAGGATTGCTAAATCGACGACATGAGCATACACTCCGCAACGCATGAATAACACTCACCTAGATCCATGAGTTACCGGACTCAACTTGGGGCTTGAAGGTGATTCTTGAGGCGCGTTATAAGGCATGTCAAGCTACAGGAACGGTCAGCGCGTCATGCTAATTGACCGTCATTAGCATCCGCACTCACATACCGGGGGGTACTCAAAGCAGAACACCTCCCACCTTATTCCTCGTGGTCTATATATGCTCCTGCACGTCAATAAGCCTCCGTTGCGACCGGACGCATTCGGGTCAAAGCAGCGACCGATTGAAATGCAATACCGCAAACGACCAAACAACGAGGCCCTGACCTTGGCTTGACCCTACCTCCCGCGACTGGACTGCCTCTGGAATTACGTCATCTCCATGTCCCGAGCCCAGATCGCTCGTCGGGATGGCCTCGCCCCCGTGGCATGGTCCGACGCAACAAGCGCAAGGCGGGTTCTGTCATCGTGTGTTATGGTATGCGGTCCCACGTTTATGCAGGTGTATGCCCAATGGGCAGGATGACGACCCCGAGGAGGACCGAAGCGACCGATGGGTTGTCAGCGCCGCTCGGACCATTGACGATTGCGGGGCATGGTGAGAATTCTCGAGAATTCGGAATTGAATTCAATGACGAGTGGGAATTGACTGCATCGGTATTTGGTTTTCCGTTAGTAGTACATAGCGGTCATCGTGTCATCGTGGTGGGCGATGTCGTCAACGGCGTCGAGGTAGTGGTCCGAGTCCCCGACACTGCTCAAGCGCTCGTATCTCTGTGCGATATCGTTGTTAAGAGCCGTCTGGAAGAGTCACGGTTTGATCAGTTCGGGAAGGTGAGCAAGATTGCCCTGCAAGATAGACATACGATAGTGTCAGCACCAACAAAACCACCGAACTGGCTGAGGCGATCCTGAGGCTCCATCTTCAGGAAGTCCTCCAAGTCTATTTGCGAAAGAATCAACGCAGATGAGAAATGGTTCATTCCAGCGACAGAGGCCAGATCTTGCTCATCCTACACCCGTTGCAGTTGTGTCAGACACCGGAGGAAAAAAGAGCCTGGAACACACCCACTTCGTGATCCTCATCCAACCACTCTCTATCTCCCCAGATCTCACCACCCGTCTGATCACCCGCCTCCGCGGTGTCCCCAGCGTACCTTACAATCCTCGCAGCATCGTTCACGCAATCAGCAAACCCAAACCTGATCCTACATTCCGTCGACTTGGTGTTGAAAGCTTCAGCTAGCCCAATATCCCTCCTGAACTTCTTGACCGCCTTCAAGATCGGGGGTGTATACGCGTTCAACTCGGACCTCTTCTCGTAAGATTTGAAAGCGCATGACTCCGGGTAAGCCTCGAAGACGACGTAGATCCAATTGAATTTCCAAGACTGTGCGGCGAGTTGTTCGATCCAGGACTCGCAGTGTGCTCCGAGAGTCAGCAGGGGGATGAACATTACAGCAGTGAATGGGTCGAGGATTAGGTGCGCGCCGCCGAGCGTGGTGCGCTCGATGAGGTCGACAAAGCAGTCAGGAGAACTGAGGGCCTTGACTAGAGCGCGTTTCTGAAGAATGTCGAGCGATGCAAGGTAACGGTGAATCGAGTCTGGGGAGGCCAGAGAATCCAGTTCTCCGATAGATATAGTGTTGCCGTCGATGATATCCACAGGGATAGTCTGCTTGTTGGGAGATTCGGCTCGAGGCACAGCAACGACAGATTGAGGTGTAGAATGAGGCTGGTGTTCCTCCACGTGTTGTTCCTGAAGGTCCTGTTGGGGCGGACGAGACAGCTTTACAGACCGGAGATTGGCAAACTCGAAGAGGCCTAAAGCGTGGCTGAACAGCCCGTTAACCAGAGATGGATCGATCCTCGAGACCAGGGTGCTCGAAGCTTGAGATTGGCGGCTTTGCGCCGAGGTATCGCTGCTGACGGCGCTACGTTGAGGCACAAGCGATGGCGGGTGTGATTTCTCACGTTCCTCGGACGAAGAGGCTTCCTTCCACCGAAGTGGTTCGTCCCAATGGTGAGTATCAACCATGAGAGGCTCAAACGCCGCCTCTGCATACTGCTTGAACCCCAACCCGTCCAAAGGCATCTGCATCTGAGAATCGAAGCCCAGGTCATCGTCCGCGAACCCATAAGCGTTGAACATCTGGCCTAAGCTATCGTTATCGTCGACTAGCATGTTTCCTTTGTCGAAAGGATGGTTTTGAAAGTCTTCGAAGAGAGGGTCGCTTCTAAAGCCGGATGAGGGGTTCCAGTTCTCCTTGTCGTCTTCGTCAAAACGCTCAGGTTCAAGTTGGGCTGAAGCCATGATGTTACCCAGGTCCTGGAAGGAACGGAGGTCGAAAGACACGGGAGCCTCTCTTGAAGCGCCGATGTCGTCCTGGCCCTGTAGGTGATGATCTTGCTGAGGTAGTAAACCGCCGCCATTATCGGGGACCAGCTGGTCAAGGGGTGCGTCGTCATGGGCAAGTGGAGACACCCCTCGTTCGTCGCCTCGCTGGACGCGGGCACGTTTCGGGCTCGACGATCCCTGGCTCCGACGAGGGGTTCTGTTCTGCCGTCCACCGTCCTCAGTTACGAGGTCTTCCTCAACCTCGACCTCGCTTTCATAATCCGCTTTCCGCTTTCCCTTCAAGCGCTGACGTTCTAGACGGCTCAAAAGCAGCGTTGGTTGCTTGAACGGGTCTTTCGGCACAGGGGGCGGTTCCACGAGCGCCAACAAACGCTGGTCGACCGCTGGGTTTCGTCCGTTAAGGGCCTCCTCTGCGTTGCTGGTAATGGAACATTTGTTGAGGAATTCCTCAACGTCGGAAAGCATCACTGCGTGTCGTTCGGAGTCGCGCGAGTCCAGTGGGGATTCGACGTCTAGGATCTTCGTTAGAGGTGGGAGCTTCTCGTCAGTTGTGATAGCGCTGTATGACAATCAGCATTTGCACGGGGAAACGGAGAGTGTACTTACGCCCATGATAGAGCGAGGGTTACAGATTGCTTCGCCGACGCCTTCTTGATGTAGGGACGCGCCAGTTGGCTATCGTCCACTGTGTTTGGTGTAACGAGGTCGTTGAAAGACTTTGCTATCCATGAGGACTCTGAGGGCAATCGGTTGGTCGGCTCAGGGAGGTTAGGGACTGGAATACAGTCGTCAGGATCACGTCAGGAAGAAACGACCCAGAAGAAGGCAGCAATCGATCACCTTCCATCAACGGGATAGACTTATCGTCCACCGTCTCCTCCATAATCGGTGCGAAAGGGTCCACAACGTCCTGCCCGCAGATGTGCTTCAGTTCGACATCAAGGTCGTCATCTGGGTTCGGTTCAGCTCCAGAGTCGACGAGGGAGGCTTGCCCGAGAACCGAAGTCGCTGGGATGGGCGAGCTCGGGGTGGGACGGCTGTCTTCAGACTTCAGCTGGACCTCGGACGGGATCATGGACGGCAGGAAGGTGGCGAGTCTAAGGAAGGATGAGCCGGTTTTCGTCTGAATATGGGCGTTTAAACGTACGTTTTCTGTTCTTTCAGAATGTTGGGTTTTACGCCGCTCCTCCCACCTGGCTTACGGGACCTTGGAAAGAGGGGTATGGCTAGAGGAGAGGAGAGGGACGGGTTAGCAGGGTGCAAGAGCGGGATTGAAGGACTTACCCAGCTTCGGACGGAGGATGTCTTCAGCCAAAGGGGGATCTGTGTCTGGTGTGAGCGGGAAGCACAGCTCGTCCGTGAAATCCTCGTCGGTCGGGCCAGGGGAGTCGGGACTCGAAGGCGGGGAAGAGCAGATTGTTTCTGAAGGGAAGACTTCGTTCAGTTAGTGGCTCGACGCGTTTCAGGGAGGCAAACGTACGCCATCCGTCGATTAGCCGCATGTTTTGGGTAGGGAGATCGTCAGAGCTCGGTGCTGGGTTCGCTTCGACGAGTGGGACAAGGGCCTGAAGGTCTTCCCACTTTTGTGGTTCCAAACTGGACTTCGACGTGTCGGAAGGGCGGTAACCAGGCTGTCGACCCCGAGGGAAAAGGACTGTGAACCGTGTCTCTGCTATGTCGACGGCTTCGGGCTCGGATTCGAGAGAAAACTTGTTGAAATAATGCACTTCGTCGAGCTTTGGTGCACACTTGTGGATCTTGACCAAAGACTCCAAGGCAGCGCGGAGGGCGGGCTGTTTTATATCCCATTGGACTTTGCTAAAGGTTTGTTAGGTTGGGGAAGAGGGACGAATGAGCGTTGGAACGCACAGGAGCTCGTCTACGGGCAGTTTAGGTTCGACCGGGTCCTCGATTTTTGGCATTTCGTTGGGTATATGCGTCGGTCTCAGTCCTTTGAATCCGGTCGGGAGGTCCTTCTTGTACCTCCCTTTTCCTATTTGTCTATGGTGCCTTCTTGAGCTGGCGGTTAGCATGAAGTCAGGAGGTATAGCGGGTTCAGGAATAAGGTTGTCTGCGAGAAGCGACGTTCAGAGAAATTCACGGTCGCGAATCTTATGGTGAACAGACTCGACAGCATAGACTCAACGACGCGTTCACATTTCAGAGCTCCAGGAACAACTCTGCGCATTTGAGCTTGGACAGCCTTCAGAATTGAGATAGCCCCAGAGCTCGTCCGGTCCAGTTCTTCGTAGGGCGGCAACGCGTCGATGGCCTTCAGTTTGAACAGAGTTATTATCGGGTCCTCAGGCAACTTCAGTGCAGTTGGGTCGGTCAAGGGGGCGCATTGGATCTCGTCCAGGAACTATGAGGTCTCTTCAGTTCGGTTTCGTAGCACATGAAGGTGCTAGGCGTACCTCAGCAATGCATTCCGCAGTGAAATCCTCGTAGTCTATCGTGTAATGGTTCCTCGAATACTCGCCCAGCTGAGCGTGAACATGTTCTGTCACTTCTCGTTCTAGATAGTCAATTTCTTGATAGTCCATGCGTCGGTCTCAGGTTCAATTTAGTAGAAGAGCAAGATGATGGTTGGAGGCAAGGAGCAATTGACGCCGTGGAACAGACGCCGCCGACGTCGGGCACGATGATGGCGGCAAACCCCGCTGCATTCCTTGCTCCTTGACCACCACCATCCACAATGTCGGCCGACGCCAACCTCGCTTCAGCGCAGCTACTAGACCTCCTATTGACACTCAAGGTGAGTGACCTCTCCCCAGATGGTGTTCAGAACCTGAAAATAGTCTAGAGCACGACCCCAGCCGCGGCTAAAGGCATTCTCAACTCACAACCTGCGATTGCATATGCCTTGATCACGCTCATGGTGTCGATGGGGGCTATCAAGACTGACGTATTCCAGGTATACCTTTTCAGTTGACTCGTATCTTGAGGTTACTGACCTCGCAAATCCAGAAAACCCTCGCTGCAAGTGCTGCACAGGGTGGGGCGCCAAAGCCTCAACCACCCCCCACAGCGGTAGCCCCAATGATGCACATGCCACCCCCCATTCCCCCGCACATGGCCCCATCCCACTCACATTCCTCCTCATCGACACCCGTACCCGCTATACCCCCGTACCTGCAACAGCAGCAACAAAATCCATTTGGAGGATATCGAACCGCAACCCCACCTCATTCAACGCCAACGCCACCGATTGTTGGCCCACCAGGGTACGGAGGATACCCACCACCGCCGAACAATGGTTATGGTCAACAGTACCCTCCTCCAGGACCCCCACCGCCTCCAAGCCAATATGGGTATCCTCCCCAAGGTCCTCCTGGGTACCCGCCTAACCCTCCTCCTCCACAGCACCACACCCCGACGCCTGCACCTGCACCCGCGCCAGACTTGGCGGCTACGCTCGCGGCGATACCTGAAGAGTCGAGGGCCCTCGTGGTTAGGGTCGTGTCGATGTCGCCAGAGCAGATCCATGCGCTGCCACCGAGCGATCGGGCGACGTATATTCAGATTGTGAGTATTTTTTGGAATTTAACTTCGAAAGGCGTTGTTCTAATAGTCATGCAGAGGGCCACGCTTGGGATTCCAACTCCTGGACCGTGATTCCGCGTCGAGAGATAGCACTACCCCGCAACTTTTGCTTGATACATACTCAGAATATTGCGCTTGATACTTTGCGTTCTTTCACCCGACCCGGTGGCCCTTCGACACACGAGCCATTGGCCCCACGCGGTGTGGGGGCGTGGGGTACAATTATTCCGCGACTCTGCTGGGACCTTCGCACTCTTACGATAGTTTGTACGTTAACATGATCCATGGGAAATGCACAAGTGGCCTGCTGCGCTATGGGCGGGCATGGGCGCCTATCACCTGAACGCACCCGAACCGAAGGTCACAACCTTTTTCTGGTTCAGCTGACCAATTGCCAACTCCGACTCGGATACTCTTCCTTCTTTATTCAACCTCACAGGGGCCGGTGTTCAACGTTCAGAATTGGGCCATGCCGGCTTAGACTCCTACCACCACCGTCACCACCGTCACCAGCAACTTCAAGGAATACTCGCCATGGAGCAGTGCCTCAGAATCCCTGAAATCCTGGGCTACGTCTGCCACGAGCTCGATAGAAAAAGTTGTTTGTCGGTTGCCTTGACGAGCCGCACCTTCCTCGACCCAGGGCTCGACAGCCTTTGGCGCAACGTTAGCTCGATGCGTCCGCTCATATGCTGTTTGCCAGCGGGAGTAGGAACTGTAAAGACGGATATTGGGCCAAACCCAGGCATGTACTTGGTGAGCGATCTTTTGTTGGGTATCCCTTTTCGGAACCAACGCCTGAAACTGGTTGGCAGTACCCAGAACCAACTTTCAAACGCGAGCATCTGCATCGATACCTGTCGTTTTACGCGCACCGTATACGATCCTTCACTTCGCCGACCTTCAGTCCCCACCAACCTTGCCTCTCCACGGATTTTCTGCTCACCTTGCAGATTGCAACCGACTACGAGCATGGGGCTCTTGCGCCCCTGTTGCAGAAAGTGGTGTGGTTCCCTCCGTCCCAGACAGACTTTAACCCCCGAGCAACGGTATCAGCATTCATGTCCCTCTTTGTGGGAGACCACGTCAAGTCAGTCAGCTTCTCGGCAAGCAAACCGAATCAGGGAGCACTGTACAATGCGTCCCTCCTAACCAACATCAAGCGGACTTCCAGACAACTAAGGAGTCTGGCTATGGAAGGCGATTACAACGTCGAATTCATCCAGTCATTCTTCATTCCATTTTCTTGGGACACTCTCGAAGTCCTGAAGGTTTCCACCTACTCTTCGGCCCTGGTTCGATCTCTAGCGACTCTCCCCCGACTACATACCCTGGAGATTTGTGACAAGGAATTGGCCGAACCCACACTCCTCGATTTTCCCAAACCCCAGACTCCTCCACACCCGACAGATTTTGCGCACCTTCGCGCTCTGTCTCTGGGCACGATGAGCGCGTTGGGTCGAGTATGGGGTATGCTCGAACACCTACCCTTGACGAATCAACTACAGCAATTCAAGATATCCAGCGGTTGGATTGGCGATTCGTCCGTATGTCAAAACATCATCAATGTCATCGCCTTACACTGCAATCCCCGGACTCTGACGGCAATCCGACTGCTGGACTGGGATGTCCTACCCGATGACAAGGATCCGACACCCTTGGGGATGAACGAATTCGATGAAGCACAACAAGAGAAGCCGGTGGACATCTCCCCACTTTACCCTTTCGATCAGCTAGAGGTGTTGGTGGTGAGCTGGTTCCCAGACGTTCGCTTGAGCGCTCAGGATGCAACCACCATCCCACGTTCCTGGCCCCGACTCCGTCACCTCGACCTTTGCCCGTCATACGGCCTCGATGGTCGGATGCCCCCATTCTCGCACACCCACATCCTCAACATCGTTGCCGGGTGTTCAGCCCTCACCTACCTCGGCCTGCGCTTTGACACTACACAATTCACGGGGGAGGAACGGTTCCCGCTTGCCACGCCGCATCGGAGGCTTAGTGGCCTGCGTGTTGGCAATTCCCCGATTTCCTCCCCGTCCAGGGTCTTGGCTTTCTTGGGATGTCACTTCCCCAGGTTAGAGGAGCTCGATGTTTCCTACGCGGACTACGACTCGGATACGCCTACTGTGCTCGATAGGCGTTGGGCTGTGGTCTCGAAAGGACTACTGGTTAATTAACTAAAACATACCAAATTTGTCCTTTCACTTCTGTCCCAACTTCTCCCCTTCCAGATGATGCAGCCCATGACTCTCCAATCGTGAAGGTCAAGCGTCAAATCCAGCAGCCACCTTTGCCCACCCTACCCAAGTTTGGGTCGCGTCCCTTGCATAGACCACGCTTGCTACTCACATCCCCCACGGATGTCCGCCACTAACGTAGCTTGCCCAGCCTTGCGCTTCGATACCAGGCAGATTAGGGTTGGAAACATACTCCGGATGGCTGGATACTAGGAGGTGGCTTGCGGTGTTGGATGGACTTGACCTTAAGAATTGATCAGTACGCGGGTGCACGTCCCTGCAATATGTCTTTATAATCAATATGGCGTGTGTGCGGACAGTCCCTTTATCCTTATACCGACTTTTGTTCGCCGTATGGCAGCGCCTGGCCGGAATAGGGGTTGGTCGCGTCGCGTCCGACGCGCTATTCTGTGCACGTGGCTCTGTAACACGCCCCCTAACCTCGTCCCGAGCTGGTCGAGGTCGCCTGTTTCTCCCTGACTGCGAACATTCATCCTCTCCCATCGCTCCCAGATCCATGAGTACTTGCCTCCGTATTCCTGAAGTTACGCGAGCTATCTGCGACGAACTCGACACAGGGAGTTCGCTCGCTGTCGCCCCGACGTGTCGATCGCTGCTTGAGCCAGCGTTGGACAGGCTTCGGCATCAGATTGACTCCTTCGTACCAATCTTCGTGCTTACCTTCGGACATCTGGAAAGAGGAAGAGAAAGGATTAATCGCTCATGGAGAAGAGATACCGGCAATCGTGAGTGCGATTGTCCATCGTTCCGATCGCTCGACATCTGAGTGAGTGCCAAGGGCCCTCCTAGAAATTTATCGTCACCCCCAGTGCTTTACATCTAAGGAGATACTTCACCACCTACGCACACCGAATCCGGGGGCTGGATTTCAAATTCAATCAAACGGCGTTTCCTTCTGTCCAATTTCTGCAAGGTCTACAACTCGTGACGAACTACAGATAAGTATGTCTCGTTAGCGCCACGTCTTCGAAGATTTGTGGCCTAACGGGGTTTACAATCGAGACGAGCTGGTCGTGCCATTTACATCCCTGTTCATTCCCGACAATGTCCATTCGCTTGTAGTGAGCGGCGCACGAATGAAATCGGGGAACGTGCTTTCTATAGCATCGTTCTATCTCCACACCAGCAGGCTTCAACTGAAAAAGATGAAGGAGGTGGTAGTAACCGCCTGAAGTGAGTTTTTGGTTTGGGCAGGCCTTACAGGTTTGACTATGTATCTGACAGACCCGGCGCCTCTTCGTAGTGGGAACCTCGTACCCCCCACCTTCACTACGGCTCGTACAATTCCATGCTTTCGTCGCTCCGAGTCACTGCCACTGCTTTCATTCTCGCTTTGGGAACTTTCAGCACACCACCCGGCAGCCCTGATTCGGTATAACCCAAAATCCAGCCCATCCGGCCTTAAAGTCCACCCCCGATTGGCAAGCTCGTCCTTTCGTGTGTTTTCGTTAACTTTCGCGCTTGTTCTGAGAGCACCTGGTCGCATCTCGCTCTGGAAGCGTCTGCAAACTTTGCTTTCCAGGATCTGCCAGGATTCCAACCTTCGCACCCTTGGGTTGACATTCGACGCGACCAAGGTCACTGGCACTGAACGTGGGACCGGCCACCCATTCCATCGCCTGCACTTTTCTGTGGTGGGCACCCCTCTCCGCGATTCGGCCAGCGTCGCGGCGTCCATACGAGCAAACTTCCCGAACCTCGAGCGATTCGAGTTCCAAAGGCAAAGGATGGGGACACAGCCCCCATCCCAGAACCAGCAACTCTGGAAAACCGTCTTCAGTACTTTGCGCGAACAGCCGACGGCGCTTCCGCCTTTCGCCGAGCTGGAACGGTTCTGGTCGTATAGGCTTTGGGACGATGAGGCCTAACGCCACCCACGCGTTGCCGGATAATGGCGAAAACGAACCTCAGATTGTTTTGGACCAGAGGTGGAGCGCAGTTCTTGGCCACTTGGCCACGTAAATCATATATAGAATTCTTTAGGAATGATATCTTGAAATTTTACAGACCCATGGTTGCTGGGGATTAAGACAAACCGTTGACGGGCGCCTAATTGCCATCAGCCGAGTTGACCCTAACCTTGAGCGCACTGACCGGCCTCGGGCCTTCCCAGCCGCACTAGCCCAATCCTTCCCCCTTTTGTTCATTCCGCGTAACCACCATCATCTTCCATCCACTGCGCACGCCGACAGTTCTTGTTCTTTGAAACACTGCCCTTCTCCGGACTGCACCTCAGAAAGCATGACTGTAGTCCCAACTGCCTTTTTATCTATGCACGTCGCAACGGTCTCCAACTTCCAATGGCGAACCACGAAAGCAATTCATTTAACGGTCGAGACCAAGCACTCACTACGGCTATCGTGGTGTTGACGAGGGTGGTTGAATTGCCGAGCAACAGCCTTACCACACGGCCTTGCACTGGGTCACCGTGCAAAGCAACTTTGTGGACCCACAGTGGACCCACAGGCTACCAGTCTCTGGAGATTCTGCTGTTCAACGATAGTGAGGCGCCAGGAAGCGAGGTATGAAGAGACGTGTATAAAGGTAGGGTAGTCTCATCGCCCTATCCTCAACATATCTCGCAATTCGCCGCCCTATCCTCTGCATCGCCAAGCTCTTCGACAGATACCTCAACCCAACCAACGCACAACCAACAGCATGAACCCTACATCGATGGAACAGTGCCTCCGCGTCATCGAAATCCGGCGAATGATCTGTGATCAGCTGCAAGGCTTCTCGGAGTGCTATGCCATGGCTTTGACCTGCACGTCGTTCCAGGACGCTGCGCTGGACGCGCTCTGGTACCAGATCGACTCGTTCGAGCCAATCGTTTGCTGTTTGCCGACGAGGGTGTACTTCTTCTCGATGGGTGTTTTGGTGAGTGAATGGTTGGGTATGTTCTATCAAGAAACTTATATTATTCAATTATCGGGTGGCGAATAGCGGTTGATGGAGCCCCTTCTGCCTTCCGACCTGGAACGGTACTTGACGTACTACGCTCCTAGAATTCGAAGCGTGCAGCTCGCGGTACGAGAAAGTGCACGTTACGAGGTCGATGGCGAACTCCTCCTTGCTCTGCAAGTCGCCGTTGGATTCAAGCATGGCGCCCTCGCCCCAAATTTACGGACCTTCGCATGGCCAACACCCAGCCCGTCGGCAGGCCCAAACATCAACGTCCAGCCCACCCAGAAGCTGTACCCGTTCATGTCACTGTTCCTGGGCGAGCACGTCGAGGAACTATGCGACACTGACTTCAGTTACAATCCTCGCTCGACTGCATCTGTCTACAGCAACACGATGCAGCTCCCGAACCTGAAGAAACTCACGATCGTCGAGGTCGAGGACGGCTTCGCTTCAGAGTTCTTCCCATCGTTGCCATGGACGAACCTGGAGACCCTCAACCTCACCCTCGAGACGACTTCTGGACCTGCGATCATTTACCATGCTGCATCGCTCCCGAGACTTGCGACGTTGTCGATAATCGACGAGAAAGGGATTTTGTGCATGTGCAGGCCCGCAGAACTGCCGGCCGTGGAGGGCACCGTTCTGTTCCCCTCTCTCCGGGAATTGAATGTGGCCACAGATGATATCCCCAGCCTCACTTCCCTTATCAACTGCATCCCCATCCCCAACAGAATCGAATCACTATCCCTCTCCACCCAAGACATCGGAGGGTTTCAGGAAACTCAAAGTTTCCTCGAACTACTCTCTGAACGGCTCAATCCAGCTTTTTTCAGATCCTTGTCACCTGTCTGATAACGGAAAGGATGAATCCATCCCATGCCAAACCGATTCGCAAGACCTGGAACTCTACCCCGCCGACGAATTCGGCATATCCTCCCTCTTCGCCTTCACCAAGCTAGTGAGGCTGGAGCTCAACCTGACGACTCCCATTCGAGTGTCCCCCGAAGACGTGTCTAGCATGGCAACAGCATGGACGCAAATCGTTGCCCTCGACGTGTTGCCCATTCAGACCTCCTACGGACGCCTCCCCCTCATCAACCACACCCATGTTTTGAACCTCCTTCGTGCCTGTACCCATCTTCGGCACCTTGGCCTCCGTTTCGACACAACGCAGATCGGGGAGGACGAGAGGACCAAGCGATACAACTTGGATTGCCTCCTAGTCGGGGAATCTCCGATTTGCTCACCCTCGCGAGTCGTCAAGTTCATTAGGAGGGCTTTCCCGAAGCTGCAGGAGCTGTATGTAGAATACGATGAGTGCGCCTGGAAGAAGAGCGTCCAGAGGAGGCGTTGGGGAGCTGTTCGGAAAGAGTTGGGGCTGTCGGCCTCACAGGAGGGTGAAGAATATCAGAGGGCTACGGAACCGCAGGATGCCCAACTTGAATTCTCACAGGAGACCGATGATTCACAGAGAACGGAGGGGTCGGAGGACACCGAGTCCGACTAGTAGTATATGTATTGACTCCAGAATGGACTCTTTCACGTCGAGAGATTGTACTCGTAGCTATCAGTTATCCCAATGACTCATACATTGAAATTCCTGCCGTTGATTTATCCCACTCCCAGGCTGCGACATCATATTGGCCCGCTGCTCGTAGAAGGCGAAAGAAAGAACGAAGGAAAGCGCCGCGCTGAGACTGTTTTCTTGTCTCATGGTACTACGCTTGGCACATGGAGGTCCCTAGTTTGCGCATGCCTACGCCTCGGGATGCCGCTCACCCATGACCATTGACCTCGCGGAGCGTTGGTCCGATGGCGTGGCAAAAATGTTAGGCTATAGTTATTGCACGCATCTACTGGGAGTCTCCACGGTACTCTTACAATTATTCCAGCAGAGTAGCTGAGAAATGCACAATTGACCCGCTGTGCCATGCGCCAGCATGGGCGCCTATCCTCCAAAAGCATCCGGACCTAAGGTCACGACCTTATTTGGTTCATGCTTCTAACGCCACCGCAAACTCCCGATTCTTTGCTCACCCCCACCACCATCTGGCAAAACCACACTCCAAGACATCTTCACTCATGGAACGGTGCCTTCAAATTACTGAAATTCTGCGCTACGTGTGCCAAGAACTCGACAGAAAAAGTTGTCTATCGGCCGTCTTGGCGAGCCGTGCCTTCCTCGAACCGGGACTTGATAGTCTTTGGCACCACATCGACTCGATGCACCCGCTCATATGCTGTTTGCCAGTGGGAGCAGGGGTCCTCAGGGTGGATAGTGAGCCAAAGCGAGGCATATACTTGGTGAGCCATCCCCCGCAATTTTTTTTATACCTTGGTTCTTTTTGGAGCTCACGCATTAAACTGGCCGACAGTACCCAGAGCCGACTTTCAAACGCGAGCACCTGGATCGATATCTGCTGTTCTACGCGCATCGTATACGATCCTTCATTTCGCCGGCCTTTGACCCTCTCAAACCCTATCCCTCCACGGACTTTCTGCTGGCGTTGCAGATTGTGACTGACCACAAACATGGCGTTCTTACTCCCTTGGTGCGGAAAATAGAATGGCTCCCTCCATTCGCGACGGACAGATGCAAAGCAACGATATCAGCCTTCATGTCCCTCTTTGTGGGAGAGCACGTCGAGTCATTCAGCTTCTTTGGGAGCGAATTGATCACCGAAGCGCTGCACAATGCGTCCATCGTAGCCAACGCTAAGCGGATTTCCAGACACGTAAAGAGCGTGACCATCGTGGGAGACTACGACGTTGAACTCATCCACCCGTTCCTCATCCCATTTTCTTGGGACATTCTCGAGACCCTCCAGATTAACGCCTATTCCCAGGAACTCGTTCCGTGCCTGGCGAGGCTCCCTCGATTGCATACCCTGGAAATTTGTGACGAAATAAAGGAAGAATCCACCCTCCATCTGCTCGGCAAACCCCAGAAACCTCCAGCCCCGACAGACTTCTCACACCTACGCGTTTTGTCCCTCCACACAGGGTGCCCGCAAGATCAAGCATGGGGCATACTCGAGCACCTACCATTGACGAATCGACTACAACATTTCGGCCTATCGTGCACATGGATTGGTGATTCGGACGTATGTCAAGGCACCATTAACGCCATCGCCCTACACTGCAATCCACGAACCCTGACTTCGATCAGACTCATCGACCAGGATGTCCCAGATGATGAGAAGAACGGAGGGATGCCAAGGGAGATCGACGAAGCAGACCAAGAGAAGCCAGTGGACATCTCTTCCCTTTATGCATTCAATCAGCTCGAGGTGCTGGTAGTGAGCTGGTTTCCAGACGTTCGCTTGAGCGTGCAGGATGCACGTACCATCCCGCGTTCATGGCCCCGACTCCGTCTCCTCAGCCTCTCCCCGCCATACGGTCTCAATGGTCGGATACCCTCATTTTCGCATACACATCTCCTCGACATCGTCACCGGATGTCCAGCCCTTACCTACCTCGGCCTGCGCTTCGACACCACACAATTGACAGGTGAAGAACAGTTCCCGCTTGTTACGCCCCATCGGCGGCTACGTGGCCTCCGTGTTGGCAACTCCCCGATCTCATCACCGTCCAGGGTTTTGGCTTTTTTGAAAGGTCATTTCCCAAGGTTGGAGGAGCTTGACGGTTCTTACGCCGACTTCGACGCAAGGACGATTTCTGTGCTCGACCGGCGTTGGGGCTTGGTGTTGAGGGGACTACGGGCTGATTGAACGGAATATACCAGCATTATATGCGGGCCGCGGCCTGTCTACAACTTCAATATGCCGGCCCTTGTCTAATCTACCCAAGCCTTTTGGCCCTGCGCCTCCCATCGTCCACAGTGTACGCTCTCTTATTCATTCCCCTCCGCGGGTGTGTCTTTCTTTTTTGGCCACCTTGGCTTGTGATTCGATGCCGCATGAACTAAGAATGGGTGGTCAGGACACGGTCAGTATTCAAGCATGTCCGCTCACGTTCTCGAGTTCTGTCAGGCGGGATCTCCCGAGTGCAACAGTAACGAAGCTGTTCTCGCGGCACAGTATTGGTCGGGAATGTGAGCGTGGTAAGCAGAGGGATTGCAGAGGGACCTGTGGATAGAAGGTACTGGAATGGACGAAGACTCGTGGCTCTGCAAAGTCTAAGCCTCTAAGCCTGAGGCCACCAGGCCTACAAATATACATTCCTTACGCCCTCACGTTACAGGTAAACCTTTCCTGCGGTCTGGAGGAATTTGTCTTCCACCCGCGGACGCACGCGCGTCTGACGCAGCTGACATCCCAGTGCCAGTGCCTTTGGGAGGCTGTGTCAAATATTTTGCGGGAGCACCCCAATGCACTTCTGCCGTTTCACGACGAGAAAATTAGGGTGCATCGTGTGCTGAACCAGAGGTGGGCCACAAATATTGGCTATTTGAACATTCAAACACATAGAATGTTTTGTGAGGATGCTACTGTGGAGTTACGCAGAGTGGTGATTGCTGAATGGATTAAGAAGCGCACAACTCGTTCACGGGCGCCTAATTGGCGCCTGGCATCAATTGATCCTAACCCTGCTTGCACGATCATCCTTCTCAGCCGCTCTTGCTCCCTTTTGTTTTCATATCATGCAACTGTGATCTTCTTCCTTCACTGTGCGCACCCACAGTTCTTGTTCTCTGAAACACTCCTATTATTCTCTGTCTGGCATGCCGGGAGGTATAGTTGTGGGCCCAACTGCCTTTTCTCTATGCCTGTCACAACGGTTTCCAGCTTCCGGTCCTGAATGTCAGAAGCACTTCATTTCACGCTCGAGAGACAAAGGATGCGGTTCGGATATCGGTGATGTTAATGAAAATGCCGAGCAACAGCCTCAATTGCTTTGCAACGCGAACTTCTGCTTGGCCACGATGCAATGTAATGTGGACCCACAGAGCACCTACAGACCGTCAGCGTCTCGAGATTCTTCAATTCAAAGTTACTGAAGCACTAGGAAGTGGGCTAGGAGGAATCACACATAAAGGGAGAGAATCCCCTTCGCCATATCCTCAACATACCCTGAAACTTGCCGCACTACCTTCTGTATCACCGAGCTCTTAAACCTCTACCTCAACCCACTCAACGCGCAACATGATGCTTACACCGATGAAGCAATGCATCCGCATTCCCGAGATCCTGCGACTGATCTGTGATCAGCTCGAGCAGGACTCAGAACGCCGTGCGGTGGCCTTGACCTGCAAGGGATTCATGGAGCCTGCGCTCGATGCGCTCTGGTACCATGTCAGCTCATTTGAGCCGTTCATTTGCTGTTTGCGGGGGGCTCTATACACAGTCTCCATGGGCCTTTTGGTGAGCGCATAGATGGGAATGCTCCATGGACAAACCTACCTTACTCATATGTTATGTGACCAGCGCTTAACGGGGCCTCTACTGCCTTCCGACCTGCACCGGTACTTGACGTACTACGCCCCCAGGATACGAAGTGTGCATATCAAATTGCGGGACGGCGCACGCTATGTACGGCCTAATTTCGGATTCCTGAGTGCCCTGCAAGACGCTGTTGGATCCAAGCCAGGTGCTCTCGCACCAAATCTGAAGGTCTTCGCGTGGCCAACAGTTGAACCGGCGACGAGCCCAAACATTGACACCAACGATGCCCGGCGGATGTACCCTTATATGTCGCTATTCCTGGGCGAGTACGTCGAAGAGCTAGGCGGCGCTGACTTCAGCTTCAGCACTGCCTCGGCTCCAGTGGTCAGCAGCAGCACGAAGGGAATCCCACATCTGAAGAAATTGACCATCGTCGAAGTTGGAGGCCCGAGCTGCTTTGCTCCTGAATACTTCACATCGTTGCCATTCATGGACCTGCAGACCCTCATTGTCACTCTCAACAACTCTTCGCCAGCGATTATTCATCATGCTGCGTCGCTCCCGAAACTTACCAAACTCAAGATAACCGACATGGGAGGCATACTGGGCACCATCAACCCTCCACCAACCCCACAGAGCGGCTTTCTGTTTCCGGCCCTCCAGCATGTAGATGTCACCACAGTCGGCATCCCCGACCTCACTTCCCTTCTCAATTGCATACCCTCCTCCAACAAGATCGAATCACTTACCATGGCCGTTCAAGATATTGGTGGCTTCCAGGAAACCCAATCCTTTCTCGAGTTACTTTCCGAACGGCTCAACCCTTCCCTTTTCCGATCCCTGAAGCTATCTGACCGTACCGGAAAGAAGCACTCCCTCCCATACCAGGCCGATTCGCAGGAACTGGAGCTCGATCCACCCAAGGAACTTGACATATCTTCCCTTTTCGTCCTCACCGAGCTGGAGAAGTTGGATGTCAGGTTGGTGACTCCCATCCGAGTATCGCCCCAAGCCATTTCAACCATCGCAGCGGCATGGCCACGCATCATTGTCCTTGAAATCTTGCCCGTGCGGACTTCTTATGGGCGCCTCCCCCTCATCACCCACACCCATATTTTGGATCTCCTTCGTGCGTGTAAACGTCTTCGACATCTGGGCCTTCGTTTCGACACGACACAGCTTGAGGAGAACGAGAAGCCCCAGCGTTATGGCTTAGATTCCCTCCTCGTTGGGGAGTCTCCGATCTGCTCGCCCCCACGAGTCGCAAATTTCTTGAGGAGGGCGTTCCCGGAACTGCAGGAGTTGTACGTGGACTTTGAACAGGATTATTGTTGGCAGAACCCGCTGAGGAAGCGTTGGGATGCCGTCAAGCAGAGATTGGGGCTGACGGAATCGCAAGAAGCCTCCCAGAAGAGTGCAGAATTTCTGCAGAGCCAATTCTCACAGGGGGTCCAGTCCTCGCAGAGGTCAACCGAAGGGTCACTAGCAACTGGAGTATCACAGTCGACCGGAGTATCACAGTCGACCAGAGCATCACAGTCGACCGACTCCAATAACTCTTGGTAGCAAGACTTTGAACTCCGGAGTAGCTGTTGACCGTCGAGAGATTGTACTTGTGCTATTTATTTCATCGACTTCTACATGAAAATGCCCACTGTCGAATGTGTGCTGGCGCTGTCAGGTAACAATGGTATGATGTGTGTTGCAGGCCTCGAGCGACCACCATTTCTCCCGCGATCGCGGTCATGGGAGAAGGGAATGTCAAAATATGGAGGCTCTATCGAACGCGTAAGTGACTGTAGGCTACACGATTTCATCGAATGATTAGATAGATCTCACCTCACCGTCGTAACGCTCGTACAACTAACGCCCATCGCAAGTCCAGAATCGTCTCCTCGCCCTCCACCTCCTTCTCGCGTTTCACGTCCAGCTCCTCCAATTGGGGGAAGTGTCTCTTGATGAAGGCGGCCACCCGCGACGGGGAAACAATGGGCGATTCGCCCACTGCCAGGGTCTTCAGCCGGAAGGTTTCGATAGGTTCCTGAGTTTGTCCTGGGATTTGAGTGGTGTCGAACCGTAAACCGAGGGAGGTAAGCGAAGGCAAGCCTCTGACGAGGTCTATGAGATCGGTGTGGTTGATCGAAGGCATCCGGCCTTGGCTTACACGCGATGGACGAAGGTCGAGGTTTTGAAGATGAGGCCACCAAGTCGGAATCAGGGCGATCTCGCGTGAAGAGAGTTGGATACCCTTCTGCCATGAAACGATGAGCTTGCGGAGGTTGGGGAATTGAGAGAGGTGCGAAATATCGAGATCCTGCTCGGACGGTTCAAGGTACATATCGAGGGCCCGATCGATTAGGAGGCCGCTCATCCGGGCATCGCGGATTTCGATCGACAGCAAGGAAGATGGGTTGCAATGATCCACGATTGCAGTGATGGTTTCTTGACATTCGGTGAAGTCTACCGGTACCAGAGCGTTCGCGACGACTTCCTCGATTTTGTTCTTCGGCCCCGCAGCATGGAGGAGTTTCTTGATTTCAGATAGGCTTCCTGCCACCAGCGACAGCATGCGGAGGGATGGGAAGCTAGAGGGAGCTGGGGCTTGTGAAAGGGGGATGTTGTAAACAGTGCCCTCCGAGTCGAGTATGTTCAGACGGTGGAGAAGAGGTGCTTTCGCCAAGCAAGTAAGGATCTCCGATGAGACACAGGCAAGAGAAACATCCTCCAATGTTCCCAATGAGAACGAGGAGAGATACCACGTCGTGAAAGCGATGCCGGCGTTGGGACCCAATTGAAGCTTTTGGAGGTGGGGTGCTAGGCGCCTGGTCGAGGAAATTAAGGACCCTGCATACAGAGGGCTGCTCCTTGGGGCTCCCAAACGGAGAGATTTCACTGTGTCTCCCAGGAAGAGCGAGACATATGGATCCAAAACGTCCTTTGGGACACCCTTTTCATGGAACCGGAATGCGAAATCACCGGGGGAGTTCCAAGTGAAGTGGGTGAGTCGGGGTGAGAGTACCCCGTATTCATGGTTCGTCGCAAGTTGCAGAGCTTGCAGAGCTTCCCCAGTCAGATACCCCTTCTTGGAGAGCGGGGAATACGCCTCCAGCGAATGGATGCGATGAGCATAGAAGCTCAAATAGCGTTGCAAGTGCTCTTGGGTTAGAGTCGTCCGGAGAGTCTAATAATGAGATTTGTTAGATCGAGGGCCGATAAGATTCATATTCAAGCGTACAAGTAGCTTCCCAACGTTGTTCTTCCAGAGGTTAGCCGGTAAACAGCAAACGAGGGGATCCAATGACTCGAGGTCGTGCCAAATTCTGTCCAACCCAGGCTCTAGGAATGCCTTGCAGGCTAGCGCCAGGGAAAGCGAGCTTCCTTTGCCGAGATCATCGTGAATCAAGCGTACGAGCTCGGGAATGCGAAGACATTGGTCCATGGTGGCGGTTCAGGTAAAGGAGAGTGGCGGTGTTTTTTCTTTCCTGTCACGCCGAATTGGTCGGGAAGACGTGGTTGGGTTAGGGTTTGGTCAAAGCAAACCGTTCCGAACGGTACGTTGGCGAATCTATTGGGAGGGAACTTTCTTGATTATGGGGACGAAGCGAAGAGAATGAGAATTTTTGTAAGTATGGGAGGCAGAGCGTGTAAGATATGTAGAGCAAATTTAGTAATCGTAAATGTAGGCTGTCAGCCTAGCTGAGGTCCCAAGAGTTCGGCTGAGTGAGGTCGATCCGATATTTGAGCCAATTATCTTGAATGGTTGCCCAATGCTGCTCAAATACGGACCCAAGCCCAGAGGCTGGATGGCAGACACGCAGCACCATTTCTGGCTCGAAGTTGGATTCGAGAAACGCCAGAACACGGGAAGGGTTGTTAACAGGGGAGTTGCCAACATGGAGCTCACGGAGGTGGAATGGCGCACTGAGGCTCCTTTCCTTCCCTGTAGCTCCGGAGCTGTCGAAGTGGAGGCGGAGGATCGTCAGGTACGGGCATCCCTCCAGAACGGAAAGGATGTCGGAATGGTTGATGAGTGGACATCGGTTGCGGGGGTATTGACCCCCGAGATCGAGAATGCGTAGAAACGGCCATGCACGGGGGATGTCCGACGCATCTTCGGGTGTCAGTTGGACATCCTTCCTGGTGTCGAGTCGCAGGACCTTCATATTCTTCAGGTGAAATAAAGATGAGATATCGACGAGGTCGTCCATGTTATCATCGAGAGAGCCGTCAGAGTCCTCGTCTCCCAAAAGTGGCGGAAACTCCTCGGCATCCAGAATGGTCAAGCATTCAAAGGATTGCGGGTTGAGTCGCTTCGCCAGGACATCGAGGACGACCTGAAGAGGACATGCGGCCCGAGGATCTTCGGCGATGGCGAGGTCAACCGTTTGCAGTGGGTTGGTCACTGAAACGTATCGGAAGAAACGTGTGATCAGCCGCTCCCCTAAACGACCGAGAACCAGGTTCCTTAAAACATGGAAGCCTTCCCCAGCCACTTGAGGATATCCGCCACTCTCTATCGAGGGAAGTATAGCGTTCAAGGCGAGTGAAGTGAGAGACGGAAGCTTCGCTAACGCTGGAACAGCGGAAGTAGATATTGAGGACAAGTGAAGCACTCGAAGACAATCCCACAGCCCATGGGACGACGCCAGAAATACGTGATTATCCACAACATCTTCCTCTTCCACACCACGCCGAATATCGAGAGAGAGATTCTCGAGACGGGGCAGGCACATGAAGGCGGATTGCGCAGTCGCCAAATGAAGTGGATTGTCGAAGTTGTGAGTCAGAGTGAAGTTGATAGAGGCCAGGGTGTCAGCAAGGAAGAGCGAGATGTATGGGTACACCCCATTCCCAAGCTCTGTGCCCCAATACGCCCTGAGCTCTGTTGGATCGAACCAGCTCAAACTGGTGAGGAGGGGGGTAAGGGCGCCGCGCTGCCATTTCGTGACCATCTGGAGCGCTGCGAGTGCTTCAACTGAGACCGCAAAGCGAGAGTGTGGAGTAGGTCTGAATACCCGAATCCTTGGGGCGTAGTGGGTCTGGTATCGTTCAATGTCGGCTGGGGTGATGGCGCGAGCCAGGAACTATGTACAACAACGCAGGGGAATCAGTTGTGTGCAAGGTGAGCAAACGTTATCCCTGACCAGAATGTCCGCATTGGCGTATTGCTTGTGTTCTGTCTGCTTCACGATCCATAGATCAGAAGGCAAGCACGCCGTAATCGCGTCAAATGAGTCGATTTCCCTCCAGATTCTGTCAAGTCCTGGCTGGAGGAAGCCGCGACACGTCAAAGCCATCGAGACTGCTGAGCTCTTCGTGGACTCTTCGCATATCAGGTGCACTATCTCTGAGGTTTGAAGGCATTGGTCCATGGAGATATTGTGGTTGAGAGTAGAGAGGCAACACAGAAATTGTTGAGACACGGGTTCAGTGATGGGGTTAGGGTTCCAGATTTGTCACCTTTGTTGACGCGACGCGACGCGCCGAGATTAGCCCCTATCTACAAGCGCTCATACTGGTGTTCCCCCGTTCAACCTCTCCTTCAATCTGAGAGCTCGATTTTGACAGCCAGAATTTGTTCTCCTTTCGGGCAAGTCGCGAAGGGCCTGCTCAAACAAACAGGGAAAACACGGAAAGCCAGAATCCCTATGAATAAGTGAACGACAGTAATACAACGATACTGTAACAATGAACACATCATCTCAAAGCTTCTGCAACTGCAGCCCACCTCTTATCCAGAATCGTCGTCTCCTTCACTACCACCGTCTCGTAATCAAAGTCCAGCTTCTCCAGGTACGGAAAGTGCCTCTTGATAAAAGCCGCCACTCGAGAGGGCGAGACAATCGGCGACGCGCCCGCCCTTAGAATCTCCAGTCGGAAGGTTTCATGGGGCCGCGGTATTGTGGAGGGATTTGGGTCGTATCGAAGCGCACGCCAAGGAAGCGCAGCTTGGGCAAGCCTCTAGCGAGATCCAGAACGTGGTTGTGGTCAATCGCGGGGATGCGGCCTTGAGAGGGGTACAATTGGCAGAGGTCGAGGTGTCGGATGTTGGGCCACCAGGTTGGTATCAACGCAATCTCGCGCGGAGTAAGTTGAATACTCTTTTCCCAGCGAACGACCAGCCTACGGAGGCTGACGAACTTGGAGAGACCCGAGATGTCGATGTCTTCCTCTGTGGGGTCTGGGTACATGTCGAGCTTTTCTTCAGGTTCCCAGCCATGGGAGCGAGTGTCCTCCACTTCGATGGACCGAAGAGTATGGGGATTACAGTGGTCTCGTATCGCAGAGATAGAACCTTGGCATTCCGAGAACCCTGTAGGGCAGGGGCACGACGTCGAGACCCTTTCTAGCTTGTTTGAAGGAGTAACAGCCTGGAGCAACGGTTTGATCATGTCGAAGTTCCAACACATCACATCTACCACACGAAGAGATGCAAAGTCGTGTTGACCCGCGGGGTCAGCTGGAACTGTTTCCCGAAGAGGAGGCGACGTGTCGATCTCTTCGAAGAACCTAAAGTAGCGCAGACGAGGGAGGCGGGCCAGATGAACGACTATATCCCGTGAGATGTGGTCAAAGTGAACCTCCTCCAAGTATTCCCATGGGAACCTGGTGATATACCGTGTGGTGAAGTCGAAGGAAGTGACCTGTCCGCAGAGACTGAGCTTCCTCAGATGTGGGAGGCGCCTTGTCGTAGATATCACGGATCCCAGATAGATAGGATCGTCCCGATAGTCACCCAGGGAAAGTTCCTCCACCTGGCCCCCGATGAAAAGCGAGACATAGGAATTCAGAGTCCCGGCCGGATGGCCTTTGAGATTATCCATGAAATCCCATCCGAAGCGCCGTAGCTGTGGCGAGAGGGCACCAAGTTTAAAGTCAGTCGCCAGCTGTAGGGCCTGGAGTGACTCGATGGAAAGACCTCGCCGCTGCTTCACCCAATGATTCGGTGACATGGAATGAATGCGATGGGCATAGATATCCAGATACCGCCTCAGGTGGTCGTAGGTCAAAGTCGTGCGTAGCGACTAGGCGTTGGTTTAAGGATTGAAAGGATTGAGACTGCATCCCTGGGAGATATGTCGAAGACTTACAAGCAGCAGTTCTCTGTCGTCTTTCCAGATCTCGGCTGGCAAACAACAGGCGAGTGGCTCGAGCGAGGCGATGTTCCGCCAGACCTTGTCAAGCCCTGGTTCTAGGAATGCCTTGCACGTCAACGCGACTGAAAGCGAGGTCGCCTTGTCCAGGTTATCGCATATCGAGCGGATGAGTTCAGAGATACGGAGACAGTGGTCCATGATGATGGTGGAAGGCAAGCGGCGGCGGTACGGGGATGACGTCTCTTGAGCTTGAACTGCTGTCTCGTCAAGGTTAGGGTTTCTGGACACAGTGATCCCGGAAACTCTTCCCTGAACCACGGTCATCACCACAGTTTCTATAATTTCATCCCTCTGCCTCCTCGAAACCCCGTTCTTTACTCAGAACTACTCTATAAATTCTCGTCGATGAAATATCTTGACGAAGAGCCCCGAGGAATAGGGAGTAACCGACAAATGGGCCATGGTAGGGCTTCGTTTCAAGGTCAAATTGGAGCTTCTCGGGAAATCCACGTCACACTGGGTATCGAAGCTCAAAGTGCAAGATGGTATGCCAGATGTACTTGAAAGAATCCCTGTTCTTCTTGATGCAGAGGTAGTATAAATACATGAGCCAACGGTGCGTCCGATTGCACCTCGATTTCCCAACTCTCCGAGGCGCTTACCTTCAATGGCCATGGTCCAGTGCTTCCAACTTCCCGAAATCGTGCGCTCTATATGCGACGAGTCGACCAAAGCAGCGTCACTATCGATGGCATTGACGTGTCGGTCGTCGCTGGGGCCTGCGCTCGACAGTCTCTGGAGGGACGTCGATTCTTTCAACGCCATTGCGGCAACCCTTCCACGCGACTTGTGGCATTGGCA
Organism: Coprinellus micaceus; assembly: GCA_951394405.1. Lineage (NCBI taxonomy): Eukaryota > Fungi > Basidiomycota > Agaricomycetes > Agaricales > Psathyrellaceae > Coprinellus > Coprinellus micaceus. The sequence goes on along the minus strand of OX596335.1, from coordinate 4,598,754 downwards.
GCGAAGGATGAGTTCTAACACTAGCATACCCGTCGTGGTAAGATTCCGTTTTGTTCGAGGGGCGTCCTAGTCTGATGGTCGTTGTGAAACAGTCTTTTATGCGAGGAATAAAGCTCCAAGACCTGGAGAGGTACCTCACCTTCTACGCCCGCCGAATCCGTAGACTGGCCCCGGTCCTCTCAAGTCGGGACAAGATCTTCTCGATCGAGTTCTTCCAGTCCCTCCAACTAGTTACGTACCACAAGATCGGAGTGCTGGCTCCTTCTCTAAAGGAGCTTCGCTGGCCGTCGTTCAGCGACGCGCATTCCTGGTTGGGGCACGATTTTTGCCGTTTGCTCCCCCCGTACGTATCCTTATTTCTCGGGGATAGAATCTCCCGTTTCGTCGCTTTCGACTATGGCCTTCATCCCCATTCCATCCTCCTCTCCTTCATCTCTACCCATCTCCAAAATCTCAAAGAACTTGACCTCCGGGCGTTGAAGGGTGGGAGGATCGATGGGATCTCCGATTCTTGCTGGAGTTCCCTCGAACACCTCAAACTTGGAAGAGACACAGGCAGCTTCCTATCGAACCTAGCACACTCGACGCGACCTGCCCGGCTACTCTCGTTGTGCTTAGAAGCCCATTCTTTCATGAATTTCCCCAACGATTCGAGACCGCCACCAGCCACTATCAATTCCTTCCCGTCCCTTCGTGTTGTATCCATTCGGACTTCTTTCCCCATGGGTATCCCCGAACTTTTGACTTATCTCGTCTGCCCAGACAACGTTGTCGCGGCTTTTGTCTGCAAGATTGAACTCAGCGATGCGCCCCAAAGTTTTCGACGGGTAGAGGACCGTAATCTTGGGCATAACGTTCAGCACATCATTTCGCATACGGTTGGGTCTTGCAATCGTCAGACGCTGCAGCGCCTAGTCATCACCGAGCCCCGGAACCTGGCCATCACAGAGGCTCAAAACAACAACGATGACGACAGCATCGTGGAGGATGAGGACGAAGACGACGAGCCCCGCTCTCCAGTAATCCGACGTCCGTGTCAAGCGACAGTCTTCTCCGAAGTTCCCATCGACATAAAACCCCTGTATAGCTTCCACAAGCTCAGGGTTTTGGATATTCGATTGTGCAAGGTGTGCATCCCCATTGGCCCAGAGGAGGTTCTGGCTCTTTCCGCCGCTTGGCCTGCACTAGAGGTCCTCAACCTATGCCCGGACTTCCCTTGCCTCCAACGGCTCCCTTCAATCAACCACACCCACATCATCCGGCTGCTCGACTATTGCCCATCGCTCCGCGAGCTTGGACTCCGCTTCGACACTACCCAGATTATGGAGTGGGACTTGAAAGCGCTGCCCGAGAAGTGGTATCCTCGACTACGGACTCTGCGCGTCGGTGACTCTCCCATCAGCTCCCACTGGAATGTCGTTTGGTTTATAAGGATGTACTTTCCGAGGCTTGAAGAGCTGCATACCATCGCCGCTGGACCCACAAGGCCGGACATGTCGACATGGGAATGGCAGTGGCTTGCGGTGGTCAAGGGAGCATGGAGGACTCCGCGCTGACGACGAGACATGGTTGCACCTGCACTCGAGACATGCTTCCACTCGCTTTCTTCTTGGACAGAATATTATGCAGCACACTCTTCAACTTCATTACTCTCCAACCATACCCTCCCGTCATACCTACTGTACTTATTCTCAGCGCCTATTTCACACTCTTAGGACGCTCATGGGGGCTAAACTGCGATATGGTCACGCCGGGCTCTATTGCGGTGCACCTCCGGAGGCGGCCTCTTGGGCGCCAATCGGCAGTGTAAGCGCCCGTTGAAGGCATGTGATAAACCCTCGACTGACCATGCGAAGGCTCAGAGTCGAAGAGACCCGAATGAGTCCGACTAGGGTCGCAGGGTGGTCCTCCACGCCTTCTTGACATATGTGCATACACAGGATGCATTCCTCGTGGATAGAAAAATAAATTGTTTTCGAAGCAACAGGGCAGAGCGCCGAGTACGCAAGCGCTTTCCGAAGTCGCCGCCTAAGCGCTCGTAGCCAATCAGACCCCTTGTCTCGCAGAGAAGTACACATCGACTTACTAGGATACGGTGATATGGCTCTTGTAATTGGCCAGTCGAACCACAGCTCTTGTCCCTCCTTGACACCCACTCCAACGTCTTCCCGCGGTGTACCTGGAGAATCGGCCCCGCGCCGATACTTGACACAGGCCCACTCACCACCTCATGCGCCCGCACCAGTCATGGTATGGTTCCGTGTCATGCTGTGAGAGGTTCGCCCTTGACACATTTCAGTTTTTCCGCGCCGCAGGGCGCTGCCACACGGCAAGGCGATCCGGTAGATAAGGGGGTGCGCGGGGTGACGGCAGCGAGCAGTGCATGCCGTTTGAGGATCGACACCGGGCACAGTGATGTTGTCAAAGCACCCGGCAAGGACGGTGGTAGGGCGGTTCGAAGGCAGCGGTGGCCACGACGATCGGCGTCGTGCTGGTGCCTAGGTATCATTCAAGATTTTTGTCATATCTAGACTGTGGCTTGAGACAGTGACAGCGGCGATTGTCGTTGCTCCTCGGAAGTACTTGCGAGTCATTGCTTGGGGGTGCTGAGAGGGCCAGGCGTCCAAAGTTGAGATGAAACGATCCGTCTATTGAGGGTTGAGAGGGGGTGTTGTACATCCAAGGAGTAGAGTTCGAGGAAGGGAGAGAGGTAAAGGAGGGCAGTAGCCAACTGAAGGTACTGTATCGCCAAGTGGTCCGACAACAGTAGAGTAAGAGAGTCGAAGGTTCGAAGGTTCGAGATATGCATAAATGTACAATCTGTCCATGGGAGGCGGAGGAGATAATTTACAGTAGTCCGTAGGTTTCCTCTGGTCACATATGGATGGGATGGAAATCGAAGTCCGGGTGGATGGATGAGAAAGATCTTCAGCGCGATCCATGCTGGAAGATTCGATCCACAGAACAGTCCGCGGCCGATTAGGTTGTCGAAGAACCCCTGCGGGAACCGTATCCAGAAGATAAAGTAATGGTACACCTAAGAAAAGACGCGGTATTGATCAGTTCATTTGTTCCGTGGAGCAGAAATGCCAGAGAAGACTCACGTTGTCGATAGCGCGCTCCTGCTCCCTCAGAGGGGTACAAGGGATTAGTGAGCAGCCATAACGATAGGTTTTCTTGGTGGATGCGATTCTGGGCTTCCAGGCTTCTAGGTGGGATTGGCTCCGTGTAGAAGTCGAAAGGGGCAGGGGTGTCGGCCTCAACCCATTCCCATGGGTCCATCTTGTCTAAATAGACGAGGTGAGGGGATGGGCTGGCGGGTATAGGGGGTGTTCAGTCGCCGAGTTTAGGATAAGAGGTTCGCTTGATGAATCATCGAAGAGCGACGCGCATTCAGTCCTTGAAGTCGGGGCAGAGAATTCCGTGGCTGATCAAGAGTTGCCTGAGGGTAAGGGCCCTCGTCCTCCACACCTCCCTCTCCTTGGTCAAATCCTCAACCGTCTGCTGAAGGTCCTGGACCTGCTGCAACTTGCGCTTGCGGCTCCGACGCGCGGCGAGGGTATTCTGACGACGTCTCCACTCGATCTTCTCCTGGTCGGTGGCGTTGGCCGCGAGTGGCTCCTCGGTGAGCTCGTCTTCCTCGTCGTCGGAAACGCGCGAGTATGAGGGGCGCTTGGAGGAGGAGTAGTAGGAGGGGACGTCTTTCCGCGAGGTGGAGGAAGGGATGTTGTATCGGCGGGGTTGAGTGGGGGCGTCCAGGGGGATCAAATCATCAGGGCTCATCCTCCGGCTGTTGGATCGGCGGCGCCGGTGGACGAGGGACGAAGGCGAGGGAACCTGCTCGTACGCAGGAGGCTGTTGCTGTGGTTGGTGGGAGCCGGAGGGGACGATGGTGAACTGGTTGTGCGCAGGCGCAGAGTGCCCGTAGCCCATGTTCATAGGCATGCTCATGTTCATGGCGAAGAAAGCGGGGTCGGTGAATTCGTTCTGCATGTTGTGAGCCACTGTGATGCTGGGGAAGATGGCGATGGTTGTTGACGCTGAGTGACTCGGTTTTGTTTCACTGAGTAGGTGTTTGAAGGAGGAAAGGCAGGAAAGCGATGGTGACTTTGAATGACCCAGCGCAGCCTCCTTTATAGTGGTCGTGGCTAAGCAAAGCCGGTGTTTTGCCTAATGGAGATAGACGGGGCGGTGCGACGTGCGAGTCGGTGAGCCAGGGGCGGGGGCTATGTTTAGGGTTCGTCACAGCCATAATCGGGGGAGTCTTCGAACCTTGCACGGAACAAACGTCATGTTCGCTTCGAAGATGACTTCCTCGTGGCTGAGAACCAGAAGACCCCCTCCCCATAGCCTATGACGATCGGGAGCCACAAAACAAGTAGGATTAGTCGAGAACAGGCTTCCTGGAAGCTACTCACCGATCGGAAAGGAAGCTCGAGCGGTAGGACTTCTCGGTTGGAGTGAAACGCCATCTATTGCGTCTGAATGCTTAAAAGTCGAGACCATCGGGATATACTCTCCAGGAACCCGTTGGGGAAGATCCATGGGCGCTTGCGGGTGGCGGGCGGTAAAGGCACCGAAGGCCCATCCACCTTCACCCCGTCACCTAATCATAAATTAAGAAAGCGTGTCGATAGGTTCTCGGGGCAGTGCGTTGAACGAGAGTCGGAGCTCTCCCATCAACGGAACGAAATTAAACTGTCCGAGGCAGCGTTAGCTATGAACGATGGGCTGGGGATGAAGATATGGGGCATACGCGTGGTGCTGGAGAGTTCTCGTACCGACCGATTGCGAAGAACCGACTAGATCGAGGCGTCGAGAGTTCAACGGCCGTGCTGCAGGTGGTGTCGATGCACCCCCAAGGCATGCCGGCAGCACGAGCAGCCGAACTGGAAGATAAAAAGTTTTATGACGACAGAGCGTAGGAGGAGAGAGTGAGCGACTGGAACAGCCTACCTGCCGGACGATCCAGACCACAGGGATAGAAGGCCCATGATAGCTTGCTGGTCGGCTTGATTAATGTTCGGGTCGATGCAAACAACCCGTGCCCCGAACCTGAGAACGCCCACGAGGCCAATCTGTCTGTCAGACGGATAGAGGCGATGCAGCTCGGCCGAGCTAGTAATCCAAACTATGGACTGGAGATGGCTTCGTCGTAAGCATGGGCACAAACGAACGGCCTGGTCAAGCTGAAGGCTCATCCGAGGGGTCGGGATACCGACGAACTACGTCACAGAGACAGCCTCCCTTGAGCCGAGCGCCCTCCCGAAATGAACCCGAAAGCGATACGAACCGTGATTGGCACCGTGCCGTCATTGTGGCCTCGTGGCGGTACTGGATTTATGAGACGGGCTGTGCGCACACCCCCGTCGCGATGGCGAGGGGGAAAACCCAGTGCCTCGATGACGTTCTGTTGATTCTAAGCAATTCATGGCATTGTCGACGTGGTAGAGGTCTTGTTCCAGCGCGATTCTTTTGCAGTGTGTTGAGAATAGCTTGAAGGGCGTCCTTGGGCGCCCGGATTGCTTCCTATCTTGCTGAAACATCGCCTATGGGTCTATCAGAGGCGTATCCGGACGAAACCGTGCCAGACAACGCAGAGATTCATTCGAGGTGGTGGTTCGAGTCCAAGAGGCATCGGGCGAGGTGCGCCCAGAGTGTGGTCCCGTGATGTCCAGCGATGATGGCCTGATGGCTGCCGGCTGTTCCCGCGACGACCCGAGTTTTCTGCCCTCACCCACCGCACCGTGCCCATTCCCCTCGTCGCCGTCCACGATGAACGCCCGCATTGCCGCCAACGTCTTCCGCGCTGCTGCACGCCCCGCCCTCACCTCCAGGGCCCGCGTTGCCCCCGTCCTCGCCGTCCGCGCCGCCAGCGGACACGCTCAGGAGACCTTTGAGCAGTTCACCGACCGATATGTCAAGTTTTTCCAGCAGGCTGAGGACTTGTTCGAGGTCCAGCGTGGATTGAATAACTGCTTTGCGCACGATTTGGTTCCATCTCCCCAGGTCATCACCGCCGCCGTCCAGGCCGCTCGTCGCGTCAACTGCTATGCGACCGCTGTCCGTATCTTCGAGGGTGTCAAGGAGAAGGTTGAGAACAAGAGCCAATATGAGGCTTACGTTCAGGAGTTGAAGCCTTTGCGTGAGGAGCTTGGTGCGTTATTGGAGGTTATTGGCCGACTGGACGAGTTGCTGAGATTTGATTCCAGGTATCCATCTCAAGGAGGAGCTCTACACTTCATAAAAGAAACGCTGCTGGAGCTCGCCTCTGTAAGCCCCATATTCCCTTACCTTCCTTACCAAAACTCACCGAACGCCTAGCCTCCAACCAACCACCCCAGAGAGCAACGGAAGTCGTGGATGTGGGCAATGTATATCCATTAATCACTCATTACCAATAGACCATTGCACGCTACTCTTATGCTCTCCACCCAACCCACTACAACACCCGTGAACCGGTCTAAACCTCATAGCAACGTCGCGGGGAACGAACCCCTCAAAGGCTGTACCAAAGTCTAATTAATAGGTAGGCAAGCAAGACGTGTGTGGGGGTCGACCTATTTCCCCGCCCTTGGGCTGTGTGTTGTGTGGGGAGCGGGCGGACCAACCCAGCCTCGACATCGGGGCAAACCAATCCACTGTGGGCCAATTCGCGGCCGGGTGAACCAGCTCCAGCGCGACTGCAGTAGACCTAGGTTCCCGAGCCGTTCACGAGTCGTTGGCTAACGGCGGGTTGCTGGGAGGATGTTGCGTGTACGCTCCTTCCTCCCTTCTAGAAACTACAGCTTTCAACCTTTGACGGCACTTTCTCTGTCGTTATGTGCCCTTTGGTGATGCTCGATTCGTCTATTCGAGTCAGTGGCCATACGCCGGCGTCCTACCGCGTTCTATGCTGTAGGGTTAACTAACCACCACGGGCGCTACCAATCTCTTATCCTCAAATTTGATGTGTACTCCCTTTCCTCAGTCGTAGAGAAGTCATTCAGTGCTTTCACTGACACGGGACGAGGGCACACGCGTACACCCAGCACCCGGCTCCTCGCCCACCGCATCCTCTGAAATTGGAACAAAGACGACAAGATCTCCAGATGTCGGAAAATACGGAATTGAATATCATTTGTCGCCTTTGTATAATCCTTCTTCTGACTCTACCCATTTCTATTGTTGTTGTTCTGACCGTATTCGAGTTTCCTTTGATACGCGATGCGAGAACGACGGTGTGTCGAAGAGATCGCGAAGGTAAGGCCGTACCCCGCACGCGACGTGCCACGCCAAGCAGTCTGCGCGAGGTACTGGCGAGTGCATGACCTTGTCTTCGATCTTCGATCCGGGGCGACCTGACGGCTATGTATGTGGCCCAACGCTTGCCCTCGTGTACCGCCGGGTGGCTTGTGCCGAGGCCTACGCGCGCTTCAGAGATTTGCGATGTCTGAAGGGTCTTGTGTAGGGTGGGATGGAGCCATTGCAACCCATGATTGACTGAGCAAAGGTCACTTGGACGAAGCCTGAGGCAACTTCTCCGTGTTCTTTGTCGTCTCCCAGGCCATTTCAGATGGCTCTCTAGCGTTCACAGCCACTGTCCTGTTCACTGGCAGAGGGTTTGGTGGTTTCACATTCAGTCAGACTCTCGCTCCTCGTTTTAGGCGCCCACGATACCACCGGCGCCTTCACGATGACTGCATGACTCCCAAGTCGGGCTGCCCCGGACTGGTGGCCATGAGGTGATTGGTACTTACCTATTTGTGGTCGCTGTATCCATGTCCTGTCCACTGGCGAGGAAGTCGGCCATTTACCGGCGAGCACTCATCAAACTCTGGCTCCTCGAGTTTTGGCGCCCGTCCCATCCGCCCATCACCAGCGCCTTCGCGAACGCGACAGGTCCGGCTGCCATATACTGGTGGTCATGGGGCGGTTGTTACTTATCGACTGTCGTTCACTTTCATCGACGTAGACCGCCATTCACCAGCGCTAGACCCACACACCCAGTGCGACACGTGCTCGAGACCCGAACAAGTGTCACACTCGCCACGTTCCCCCAAGCTTCGGACAGACGTCCAGGGCAATAGGACGCCGGCTTATCGACAGATATAGGAGACATATATACCTAGGTGACGGGTGCGGCAGTCTACAGTTAGAAACAGGAAGCTGTGTGGTACGACAGAGTACGACAGCTGCAAGTCAAGGGAGACGGACGACATCCGAGTCGAAAAAGTTAAGGACCGTGGCAGACAACAAGACTAGAGGCATTCGATGAGACAGAGAAGAAGTGTGTCTATGAAAGAGCGTTCGGAAGACATTATCACATATAATTACTCGGCTAAGGGATTCTGAGCAGGAACGAAAGCAGGGATATGGAGTAGTTGCTCGGAAGGTCTTGTTCTCACTCGCCTCCGTGAGCTTGATGTATCCCATCTGCCACCACTTGCCACCGGTCCTTAATTATCTAGGGGACGAGATCGGGTCTGTGCTCCAGGGTGCGTAGGTTCGGAAAGTTCGCCCGAAGGCAGCGCAAAACCCTGCTCGGAGAGAGTATCGGAGACCAATGCACGCTGAGCGTTTCAAGGCTACGAAACGGGCCTCCGGGGGCCAATTCATCTCCCCGAACCTGCGTGGCGTCAAAGTACAGCCCGAGGAATTGAAGCTGGGGTAACCCCTGAGCTAGTTGGACAATGTGATCGAAGCCAAGGGATGGCGGCGTATTCCATGATAGGTCTCCTTTGACAATATGTAGCGTTTCAATTTCCGGCAAAGCCACTATTAGTTCAGCCACATGTGATGGCCCGAACCGGCAGTCAAGGAGGGACCCGCCGAGGTATATTTGCCTCAGCTTCTTGAATGAGAAGAGGGGTGAGATGTCGGTGAGTTGGTCGACAACGATAGGACTTTCTATGAGTTCTGTCGGAGGGTTCACTAACCCGGACATTTCAAGATAGATGTCGATGAAGGTAGATGGGTTAGCATGGTTCCTAATTGCCGTAAAGAACCCTTGCGTTGCTTCCAAGGAGGGATCTTCACCGGTGGTGGATACGATCAGACTTCGAAGTCGATTCGTCAGGGGAAAATGCTGAAGCAGTGCGACGACGGGAATAAGCGACATCGAATCAATAACGAATGTTTCAAGGGAGGCAAAAGACGCCGGGGAGGGGTATGTGGGAGGATGGCCGAGGGCGTACCGCAAGGGCAGACCCTTTTGTCCCCACAGAGCAAGAGATTCCAGCCGGGGTAAAGCTGAAACGCTCTTCAGAGTACTCTCCAGAACGGTTTGCATGCGAAGCGACTGCAGGCTTTCCCAAGGGTACGCCGTGACCAGCTTGTTGACCATGGACACACAGCCTGGAAGAGGGGATAGCATGAACAGCACGTCTAGCTTTTTGAGAGCAGGAAGCCGTCCAATGGTCAAGAACACGGCCGAGACGTAGAGTGGAAGAGAGTCACCTGGCATTGCGAAAATCTTCAAGTCGGATAAGAGCTCGCCGGCGAAAAGAGATATGTGCGAGGCAGCCAGATCCAGGTTTTGCGTGCCCTTGAAGGCGACGACTGACCAATGCAAGACCTGGACATTCGGAGAGAGGGCACCAGGGACAAAGCGGGTCGCGATGTAGAGCCCTTGAAGCACTCCGGTGGATAGAGTGTTGAGGTACAACTCCGTGTTTATGATTCGAATCCGAGGGGCGTAAACACGCGTGTACCGCTCGAGGTCGTGCGACCTCACTTCCCGTCTAGGGTGCTATCAATGCGTTAATAAATCTCGCTCCATCTATATGACACCTCATATCCACTCACATGCGTAGGGCGACCTCCATCGGCATCGAGCTGCTCCTTCAGCAAATCAGACGGTAAGCAACAGATGAGCGGCCTGAATGAATTGATCTCTTTCCAGAGTGCGTCGAGGGCTGGCTCCATCAGGACGTGCGATGACAGGGCCATGGAGAGTAGATCTTTGTTCTCCATGCAGTCGCATATCGAGGGTATGAGTTCCAGCGGAATTCTGTCCATGACGATTGTGGTTGGATGGAGAAAGGAGATGGATATGGGCGCTTACATGTCCTGCACCCGCATCGCCACAATCGATACGATCGGGTGCCTGAGGGTTAGGGTTGAACGCTGAACGCTGAACAAGCGCCCATACGGATGGAGGGATCAAGTATTGTACACAGGTGATCCCGCAAGATAGGTAGGGTATAAACCATGGAAAAGTACTAGGCACTACTAATATCATGACAAGACGGGCAGCCAAGAATGATAGGCGTATACCCAGGTGGAAGAAATGGGAGCATGTCGGAGGATGTATAAATGGAACCATTCCCATTCGCCCTATCCGTCATAGTCGTGATCGCTGTATCCTAGCCGAGACGTCTCTCCATCGGTCGGAAAAGACCTGGGATTCGCCGGGCCGTTGGAAGCTGTGTGTAGAAAACGATACGTTGGGGAAATTGGCTATCAGGCAGCGGGCAACCCGACTTGGGGAAAGTATGGGGGAGACGTCAACGTCCAAGAGACTGAGCTGATGCTGTGGTCCGCCTTCAGCTAGTTCGTGCCCCTGTATTTCAGTCGCGTCAAAGGACAGGGCCAATTGATGGAGCTTGGGCAGTCCATGAGCGAGCCGTAGGATGTGAGAGATGTCAATGGAGGGTGGTGGCTGATGGAACGACCTGGCGCCTTTGACCACAAGGCGCCGTAAATGAGGCAAGGAGACTACTGCTCTGGATATATGGAACTCCGTGAAGGGGCAGTAAAAGGCAGAGTCAATTGTAATCCCCTCGAGCTTGGGAAATACGAATAGACAGGATATGTCGATGGTTTGCATAACATCAACATCCAAGGTTGCATCTTCCTGTGCGCCGATTCCTGACAGAACAAGAAGTATGTCCCTCATTGTGGCAGGATTACAATGATTCATGATGGTAGCAAGAATGTCTTGAACATCTTTGAAGCCTACACCACTGGCATCCAAATAATGACGGAATATGTTGAGTTCTTCGAGGCGGTTTCTTGGTGAAAGGTGCTGTATGAGAGCAATGGCCGAGGGTAGTTGGGTTGGACACATCACCAATTTTTGGAGTGACCTAAACGAACTTCCGATGGGAATTATGGGGGTATTTCCAGGCGTATAGGAAGGTGCAAGGGGGCCCTGGGAGCTCAGGTAGAGCGACGAAAGTTGAGGTAGATTGGCGAGTGCCCGGATTGAATGGGTGGAGATGCTCGTCGTAGAGAAGAAGTTTAGATCATCCCAGGAGTAGGACGATATGAAATGGTGCGCAAAGAGATCGTCTGGCGTCGTCTCGATGTCCAGTTTTAATCTCCTGACTCCGAGCCGGCGATTAGCAGTCGCGAATAAGGCGGATTTCAAGAGGGGTGGCAAAGGAGCGGTGGTCGGAGAGATTGAAAGCTCCGATAAACCACTACCAATAAACACCGAAATGAAGGACGCCGCCAAGTCAAATGATTGCGGGTCGAGACGCCGAAGGAACGAGTCGGGCGCTGGCCAGCTCAGCGTCACGACCCTTGGGCAGAGAGCGCCTGGTCGATAGTCAGTTGCAATATGCAATCCCTGAAGGACATCGGCGGATAGAACGGGCTTTCTGTTGTCGTCAGAATGCCATATTGTGGAAAGGAGAGTTGCAATATGTCGAATCCGTGGGGCGTAGACCTTCAGGTATCTTTCGAGGTCTTGTGGTACGACTTCTCGCGTTAGGTGCTGCGAGTCGCATCAGCGGAGAGTAATTGCAAAGAATTTGAACTAACTTACATAGACAAGGCCATTTTCTTCTTCGCTGGCCTCGAGCAGGTCCACCGGCAAACAGCAGATGAGCGGCTTGAATGAGGTGATATACCTCCAGAGGACATCGAGAGCGGGTTCCGTCAACCCGCGAGAGGATAACGCCAGCGAGAGTAGATCCCTGTTATCCATGAAGTTGCATACGAGGGGCATGTGCTCCGGGAGGATTTGGAGCATGATGGTAGTGGTTGCCAACCAAGAAGGAAAGTACACTGGCAGTCGCAGCCTGAGCCACATCATCATCGCGTTGTGCCAGGCCTGGGGTTAGGGTTCTACAAGCGCCCGGGTCGATCTCCTCGGAGTTGAGGCTCTCCTGACGAAAACAAAAAGCATTCCAGAAGACACTTAGGGGACGTTTTAGAGGAGGTTCAGCCTCTCAAGCCGGACCCTCCGACCAGATGAAAGATCAGGAGGTTCTTGTTCCATACGGAAGGGCAAAATGTGAGGAGAATTGGTTGGAATTAGGCCACATAGATAGCATATATGCTTCGAAGTGACGCAGAAATATCCGGGTGGTAGGACCTTGAAAGGGGAATACTTCTGTGAGTCCTCATGAAGGAGTTGGATTGCTCAGAGCGTTACGAATATCTTGAATTGGGAAAGATAGCGCCTCGAAATGGGTTGGAAAGCACGATGCTAGAGATTGCACATTCTTAGACCTACGCCTCTTCTTTATCAAGATGAATGTGCAAAAGATAGAGGGGGTACTACAGGAAGTTGTGGGAGGAACGAACCCAGACATCATAAACTGTACAGTCGCTGATGGGTTCTTTTCTCGCTCGTCGCGGTTGCTCTCCTATTCTCAAACCTGGACCTATTGGCTCACTCCTCGGCTTCGAAAGCTCTTTAAGTGCTCCCTAATAGCAGACTCATGAGATGAGAGCCCTCGGAAGCGAAGCATGGATTCGGCGACCGTGTCTTGTTGGCCCTGGATTCGGCGGCGACCGTGACTATATGCGGCTGAATTTATCACAGGCAAGTCCCAGTTCTTGGTGATTACTAGATGGCGCACATATTTATCTCTTCGAAGCCTTGGAGCTGGAGCTCTGGAGTGCAAACGTATCTCCAAATTACTTGCCTCAGGCGCCCTCTTTGCATGAGCGTTTTCAAATGAAAGCCACGACAAGGACACCAACACCCCATCTTATCTAATGCGAACGATGCTTTCCTTCTGGTTTATCAGGCACTCTACTCTCTTCTACTTAGTGCGAAGGATCGTCCAAAACGCGGCTCTCAGCTCAAGGCCGGGTGGTATGCTTTCCCGTTCCGCATCGCAGAGGATCATCATTATCAAGGGGCGCCGATTCGCTTTTAACGGGACTCCCCTCCGTAGAGTTGTCCTCATGTGCAACGCCCCTTTGGTAAGGGTCGTTCAGCGCTCTCAGATTCGTCCCCCTTGAAGAGGCAACTCACTAGAGATCTAGATCAAGACAGTGGTTTCGCAGGAAATGGTATTGGCCTCCCATTCATTTGCCATTCATACGGACCGATCGATGCAGCGAACGACAGTCCCGGAAGAATACTCTTCTCGTCGCTTGGTTCTGACGCGATGGCTCACTACTCGCATCGTTGACCGAGTCCTTCGCAAGTGATCTTGTTCCCGAGGCAGCAAAGCAGGATTGGACGCCCAATCATCGGGACTTGGGTGCTTTGGAATGAGGTTAATATGACGCTTCAAAAGGCCAGTACAACCTTCGAAACGTACTCAGGCAGACATAAATTAACCCTACTTCTCCATATGCTGAAAAGCCACCTCTCACAGCCTGTTTGCGAACTTGGCTCGAATCCAAGCGTTGTACTGTCAGATAATTAGCCGCCGCCACGCGGTCAAGCGACGTCATCACCGCGTGAAAGGTTAGGGTTGGCGCATTGGCATATGGTTTCTGCGTGACTTGTAATATTCTATCCAGTTTTTGCGATGCTATCGAGATACGGATTATCTGCTCGTCTTCTGCCGTCACGATATCGCCCAATGTCGTCCTCCGCACTCGTCCTCCCCTTTGAACCCAGCGGATCCAGCAAGAACGTCGCTGGTGTCGACCCTGCACAGCTCTTCTCCCTCGTCCCCTCAGGCGAGAAGGCGCCCAAGACCGGCACCACCAAGACCTTCTACAATACCCCCGAGGGAAAGACCACCTCCATCACCTCGCTCGGAGAGGGTTTCGCCAACAAGCCCGCGGATGTGAAGCGCGAGCTGGTCAGGAAGAGTGTTGGCAGCGCTGTCAAGGAGCTCAAGACCCACGAGGGGGTCACCGAGGCCCAGATCGACGCCTCCGCCGACCCCCATGCTGCTGCAGTTGCTGCGTACCTTGCGCAGTACAAGTTCACACTCAAGACCTCGCCCCAGCCCTCGCCGTTCGACCCCAGGAGCAAGGAGCCTGTCGCTGACAAGATCAAGTTCTCCCCCGTCGAGGCATCGGTCGACTGGGACCGTGGTGTGGTGTACGCCCAGGCTCAGAACCTTGCGCGCACGCTCATGGAGTATCCTGCAAACATGATGACACCAACCATCTTTACCGAGCGTGTCAAGAAGGAGTTTGAGGGTGTGCCCAACGTCGAGATCATCGTGCGTGACGAGGCCTGGGCAGAGGAGAAGGGCATGGTGAGTGGAACGACTTTTGGTGGGGATGGCTTCTCATTTCTCCGCAAAGAACACCTTCCTTTCGGTCACCCACGGCACCTCCGAGCCCGCCAAGTTCCTCGAGATCCACTACAAGGGTGCCGCGGACAAGGATGCGCAGCCCCTCGCCTTCGTCGGCAAGGGTATCACCTTTGACTCTGGAGGAATCAGCTTGAAGCCCGGTGCTGGCATGAAGCTCATGCGTGGCGACATGGGTGGTGCTGCCACCGTCGTCTCTGCTGCTCTGGCCATCGCCAAGCTCCAGATTCCGTGAGTACCCTGACTCGCCCTGCATAGTCCATGCTCACTCGCTTCCAGCATCAACCTCATCACCACGACCCCTCTCACCGAGAACATGCCCGGCCCCAGTGCGACGAAGCCCGGCGACATCATCTACGCCATGAACGGCAAGTCCATCGAAGTCGACAACACCGACGCCGAGGGCCGGCTCGTCCTCTCCGACGCCATATACTATACCTCGACCACCTTCAAGCCGCACACGCTCATTGATGTCGCCACGCTCACCGGCGCCTGCGTCATCGCCCTCGGGGAGATCTTCTCGGGGGTGTTCTCTTCCAACGACGAGCTCTGGCAGAAGCTGGATGAGGCAGGTAAGACGGAGCATGATAGGTTCTGGAGGTTGCCGCTTGATGAGGAGTATGGGCCACAGATTTACTCGAGCAATGCGGATTTGCAGAATACGGGTGGGAGGCCTGCAGGGAGCGCGACTGCGGCCCTGTTCCTTAAGCCGTTCGTTGCTGGACTTGAGGGTGAGGAGCCTTCCATCAAGTGGGCTCATCTCGATATCGCGGGTTCGATGGAGGCTACGAGGCCGTCGCCTTACCAGGACAAGGGCATGACTGGTAGGCCCGTTCGGTGAGTATCCTATCTATCTTTGCTGCACAAGGCTCGTTCCTGACATCTTTATAGCGCTCTCATCGAGTTCGCTCGCCGCCTTTCTAACTAAGGGCTTGACGGTAGTTGACGAGTCGATGGATCCTGCTGATCTTGATAGCATCGCGAAACTAAACTGGACACTCGAAATCTTCCACAGATGTGTATTTGTAGGGCATCCGTTAATGCGATTCATTCGTTGCATGATAAGTTTTGAGGATTTTATTGAACACTGTTCTAACTACGCATAGCCTGTTCAGGTCGGATTTGTTATCGTGTTGGCACCCTTCTCCCCTCCAGTTGAGAGAATGGCTTCGGAGTCCCGTTCAACGGCTCGATGCGCGTTTTGTACCAATCGTCTGCCGGTTGCACCGCCCTCCATATCGCCGCTATAGGAAGGTCGAATTCCGGTAAGGGCATATTCTGGTGCAGCCGATCGAGAGCTTATTCTAAGTTTAGTATTGCATGTGCGAGGCTTATATCACGTTCCGGTGGCTGCCACGCGTACATCGTTACGGTTTTCACTTCGACGTCCACCATCCACTCCCTCGTCATTCAGCCCTTCATAACCAATCTCCAGCATCGGCGATATTGGAACTTTCGACAGAGTTTTGTCTTCCAAACGTGGACATGGACCACTGTCTCCGAATTCCTGAAGTCGTCAGCGTCATCTGCGATGGCCTGGACGGCGAAAGCGCGTGCTCCATGGCCCTTACCGCAAAGCAATTTGTAGAGCCCGCCCTAGACGTTCGCTGGCGAAATCTCACGTCGCTCGCCCAAATCATCTTCTCCTTGCCAGCGGATCTATGGAAGGTGGAGGAAAGGCCACCGCCACCGGACCCTGAGCCAGGAAGGCCCACCTTAATCGTCGTACGCCTCGTAGTTCGGGATTGCAACTGCATTCTCTAAGCTCATTCATCTTTCGTAACAGGTCCCTCAGAGAGCGATAACACCGTCGGACCTGGACAGATATCTCAGCTTCTACGCTCCTCGGATTCGCTCTATCAAACCCCCTCTCCCGGCCTGGCGTCAAGGCTTCACCTGGATTTCCAGCCAGGCGTTACAGGCATTACAACTCTCCACGGACTTCCAGCCCGGCGTTCTTTCCCCGCTTCTTGAGGAATTTGATTGGACGAACTTGATGTCCGCCGCCTTGTTCGACCTGGAGGGCTATGTCGGGAAGGATTTCATGGAGGGTGCATCGCCTTGCATGTCTCTGTTTCTGGGCCCGAACCTCAAGCACATTGAATTCTCAACGTTCTACGACAACCCCATTCACCTGACCGCCATTCGGTCTACAGCTGAGAAGCTCCCCCAGTTGCAAAGCGTGTCCATCGCTCTTGGAAACGTAGCGAATTCAAACGCCTCCAGGTTCATCCACACCTACTTGCACAGTGCATCCTCCTGGGACTTCTTAGAGGCTCTGGATATCCACGTCGACCTTCCCAACACATTTCTTCCGTATCTCCCTCACCCTGCCACTTTCCGCACCATTGCAACTCTACCGCGGCTCAAGAAGTTGGCGATACAAGGCCTTAGGAATATCGCCCCCATCCCCACATCCTGGGACGTCAACTCTTCGGGTTTCTTTTCAACCCTTACCGAACTCGAGCTGGGTACGGCGAAGCTGGCGGACATCATCGCCATTCTGCAACTCTTGCCTGCGAGCCATGGGCTGACGTCTCTTACTCTTGATGTTATGTGGTCGCCTTCCCTCGATGACCTCAAGCTCGCCATCGACACCATACTAGCTCGTTGTGATCCTTTGGTGCTGCAGACCTTGGAGTTGCGTGTCGACATGTTCGGCTCTAACGCCGTAGAATCGCTAGATATGGATGAAGAAGGAGGCCTGGATATCTCGCCGTTGTTCGTCTTCCATAACCTGACCAAGTTGATCATGTTCGTCACTTGGAACATTCGGCTAACTCCAGAGTTACTTGGTCAATTTCCTGCGGCTTGGCCATCGGTGGAGGACCTGGAGTTCTATTCCATCGCCACCAGCACCCGGGTGCCTCCCATCAACCACCTACACGTTCTAAACCTGGTTCACGATCTTCCTCGCCTCAAAAGCCTGGAAATACGTTTCGATGCGACGAAGGTGTTAGGAGACGAGGTCGTCGCGGGAGCGCCCTTCCCCCTGAAACACCTTGGGGTGGGCGATTCTCCGATATCTTCCCCGTCGAAGGTTCTACGCTTTCTGAAGGCCAACCTTCCCCTGATCGAGCCGCCGAACATCAATTGGGTCATGGGGTGGGATACACCGGTTCACAGGAAGCGCTGGGAGTCGGTTAGGCGAAGCATGGGCAGTAGATACTAGTGTCGGATCGCGTTTGGTCAGGAGGTTGGTTGGCATGATGTCTCTTGATTACCCACATACCTCTATACTTCCGGCGTCTATCCGTGAAATACTGTACTCTCTCCATTTTAGCCATTGACGATGTACAGATGGATGAATGAATCGTTGAGGCTGCGTCCAACCTCTCGCTACAGGAACCGGGGATCGGAGCTTTGGACGAATACAAATCGTCGCGGGAGTAGACTGTTATATTAGATTGTATAACCCCGAACAAAGCCTGGGCTTCTTCAGCGAGAGGTTATGAGGAGCAGCACTCAGGGACTGGACACATTGGCACCCATGTGCACAAATATGCCGCGCAATGATCCGGTGCGGTTGTTACCCTCACGTTGTCCTGAACCATCACAGCATCTCCCAAGTTGGATTCCCGGCTTCCTCCCACCCAAGCGACGCTATGCACCAATGCCTGCGAGTTGAAGAGGTAGTCACTCGTATATGCGATGAATTCAACAGGTCTTCGGCTCTGGCCATGGGTCTGACGAAGAAGGCCTTCTTCGAACCGGCGATGGACCGGTGTTGGCGGGATCTCACCTCGTTTCGACCATTGGTCGCTTGTTTACCGGAGGACTTGCTTGAGGAGGAGCCGGTGGAGCAGGGTTCTAACAGGCCGCCAAGGATGATGGTAAGATATGAATAGTTTCATGCCACTTCGTCCCTCAGGCTGATGACCCTTGTGAGTAGCAACTGCGGAGGATGGTGTCCATGTCGGATCTGCAAAGATACATCGACATCTACGCCCGGCGGGTCCGCTCTTTTCGACCGCATCCGCATGACGAAGCTAAACATTGGCTCTCCAACGAAGCTCTTCGAGCCATCCAATTGGTCACAGGTTCGCAACCTGGAGCGCTGACCCCACTCCTCAAAACATTTCACATGACAACTCCAGGCAAGTATCGGTGGCACTTGCATCACAGCTTCGCGAACCAACTCGCTCCCTGTATGGGCTTGTTCATCGGGCCCCACGTCGAAAACCTCCAATTCACGGTTTTGGGGGACTGCTATCTTTACTGCAACGCGATTAAATCGTTTACCGACTCGACCAACTTGAAGCGGCTGACGATATATGCCGACGGTGAAGACTTCGTTCAAGACTACTTGACAACCTATTCATGGGGCCACCTCCAAGAAATCACCTTATGTTCTGGCCCGTGCGAACTGAGAGCAACGGGTGCCCTCATGCGGCACTTGTCTTCCCTCCCACTGCTCACCAAACTCGACATGACGAGGATTGATTTGTCGCAGCTGCGGGAGGATCAGGCCTTCTCTTTGAGTGGGGACTGTTTTCCTTCTCTCCGCCATCTTAGGCTCGCCATACTACCCGTTCCTCGGATCCTACAATGCCTACCCCCTACCAATCAGGTTGCCTGTTTGGAATATCACTCGGTCAACGAAGTCGAAGACATCATCGCTGCCATCGGCACACATTGCAACCCTCTAGCCCTCAAAGCCTTGGAGATAAAGGAGCCCAAAGTCATTTGGCCCCTTTTCCAAGAGGACTCCCGTGACGAGGGTTTGGATCCTCAGCACAGCGAAATCAGCATCGAACCACTACTCAAATTTCGCCTGCAATACGTGGACCTCCATGTTTCGAAGCCGATACAAGTAACCCCGTCACAAGTGGAGCGTTTGAGTACGACATGGCAATCCGTTAAGCATATTCACCTGTACTCCCTCTGGACGACTACCAGCAATCCCCTCATCGACCACTCTCACATTCTTGCAATTGCAAACAGCTGCAAATCACTTGTTCACCTTGGACTCCGCTTCGACGCGAGCAGGATCACATCTGAGACGACGGTCACAACTCCCGGTCACCGTCGACTGCGTAAACTTTATGTTGGAGATTCGCCAATTTATTCGCCTTCCGCCGTCCGAGGGTTCCTCAACGCTGCCTTCCCGTCTCTCAAAGATATTCGATACCGTTCAGGCTGCAACTGGAACATTCCGATTTTCAAAGACCGTTGGAAGGACCTCTGTGGTGATGACTACACGAGAACATCTTGGGCACAGTGACCGTTGTTCGCGTTCGAAATTTGACTTTGGATTTGAAAGTGTTAATATGGGCTACGAGTGTATCAATCATGAGAGGTGGGGGACGGTCAGTATGCTGCTGAAGGAAGATCGAGGTGCGTAGCAATCGGGGCCGTAGCAGACGCGGGCGGTCGATACCCGTCTTTCGGAGGCACTGGATGGGTGCTCCAGGACGTTTCCCTCGCACCTCCCCGAGGCGAAATGGTTCCGGATCCCTGAGTGAATGCACCGGGAGTGTAATAAACGGCTGGACCCCTCGAGTTGGATGCCGTTTTCCGTTTAATCATGTAACTGAGAGTACTGCGTTGACTTCTTTTCGCATTTGACTGTCTCGAGACCAACGGGCACCAGAACTGGGATCCTCGGACCAGGCTGCCTGCGGACCCAGATGGGTTCGTGAGTGATGGCAACTGGTCATCAAATAAGCGCTCGCAGGATCAACGAATGCCCGCTCTCATTCTGCTCCTAAACCACCACCATGGACCACTGCCTGAAAATACCTGAAGTCATCCGCCTTATATGTGATGGGATCGACAGTGACAGCGCATACTCCATGTCCTTGGTCGCCAGGCGCTTCGTCGAGCCGGCACTGGACATTCGCTGGCAAATGTTGCCGTGCCTCATGCCTATCATCTGGTGCTTGCCAGATGATCTTTGGGCTATAAAGAGGAAAGACGATGTTCCGAGCAGTGGGTCAGCGAAATTTGTGGTGAGATCCCAGCATTCAAATTGTGCCATTGAACAACATCCTCACTTTGCTGCTACTAGGTCCTGCGCAGAGCAGCTACACCAGCGGATCTCAAGAGATACCTGGATGTTTACGCTCGAAGAATCCGCACAATCGATGGCTATAATACTGACGTATTGGTCTCATCGCAAGTTCTTCAAGCCCTCCAAGTCGCAACAAATTTCAAGCCTGGGGTCCTGTCGCCTTCCCTTGAAAGATTCTATACCACGACTGTGAAACCGGAATCGTCGGAAGGAACCATGGGAAACGAATATTCCGCCAGTATTGGGTCTACCATTTGGCTCTTTATGCACTCAAAAATAACGGCTTTCAGCATCTCGGCATCGTCGTCGGACCCGCTCTATTTGACCTCAATCCATTTGACCGCTACGCGCCTTCTGGGATTGAGGGAATTGACAATTTCAATCGGTTATGAATCCCTGGAGGACCCTTTCGTCGACCGCTACTTGAGATCATCCTCTTGGGACCAACTCGAAGACCTCCACATCCACGTGGATTGTGGGGACAATTTCTCGTACCTCGAACCAGCCACAATCCAGCACTTGGCCCGGCTCCCTCGCTTGAAAGAGCTGGCTCTGCATGACATGACGGAAGTCCCGTCTCACCATAGACTCGGACTTGGCGGGACCACGCCGTCACTAGAACCCTCGGCGTACCCCTTCCCATCGCTCACCATTCTCTCTCTAAACGCCCTCGTACCCTCCGAGATCATCGCCTTCCTGGGATACCTCCCTCCCAAAAGCAAGCTAACCTCTCTTGTTTGTGATACTCTCAACGAAGACTCCAACGAAGATACGCAAACCATCATCAATATGGCTCATGACCTATGCGACCACCACACGTTAAGGATGTTCACATTGAAAGTAAATGAATTTGGAGGAGAAGACGACGAAACGGTCGAACTAGACGAAGATGGTGGTCTCAATATCGAGCCCCTGCTCGCATTCAACAAGCTCCAAAGCCTGGACATCGTAGTCACTGGCGGATATCGTATCACGCCCGACATTGCTGCACAAATCCCAACCGCTTGGCCAGCATTGGAAATGATGATCTTTCAATCCACATTCCCAATGACCCAAATACCCGCAATCGACCACACGCATCTTCTCGCTCTCGTCCACGGTCTCCCGCTCCTCAGACACCTAGGGATCCGCTTTAATGGCACCAAGATATCGGGTCATGAACTAGCTGCGGGCGCTCCACTTGCGCTGAAGGGGCTCTACGTAGGAGACTCACCCAAATCCTCACCATCAAAAACTACCTCCTTCATCAAGGCCAACTTCTCATTGCGAAAGCCACCTGGTATACACGCGTGGAAGACATGGAAAATTCGTTTGTGCAGAATCCGGTGGGAAGTTGTCAGGACCTCCGGCGCACCTTGGGTGGGCCCAGACTAGGCGGTATTGTGTAAGCCTTTCCCTTCAGTACCTGGACAACGTCAGGCGCTTAATTCTGCACAGGGAACTTTCGACTCTCGGACGGTCTAGCCATGGTTTCGCGTAGACCACAGACCCTAAGCACCTACAACGCATTGAAGAAAAATATCGACACCTGGCACTCAATCCGATTCTGACAGTTCCTTTCCTTGTTGATTATTTCGCCTGCGGTACATGTAGAATCGGCGTCCGAGGTGACGTTGAATAGCAACAAAGAATCCATTGTACAATGACATTAGGTCCAGCCCGATTCCAGAGAGGAGCCCCGAGACGGCTCTACCTTACGCCTGCGCCTGTCACGGGTTGGGCTGTGGTCGTTACTATAGAAATTTTATGCTCTATGGTGAAACGAATAGTTTTATGTACCGCTGGCAGAATCTAGTAAACTTTACACGAAAAGGTTAAGGCACTTCCAATACTATCATCGTGTGTAGCCTTCTCTAAGTCCCCATTTTTTCATAGACCTTGGACGATGGATCAGTACCCTGAGAACGCGTTGATTGAATAGGCGCTGGCATCATCGGAGAGTGAAATTATCTCTTGCTCTTCAACCACCACCATGGATCACTGTCTGCGAATCCCCGAAGTCGTTCGCATTGTTTGCGATGAATTATATGGAAAGGACGCGTACTCGATGGCTCTGGTCGCTAGGCGTTTCGTCGAGCCAGCGCTGGATGCCCGTTGGCGAATACTGTACTCTTTTGTTCCCATTGTCAAGTGTTTGCCCGACGATTCATGGACTGTGGAAGACGGACCCGTCAATCCCCGCCGCGGTTATCGACCCAGAATCATTGTAAGGTAGTATAACCCCAACGACATCAATACTGCCTGACTCTGATCCTTTAGGTCCTGCAAAGAAGCCTTGTGGCCTCGGATATACAGAGATATTTGGGCCGTTACGCACGACGAATTCGCTCCATACGGCCGGCATACCCTCCCTTCCGCTTACCATTCACATGGGTCTCTACCCAAGTGTTACAGGCACTTCAAGTCATAACGAACTTTCGACCTGGGGCCCTCTCGCCAGGGCTCAAGAAATTCACCTGGAGTAACCTGGCGCCCAGCGAGCTGGAGTGGATCATTGGTTTGACCCAACACTCCACCGGCTTCCCACCTTGCATGTCGCTATTCATCGGCTCCTCCCTGAAATCGGTCACAGTGCCGCTCCATCGCGACGAAGGTCCCCTCTACCTAACCATGCTCCAATCCTCATCTCATCTCCCGAATTTGAAGAAGCTGGTACTGGGGCTTGGACGCAGCGACGGAGAACGATGTGCCTCTATGCTTCACCAATATCTTCAAGGTTCTCGCTGGGAGTTCCTCGAAGATTTAAACATCTACGCTACGGCACAAGCGTTAAGCTCATGCCTTCGTCCATCTACGATCCACCTTCTCGCAGCAATGCCGCGACTCAGATGCCTGACCCTCAATTCGATTTGCGGAGCCCCCCCAACGCCCCAAAGCCACGGTTTATTCGGGTTCCCTTGCCTCCGCGTCCTGAAGCTATGGACCGAAACCTTATCAGACAGCATCACCATCCTGCGGCATCTGCCTCCCGGCAACAACCTGGCAGAATTCAACAGTCAAGTGGGCATGGATGCCGATGACAATAGCACTCAAGCTGCCCTTGACACGGTCAGACATCACTGCAACCCTCTTACCTTCAAGGCTCTCGAGATATCTATCGACGACTACGAAGATGTCGAAGAGCCGCTCGACCTTGACGAATCAAAGGGGCTGGACATCTCGCCTCTCCTTGGATTCCACAAATTAACTAATTTGGTCTTACAGAACGTCGGGCGCATCAGGTTAACCCCCGACCTCATCACCCAAATTCCCCCTGCTTGGCCCAACATGAAATGCCTGACCCTCCACCCTGCCCTCCCCAGCGGCCAAATGCCCTTCATAAACCACTCACACTTCTTGGCACTGCTTCAAGGCCTCCCACGGCTCGAACGCCTCTCCCTGCGTTTCGACGCCACTAGGTTAGCGGGCGATGAGTTAGCTCCCGCCGCTCCTTTTCCCCTCAAAACCCTCGATGTCGGCGACTCCCCCATATCCTCCCCATCCCGAACGTTGAAATTCCTCAAGTCCAACCTTACATTAAGCGGTCCACCCGCGATCAACAACTCTACCGAGTGGCAGATGCCCCTGTACCGGAAGCGTTGGATGGAAGTGGAGTCAGCCTGGTAGGCTCTCGGGTGACCCAACGCATTGAGCCATCGAATCGGTGCATCAGTGTATGGTCAGTGCTATGAAGAACCTCTTGGTCACCCACGATTGAAGGATGATCGGATGTAGCCGGCGCCCTAGCCATTCGGTATCGTCAAGGGAGACAGGAAGTGGACGGACGTGGGCCTCGTTCTACCATGAATACCCTCCAATCTCTGATTTGAGTCCGTCGCACACAGATTGAATCTTTGACCGTACACATATATGCACTAGTGTAGCTCCATCATTTCTTGTTTCCTGTCAAATCCACGCGTTATCTCCTCGTTCTTCGTCGTTTTGAGGTTGGCTTGACGTTGCCCATGATAGGGCGGACGATGCCACGCCTGCGTGATAAAATAGGCGCTGGCATCATCGGAGAGCGAAATCGCTTCTTGTCTTTCGACCACCACCATGGATCACTGTCTACGGATCCCCGAAGTCGTTCGCATTGTCTGCGATGGGTTATATGGAAAGGACGCGTACTCGATGGCTCTTGTAGCTAGGCGCTTCGTCGAGCCAGCGCTGGATGTCCGTTGGCGAACGCTGTACTCCTTTGTTCCCATTGTCAAGTGTTTGCCCGACGATTTGTGGACCGTGGAAAAAGGCCCCCTACCAAAGGGTGGTGAAAAGCAGTCGAATAATATAGTATGTTTCTTGGTCTATGATATGACGCTACAGTCGCCTCACCCCTTCGACTTTTCAGGTCCTTCGAAGGTGCCTCGTGCGATCCGACCTCCAGAGATATTTGGACCATTATGCTCATCGAATTCGCTCGATACAGCCAGCCTTCCATGGTTATGGCTGCACGTGGGTCTCTAGCCAAATGCTACTTGCGTTTCAAGTGGTGACCGGCTTTCAAGCAGGTGCCTTGTCGCCTCAGCTGGAGCATCTTACCTGGATGCACTGCGGACTGGAAGATTGTGTTGGCCTCCAAGCCATAGCCAGTATTCACCCCTGCATGTCCCAGTTCATTGGTCCTGGCCTGAAGTCCATTGACATAGCGTTTCATTACGATGAAGACCCTCTTTACGTGACCACCCTCCAATCCATTCCACAGTTGGTCCCTCATTTGAAGGAACTGTCCCTGCACCTTGGATATCCCGACATAGCAGCGAACATCACAACCCTTCAACAGTACCTACAGGCATCTCCCTGGGAACATCTAGAGTCGCTCACCATCACCTCCCCTGAAGATTGTCCTCCCCCACACTTTCCCTCATCTGTGATTCGCCTCCTCTCAACACTGCCGCGACTCCGGAAACTGGATCTCCAATACCCGGTAGTGCCCTCCCCCGAACCGGACGATCCTCCTCCATCAGGATTTCACTCCCTCGCCGTCCTCCAGTTATTGGCGCCAAACCTACCGGACTTCATTCACTTTCTCCAACATTTACCTCCCAACAACGTGCTGATGGATGTCAGATGCGAAGTGGAGCTAGACCCTTATGCCAGTAGTGAGAGTCTCCAACTTGCCATCAACACCGTCGGAAACCATTGCCATCATCTTGCCTTGAAGAAGTTGGTATTGAAGGTCAACGAGCCCGACGAGAACGGTGGCGAACAACTCGACTTGGACGAATGGGAAGGGTTGGATATTTCGCCCCTGCTTCCGTTCAACAAATTGGCCCATCTATGGATAATGATCACCAGCCCCATCCAGTTGACCCCCGACCTCGTCCAGCAATTCCCCATCGCTTGGCCGCTCATGACGGAGCTGTCTCTCGAGTCCATGTTTACCAACAGCCGAATACCCTTGATCAATCACGCCCACTTCTTAGCCCTTCTACAAGGTCTACCACGACTTGAATACTTAACGCTGCGTTTCGACGCAACGAGGATCAAAGGCGACGAAGTCGCCACCGGTGCTCCTTTCCAGCAGCTGAAGATCCTTGACGTCGGCGATTCACCTTTGTCTTCCCCCTCGCGAGTGGTGAAATTCTTCAAGGCCAACCTATCGTTAAGGGAGAGCCCCAGGATCAACGAATTTGAAGATTGGAAAATCCAACTGTACTACGACCGTTGGATGGCAGTGGGAGCCTCGTGGTAGGGGCGCTATCAACGAGTGTTGGGACTGGAAAATTAACTATAACAGGAGCGGTGGATGGTCGCGGTAGTGGCAACCTTCGGCGAGGACAAGAACGCAAGGCAGGGTCACCCTGCGTCATTTATCCATGCAGGAATGGATATGCACCTCGCTCACCGAAAGACGCCACGCTGCGACCTGAGGTCTGAGCCCTGGTTATTCCGGGTTGCGGAGTCGCATGAGGAGGTGCTGTGGACGATGGGGAGGTGCTCTACCTTTCGAAATAATATCTAGCATCATCACCAAAACGTATTTTGAGAATCTTCAGTCTGGAATAAAGGAGCTGAACACCGATGTGAAGCAGGAGTTTTCATAGCCATAAGATGCCGCCGTTGGGCACACAGAATAACACAGCTACCATGGAAGGAGCCAGGCATTCCCGTGGAGCGTGGAGAGGCGATCTACGCGATGGGTCCGGGACCCGAACTTTGTGCTCATGTCGAGTCCTGGGTGTGCACGGGGCCCTAATAATGGTCCTGAGGATTTTAAACTTCATAGCCCATGAGCCCAAGGTCAGAGTGGTGTATAGTATATTACACTCACCTCATCACGGTCAAGGTAGGACAACGCCTTTTCCTCGAGCCTCCTCCCGTTCTTTGAATTTCTTCTGCGACTCCTGCTGCTTGACAGCCGCCTTGATCTGGCGCTGCCTCTTCCTGCGCCCACTGCCCCGCTTGGGGCCGTCGATCTTGACAACCTCGGTCATGCGCTTCTTGCGCTTCGCGGCCTGCTCAGCGTTGACCTTCTCGCGCTTCTTGTCGCGCTTGCGCAGGGTCGACATCGCGGATTTGAGGAATGAACCATATGCCGCGTAGAATTTGTTGAGTTCGCCAGAGACGACCTACGAAACCAAGGGCAAGATGAGGTATGAAATCAGGGGGACGAGTGTGAGTACACACCTTGGTCGAAAAGTTGCTCTTGCCGCCATCCGTAACCTTCACAATACAAGGATACTCCTGCGAGTCGTCTGACCCTCCATCTTTCTGAGCCATCGAGGCATCCTCGCCATCATGAGTGACTGTGAAGAGCTGGACATTAGATCGTCGCTCCAATACGATGAGCACCGCGTACGTCGCTTATGCGTAATCCATACCGAGCCCTTCTCCTTCGACGCTTCGAACAAAGCTGCGAGCTGCCTCAGAAACTGAAGGAATAGGTCAGCTCGACGTCGAAGACGATGTCGAGGCACGTACGGTATCGTGGTCGACGAGCTGCATTTCGTCGCCGGCCACAGCGATCAGGGCACACTCAATAGAGGGACTTAGCAATTACCTAATACCAGCCAATCAAAAATATTCAATTTTCTATTACAAATTCTGACGCCGCTGTGGCGGGGTCACGGATGGAGATTGCTAAGGAGCACGACACTGTAGAACCTTTATCTCTCTCCGTTCTACATAAAAGGTCCTGGGGCGGCGATATGTCGAGGCTCTATCTTTATTCTACCCCACCATGCTTGACTACCCACCACCCACGAAGGGGGCGTCCTTGATTCTCGCTTTTCGACCCCAGAAGGTCCTGATTCTGGGATCTGGATCACTCGCAGCTTCTCGGGCGTTTGCTGCACTCGAGGCGGACTCGGAGGTCCACATTCTCGCCCATGGTGGCCTGGAACTTGCTTGCGACGAGCTCAAATGGCGGTCGTCGCAAGGCCAAGTCGTATTCTCCAACTGGAGTTCACCAGAACGCGACTCTGAACTCTCTGGGTTGACCAAATTCTTGGACGACACCCCCGGGATCTCTCTAGCTTGCATTACCGACACTGCGATTCGCCCACATCGAAGAAGCAGGGAGT
This sequence comes from Coprinellus micaceus, assembly GCA_951394405.1. NCBI lineage: Eukaryota > Fungi > Basidiomycota > Agaricomycetes > Agaricales > Psathyrellaceae > Coprinellus > Coprinellus micaceus. The sequence continues at coordinate 4,570,798 of OX596335.1, read as the reverse complement.
CCTGTGAAGAGCTTTACTGCCTTCTCAGATCCCGAAATATCCAAGTCAATACGACCGATATACCCGAACTCTGCGACTTCACATTCACTTCCACACAGAGACTAGTGGATCCCGCTTCCCGCACACCATCTTCCCTACAGATTGGCGTCACTACGAATGGTCAGGGGTGCCGCTTATCGTCGCGGATAAGGAGAGATATCGTATCTAAGCTCCCTTCGGCCGCGGTATCAGCGGTACTGAATGTCGGGCGCTTGCGGTCACTTGCGAAGGAGAAGGCGTTCGGGTGCAAAGCCCCTGAGGACCTTGCTTTGGTGGAAGACGATGGGCAGGACGAGATTGAGGAAGATTCTGCAGTTACGACCCCTAATCGCCCCGTCCCGACACGATCGACAACGGAATCTGAAACGGAGAGCGCACGACGACGGATGAAGTGGGTGGCCCAGGTTAGCGAGTACTGGCCCTTATCCAAGCTCGCTGCACTCTCCGAAAACGACATGTCAGAACTATTGGAAGGCGAAGTACCCGAAACTCCCCTCACACAATCCCTCATGGACCTCAACCTCTCACCATCTGTCGTCCACTCCCTCCCCGGCTCGAAACGAGGCAGAATTTTCCTCGTTGGATCCGGACCAGGTCTCCCATCCCTTCTTACCCAAGCCACACATACCGTCCTCACCCGCCTCGCCGACTTGGTCTTGTCTGACAAGCTGGTACCAGACGCCGTCCTCGCTCTCATCCCCAAGGGCGTGGAAGTGCGGATAGCGAAGAAATTCCCTGGAAATGCCGAAGGAGCTCAGCAGGAGATGATGGAGGCGGGAATTGAAGCGGCCAACCGTGGTCTCACTGTCGTTCGGGTACGCCTCTCCCCTTTCCTCCAGTCCGCATTCTAACGTTCCTCTTCTCCCCTTTTCAATACTCAGCTCAAGCAAGGGGACCCGGTCGTGTACGGTCGTGCAGGCGAGGAAGTCCTCTACTTCCGCCAGCACGGCTTCGAACCCCTCGTCATCCCCGGCGTCAGCTCCGCCCTCGCTGCCCCAACCTTTGCCAACATCCCCGTCACCCAACGCGGCGCCGCCGAGTCGTTCATCGTCTGCACTGGGGTCGGTCGGCGTGGCAAGGAGATCAAGCTCCCAGCATACGAGCGGGGAAGGACGCTTGTGATCCTTATGGGTGTGGCGAGGTTAGCCCAGGTCGTGGCCTCGTTGACCAACCCCGAGAGCTCAGGGAGGAGGGAAGGCGCAGCGTACCCCGAGAATACGCCAGTGGCGATTGTTGAGCGGGCGTCGATGCCTGATCAGAGGGTGGTAACGTCGACGTTGAAGGATATCGTACAGGCGTTGGAGAGCTCAGGAGAGCAGAGACCCCCAGGGATGATTGTTGTTGGGTGGTCCGTCCTATGTTTGCATGGACGGGGAGACACGACGGTCTTGGAGGAGGGGGCGGAGAAGGACGATGAGAAGAGGGTGGAGAGGTGGTTGAGTGGCGGTGAAGATGGACCTATGCAAAGGTGGAGGGTCGAGGAGGGCATCGACCCAAGTTGGGAGCTGTTGAGTGCGTGAAAGTAAAAGCTGCTCGGACAGTGCTTGGAGGATATGTAGATTAGTTTCATACACGTTCATTTTGCATACCACGGATTTTAGGACCATGAAATGGGGGTCTCCTGATCGAAAAAGATAGAAATGAAATGGGTATCTAATGTACAATGTGATCAGAGTAGTAGTTGGTCATCGCGAATCGTGATAGAGAGACATGCCTTCCTTCCTTTAAACACCAAAACCATTCGGAGCACTCCACCTCCGTGGTGGCGCACTTCAACTTGGATCCATCAAAGTATCCGACCGAAGACTCAGAACGAAAATCGTGCAGACGTGGCCAGTGCCAGGTCAATGAGGTCCCGCCTTCATCGGTCCACGGCAATCTCAGCCACATCCTTCCTCAAAACCTCAAACCTCTGACTCTCCTTCTCCGCCTTCTCAATCGTCTTCGTCAGTTTGTCTTCCCGAGTCTGTAGCCGCTGTTCCATCCCGAGTACCAGTAGCTTGACATTCTCAATATGGGCAAACATAGCCTGCTTCTGGGCTGCAGCCGCTTCCTGGTCCGCCTTGTCCGTTTTCTGTGTCCGCCGGCTTAGTTGTGATGAAGACAGAACTTCTCGCTCCTCAGACTGTGGTGTGTCTTGGCTTCTCCGCCCCCCGGGTGATAGGGAACCGTGGATTCCTGAGAGGGTGGTGGCTGGGTGCAGTGGCGAGCCAGAGATGGTGTTGGAGCGTTGGTGGCGCGCACCAAGCGGTATGGCACTGGTTGGAGCAGGAGGTATGTCCAAAGACGACTGTGAAAGAAACCCTCGCTTCAGACCTGAGCTCTCGTCCAGTCCAAATCCGGCGCACCTGCCAATTGTCCCCTGCGATTTCGCAGAGTTTCCGCTCTAAAAGCTTTTCTCTCTGCTTGGAACTATACCTCCAGTTATCGTCCACTCCGCCATGGGGATTGGATAAATGCGCACCGCTCGAGTTCGGACATGCATCTCTCGTTCTCTCTCTGCGTTCCCTGTAGGATCAAGTCGAGATTCTTGTATTCCTTCTGAATCTCTTGAACTGACTCCAGCGATGGTCGTTGTGCCAATTGGTTTTGCAGAGCCTGTACAACCGCATTCAACTACATTTCAAGAGGCCAACCATTGTCAGATCGCCATTACATAGGATAAGGTTATCGTACGACGAACCCTATCGCATTCCCTGTCCTTCTCGATGAGCTGCTTGCGGAGAACGTCCTCGTCTGACTCGGCTCCTTCTCGCAGCATTCCTAGGTCGTCCGAGGCCAACGCCAGGGAGGGGCGAGCATAATGGCGAACACTTTGAGCTCTCCTCATCGCTGGATGGAACACCCTCGTTGTCGTCGTCGTGGAGCTCCAGAGAACGAGGTGCATACCATTCAAACTCCGACAACGCGAGGCTCGTCACGCGTTTTACACGTGACTTTTGAATCCCGTGACTCGGCTATATCGGGAAACTTCGCCCGAGCCCGCCCAGGCCCGCCCTCCGCTGGCCCGCAGCTGCTTGGTTCAGCGTTGGTTCCGTCCGCAATGAATTGAATCCAGAGAATGAATACGATTTGAATGTATTACATTTTCTAGATCTAGAAGTTCCTGGAGGTACACATTAGATTCCGGGGAAAGATGCCCCTATAACGACATCAGATCACCCTCGTGTTTCTTGCTTCCGAACCGTCACCACCTCGAATCCCTGGTTTCCACCTCCTCGTCCCCCGTTTGAGCCCCTCAAGACTTGGGCTTGGTTTCTATACAAAATCGCTGCACGATACGGCCCAACTCGTGGCGAACCTCGAAGAAACCGGCCAGATCGCGCACTTCGCTCCACAATGGACGAATCACAGATGTTTCCCCCGTCCAAGCTCGGGGAGTACACAGTCATCTCGGACATTGCAGAGGGTACCTTTGGAAAGGTCAAAAGTGCGTGGTGGTCTCTACAGTGTCGAGCCGGGGACTAACCACAACGATTCAGTGGCAATACATACGGTGACGGGCCACAAGGTCGCCATGAAGTACATTTCCAAGGCCGTCATCCAGCGAGAAAAGACCAAGACTCGAGTGCGCCGCGAATTCGAGTATATGAGGACACTGCGGCACCCCCACATCATCAAACTGTGCGTACCAGTCTGCTTCGAGTGGAGTGCGCCTGACCTTGCGCAGATACGAGGTCATCTCGACGCCGACAGACATCATCTTCGTGCTCGAATTCGCCGGGGGCGAGCTCTTCAACTACATCGTGACGCACGGACGGATGCCCGAGCAGCGGGCACGCCGGTTCTTCCAGCAAATCATCTCGGGCATCGAGTACTCGCACCGGCTCAAGATCGTCCATCGCGACTTGAAGCCCGAAAACGTCCTGCTCGACGACGACCTCAACGTCAAGATCGCCGACTTTGGGCTCTCGAACGAGATCAGCGACGGCGACTTCCTTACGACGAGCTGCGGCAGCCCAAATTATGCCGCACCAGAAGTCATCCGCGGGGGCGTGTACGCAGGCCCCGAAATCGACGTCTGGAGCTCGGGTGTGATTCTATATGTGATGTTGCTGGGGCGCCTGCCGTTTGAGGACGACGACGTCCAGGTGCTGTTCCAAAAGATCAGCCGTGAGTTTGCCCATGTTTCTCAAGTCCTCCGCTTCCGCTGACGACTCTCGTTGCAGAGGGCGCCTTCCACCTGCCCAGCTCGCTCTCGCTCGATGCGCGGGATCTCATCTCCAAGATGCTCGTCGTGGACCCCGTGAAGCGGATCACCATCGCCGACATCCTCAAGCACCCCTTCTTCACGACCGACCTCCCGCGGTACCTCACCCCACTGCCCCCGCCCACCGGCCCGGTCATCGGGGCCCTCAGCGCGCTCGTCGTGCCGCCCAAACCCATCGACTTTGAGATAATCGAAGGGCTCGGGCGCATCGAGCCCGACATCGTCGACCAGCTCGCGGGGAGGATGATTGGCGTCTCGAAGGACGAGATCTGGGAGTGCCTGAGACGAGACGACGGCGTGCAGGGCAACGCGGTCAAGGTCGCGTACATGCTGCTACGGGACAAGAACAGGCTGGGCAAAGACCGTGAGTCGTTTCGTCCCTTGGCTGCCCTCCCCCGCTAAAGACTATGCAGTCGCTGAATTTGCAGAGGCAGAGCGCGATGCACAGGAGGCCGCTATGGATGTGCGTACTATTGTCCCCAATATGGCCATACGTGGTATCTTTTGCTATTGGGCTTCTATTCTGACATCATATCGCCTCTGTGTTCTAGCCCCGCAACACCACCCTCTCTCCCACCGCCCTGTCCCCCGCAGGCACCGACCTAATCGAAGCGAACCCTTTCGAAGCCGAGTTCAACGCTGAGTACGACGAGGATGACGAAGACGAACTGGTCGACGAAGAGGACCTCGATTTTTACGCACCTCCACCTGAACAAGAAATCCACCCCAACGCCGCAGCGACTTTCGCCGTACTGAACTCGTCCCTCCCCGAACAGCTGCCGGAGCAGCACCACCTCACCTCCTATGTTTCCGCGAAGCGTTCCGGGCGGAACGCCACGGAGAAGAAGCAGCACCGCACGAAGTGGCACTTTGGTATTAGGAGCAGAAGTCCGCCGATGGAGGTTATGTTGGAAATCTATAGGACGCTGAAGACATTGGGGATGGAGTGGAAGGAGAAGAAGAACCTTGGAGGGCTTGGAGGGCTGAGTTTGAAGGGGAGGAGGGATCCATTCCAAACTGGGGACCGTGGCCGGCCGTCAATTGAGCGTGCAAAAGAGCTCGATGGGGACGGGGGTGTGGACTTGAAGGCTGCAGCTGGGATCTACTTCGTCGAGACCCGGTGTCGTGTCCAGGATGTCGTCGTGCTGATGAACCTTCAACTCTACATGGTGGACTCGATCAACTACTTGGTCGATTTCCACCACAAGAAGAGTTACAAGGCGAGCACTGAGGCCGGTGCTGGCAAATACGATATGGCCAACTTCGAGGTGCTGCCAGATTCCAGTAGCGACAGCTCACGGTCGTTGAAGGAGAAGGACGGTTCGTTGGTTGTGCGGGAGGACGAGGTCGTGTCACCATACGTCTTCATGGATGTCGCATGTCGCCTCATCCTAGAGCTCGCCGGAGGTGGAGAGTAGATGGTCGGCGTGTTTCCCATCAAAATTCCCTCCGTGTTTCCCCCTTTCTTTCCACTGCCTCTCCTCGTCCAGTAGACTGGGCTTCGTCGCTTCCTTTGCCACCTCGCCCACTCTTTCGCCTCCTTCGCCTGGTTCTCTATATCCCTCTGCTTGTGCCCTGTTCCCTGTTCGTCGCTCTAGTGCCCATGTTTTGCCCGCTCAACGTTGATACCATTCCAAGAGCCTCCCTTGGGGCACCGATTTTGTTGATTTATAGCTCCCCCTGACCAAAACCCGACCCCGATACAGCATTTATTATTACCTATTCACCGCTTCGCGTCTTGTTTTCATAACCTCCCTTCTGTTGTCACTCCAAGCCTACGCCACCCTTTGTTGTGCTTATACGTCTTCCCATGTTTCTATACACCTCCCCTTGTTTCATACTCCTCTCCCGCCTTTACCCAACCAACTCGACCCATTCGCCGTTGTTTGTCTGTCATCCTACTTGCCCTTGCTTAGCTCGCTTCCTTGCATCCCGTTTCTCTCACCACCAACCACCCGCCACGCTACGCACCCATCCATCATGTTGATTCTATTCATGTGTACTTCTAGTCCGACCTCAGCCCCCTCTGTATTCTACTACTTACTGGAACCATTTGCATTAACCTATGAAATGAAAAATTTTAGACATGTACAAGGTGTGCTACATGTTAACCGACCACCCCGGCCAAACCGTTCCCAGCCCTGATTTTCTCCCAGTTTCGATCCAGGCCCGACATCAAAACGACGGGCCATACCATGGGATGTCCCGACTGTTCTTTGGCCTCCCCATCGAAGCGCTGACTGCTTGCCACCGGAGCCTAAACGAAGGTACACACCACTCTAGCAGGGCTCCGTTACGTGGAAGGGTAAGATGCCTCGGATACCCGCACGATGGGACGTTGGACTTGAGGAACGACACAACGCGGGATGGAGACGATATGGGTGAATCCCCCACGACCAACGTTTTCAGATGGAAAGGGGCGCTCGGGCTCAATTCGTCCCCAGTTATGCAGCTCGCGTCGAACCGTAACCCGAGGAATGTGAGGGTAGGACAGCTCTCGAGGAGCGAAAGGAGGTGCGTGTGGTCGATAAAAGGTACTTGCGTGGTCGTTCGGGCGGTGAAAATATTGAGATGTTCGATCCTCGGCCATGCTGTTGGGAACTTTTGGAGCAAGCCCGGCGTCACTGGGCGTATCGGTGTGCACACTTGAAGGTCGAGCTTGGCTAGTTTGTTGAAAACTAGCAGCGGCGTGATATCCAATCCATCATTGTCGTCAAGCTCGAGAGGCAAGTCTGGTAGAGCGTTCCCGGGTAGGTGAACACGCAACTCCAACTCCTTGAGATCAAAATGGCGGGCAATGATGTCTATGGCGCGTTGGGTACCATCATGGGGAGCAGGCTCTTCGTCAGCTGAGCATTCGAGATTGGCCACCTTGTTTGTAGAAGGTAAATGCTGCAACACCTTGACGATTCCTGAGAGGGTGTTGCACGAAAGCTTGAGGTGCCTCAGGGAAGGGAAAGCGCCGTCGGGAAGGCCACCAAATTGCGGCGTTTGGGTATTGTTTGGATGTTCCAGGGATGGCTGGTCCATATAGTTCGTCAACTCGAGCGTGACCAGCCGAGGCAAGGACGCGATATGTGACAGAGTGGAGGAGGCGAGATATGGCGACGCTACCTCCCCTGGAAATTTTAGTGTCTCCAGCTGCGCCCATAGGCCACTGGTGATGTAGTCGTGAATAAATGGCATCTTCTTGGGGTCTCGGCCGTTCTCCTCGTAATCGGTGATCTCCAGGGCCTTCAAACGCGGATGCAAGGCCGTCGTATATGAATGCATCAAGGTCGAGTAGAGGAGATGTTGCGTGTCAACGCCAACGTCCACGTCGGTTACTGTCGGTCCAAAGAAGAGAGACATGCAAAGTGGGTAAATGTTGGCCATATCGGCCCCGAGAATGTCTTGCATCATGCGAGGTGTCGTCCAAACGAATGTTTCGAGTCGTGGGGACAGGACTCCGGGTACCCAATTTGTTACAATTTGGAAAGACTGAAGGGCTTCCACCGAGATCCACGTTTCCGAATCAGTGTCGACCCAAAATGAACGAATTCGGCGGGCGTAAAAATCCACGAATCGCCGCAAGTCTGAAAGTGTGGGTGCTCTGCGTAGATACTGAAAAGGTTGTTCGTTATTGAGTACCACAGGAAGAACACCGAAAGGATAATCACCAGGATCTTATAAGGAGTACTTCTGCCGCGACACGGGTTTTCTGACGCTGTGAACAGGTCTTCTGGCAAGCAAGCCACCAAAGGAGCGAAGGAATCGATTTCATGCCAAAGTCTGTCCAGCGCCGGTTCAAGGAAGGCTTTGCCAGCCAAAGCCGTGGGTAACGCGCTCCCAACATACAGCTCCCCACAAATATGGCGTACGATCTCAGGTATTTGGAGGCAGCGATTCATGATGCGATGAGGTGATGGTTCAAGGTCAAATCAACGGTCTCGCGTGTGCCAGTCCGGCGCCAAATGGGCTGGCACACATGATCCGCTTGTGATCCGTTGAGCGCCCCTATTCTACGACGGGCGCTTAGTGAGGTTGATCTAGATCTACTATGCAAACATAGCCAGAGATATATACGATATGGTTAAGCTACAGACACGTATATTTATGTAATATACTAGTTCCTTCTGTAACAGAGGCCTAACATCGATCGTCGATGCTATGATGGGTCACCGACATGGATGTGGCCCCTCTCCCAAACTTGTTGCCTCATCAGGGCTTAGGCAACACGGTTTGGACTGTGGATCAAACAGCACCCTTTGCGCCACAGTCACTGCCGCAGTTGACAGCTGACTCGCCGGATCCCAGCAGTTGCCAGCTCCCACCATCTCTTGAAGAGCCGAGTACACCACTCTTCAGTAGGACTGAGTATCGGGGGCTACACAAGGATGAAACATCCCTTGGGAAGCCAAAAACAGGAGAGGAGAGGAGGTTGGAAAGTCTCCGACAGCCGAGCGTTCAACGGGAGTGGAGAGCCTTCCTCCCGCTCGCTAGCCTTGGGCAGCTAGATTGCGCTGGAGCGCAGCGCCAGGAGCCACTTTCACCAGCCACGCACACCGCTCGCGCGTTTCTCTCTTTTTGATGTTTGTGGGCGTCAGCATGCCATACCGTGCAAGTCGCATTGCGTGTATTCAGGTATTATGACGTCTAAAGTAGTGCTTAGTCAAATTATTGCTTCAGTCAACACATTGGCCTACACGGAGGTTGGTCTACCGTTGCGGGATCGCGGTTGACCGACGTACAGATGATCATACTAAGACATATGTTCGTCTCTCGCCGTCGGACCTTCTGGATCCAGCGCGTCTCCTATATCCCCCCAACACTTCCAGGATGGTTCCAATGGGATCAAGAGCCCATCCGGGTAGGACCTCGAGAGACGCGCAGCCGGGAAGTTCGTCCGAATGAAGAATGCCGCGAGGCACGAGGGATACTCCACGAGTGAGCCGTAGACACTGATCTCCTCGATGTTGGAGAATGGACCACGGGGGCTTACTTCATTCCCCTGTATACCCCTGCAATCGAATGGGACGCCGATGTAGCGAAGCTTGGGGCACCCTTCCAATTTTTGAAAAAAGTGAGAGTGGTCGATTGCGGGGGGTCGGTCGATGGGGTACGTGCCGGAGAGGTCCAGTTCCTTCAACTGAGTCCAAGAAGTAGCGATCATTTTGGCGTCAGAAGGGGTAACCTGGACTCTTCCGTAGAAAAAGAGGAAGACAGTTCTGAGGTTGGTGAATCCGGATAAGGGGGATATATCGATGACCACCCCGTCGAACCCCCGATGAGGCGCAACTTCCCTGAAATCATCCGGGTCTGAATCACGATAATCCATCACTTGGAGGGTGGAGAGCGTCGCTGGGTTGGTGTGGCTAGCAATAGCGTTGATGATGCCCTGGGATGCCGTCGGTGGCGAAAGCTCGGGGATTAAACAGCGGAGTTCCTGCAGCGCAGTCCTTGAGGGAAGATGTTCCAAAAGGTTCGCCGCGGTTTCAAGATCACTGGATGTAATTTGCAGGGTCCGAAGCGCTTGGTGGCAGGGATGGAATCATTGAATCGGATACGTTTGAGATTTTGATAGACCTGAGACTGGAGCACGCCGCCATTGTCATAAACTTGTCGACAAAGTCCAGGTCTGCGGGCCCAAGCGACACGTCTTCAAGGTGAGGCAACCTTGACGCGGTAAGCGCCATGGATCCATCGGGGTCTGCGACTATCGGAAGGGCGATTGATGTAACGCTCGGTCCAACGAGGAGTGCCAGGTAGGGTAGGAGTTGCTTCGCAGTGGGCACGACGGCACTGCCGTTCCATCGAAATGCCTTCAACCGAGGCGACAGGGAGTTGGGCGGACCACTGGTGACAGCTACTAGCGCCTGGAGAAACTCGGGAGAGAAAGTGCCCCTCATGAACCTACCGCCAGCATAAACCACTCGGATGCGATGGGCGTAGTGGGCTTGAAATTGTTCAAGGTCCGCGGACGCCAGTTCACGGCCAGCGTTTGGAAACTGTGGACAGAACTGTTCATATACGCGAGGCTATTTCACGGGAAATTGACGGCTTACCACCGTGTACCTTTTGCGGAGGACAGAGGGGCGCTCCTCTAACCTGTAGGCATCCTTTGGCAAGCAAGCGACAAGGGGGCGAACGAGGTCGATTTCGCGCCAAAGCCTGTCCAAGCAGGCTCCACGAAGGATCGACAGGTCAAAAGCACTGACAGCAAGCTGGGGGAGTCGGCCCCAAGCTCGAGGCAGACCTTATCCTTGAGTTCTCGGATTTGCAAGAATCTCTCCATGTGGTGGTTGCAAAACGGCCAGCGACCCAGGGGACAATAGACCCGCTTTGTTGTGCTCTGTTATTGCAGCCGTCGAGTCTTGGCGAAACAGGGACGGGCACCCCGTCTTGCCAATCCAAGGAATACCTATTGAACAACAAGTAAAACTATCTGAGATCTCAAGGAGCGACGAATGTTTCGATGACGTCTCAGGTTTTTGAGGCACCCAAGGGGTTTGAGAGATTGTACATTGTTCGGGCTGAGGGCCTGGGTTCGGTACGATGAGACGGTTTCAATGCCAGCGGGATAGCCACCCTATAACACCCAAATGACATGTACTCAGTGACTCACTTGAGTGTGCATATGGCCCTCAGTTGATGAGGTAATTGTGCTCAAATGAGTGAGAAGGATGGCCTAAACACCCTGACTCAACTGAGAGGGGCTCAATTGACTCATCTCAGGTACGGCATAACCGAGGGAAGGACGCGCCCGCCTCACCCCACGAATAGTACCGCGCCCTCGGTGCGGATCAATTGACGGACTCGGGACTCGGGACTCGGGTGGCCGACACCACAAATCCCACATCCGAACCTCGGAACAGGGACCCGGGCGTGGGGCACCGCACTGTCGTGGAGGATGAATTCGCGCTATAAGGACACACCAGGACACTATATCATCTAAGTTCAATCTGTTGGCAATATAGGTCATTGGTTGGGCATCGGACTACAATTAAATACACAGAAAGATATTCGATACAACAATGGGCGAACAGACTATTTTTTTCTGTCGGATTTCTCTTTAGCATGCCTGTCCTCCAGGTTCTCTATATAGTCCTCCAATTCGTCCTGCCTAGAGGTGACATACATCGCGCGCCCGACCGCATCGAGCACAGCATGGGTCTGATTTCGACTACGAATCAAGCCCCGATGGTGGTCCCTCAGACGGTCTCGCATCCACTCCAAATCTCGAAGGTGCGCCCGTAAAAAGGACACCGAAAGACGAAGGCCATCATGCGAGTGTAAGTCCCAGTAGTTAGGAGTTTGCGGGCGATCCGCGAAAGATGGAGTGCGCTGGTGGTCGAGGTTGGGGAGGGTTTCAGCGATGTCTTGCACTTGGGAGAGCAAGCTCTGCTGCATGGTAGCACCACGCTCGGGATTCTTGGATACAAGGAGTCGGGGGGGAGTCACAGGGGTGCCGCTCTGTGCGGTAGCGTGCCCGGCCGCAGCCTTGAACAAGCCGCCGCCCACGTTCACGGCCCAAGCACTCTCGGGAGGGTCTTGAAATGAAGGGGGGTGAGTAAATAATGTATCACACCACAGCAGGGATACCCCTCACCCAACTGTTGCGATCCGGGCGGCGAGAAAGAATCAACGCCACCGCCCTGGTCAACATCCATCCCAAAGTCTGTGCGAGTTGTTAGCACTCGTGCACCTGCGTGGATTATCAACCCGCTCACCCTCCTTTGTGTCGCCAGCTTTTTTCTTCGTCGAGGTCTTGCTGGTCATCGTGGGTATCACCCAATGCGAACCATCAACGGTGGGAGGTCGTTTACGGAGGCAAATCGGGGAGTATGTAGGACGCAATCTTTAAAACGCTGGCGGAGAGAAACCCCCGGTTTCCCGGAAAAACCACGGGATGGTCGCATGATCAAGAGCGGTGGGACGGCGGACAATACCTGCGCTTCTTTCCAGGCTGAGATTATCGGGGCGATCTGAGATATTTGACTCAAACGGGAAGATTATACGCCAAGAGATGGGGGGACATGGGAACTTCGTACTTTGTCCCTACTGAGTGAAAGTCGAATTTGCACCCCCCAAAGTGAACCTTTGAACCGACCTCGAAATGAACCAGAAAGCAAGGAAGACACCTAGCGCTGTGGTAATGAGATCCACAACGGCAAACCCAGGGGTAGCACCAGGCCCACCACCATCTATCCAGGCGACCAAGGACGCGTTGGTGAAGGTCAACGAACTCCTCACCATTGCACCAAAGTTGAACCCCACCACGGATCTTGTCGCTGCAAGGCGGAAGTTGGTTGGCCCTTCCGTGAGTGATTTGCTGCCCATTTATTGGATTATGCGGACGAACTCGCATCGTAGATCGTCCTGGCCAAAGGGATCCTCGCGCACGGGCGAGATCATTTAGATATCAGTGCTCGCGTGGACAAGTGGTTGCTGGCACTCGACGCCAGACCCGAGTACGTCAGCAACCCCGGTACCAAGCTCGATCTGGCGATATTCCAGGACTCGGTGTTCACCTCGGGCGACAGCGGCGAGGGCGGCCGCCCTCAAGCCAATCCGAGTGCGTCCGGAACACTGAACAACGCTGAAGCTCCCCCTGGGCAGACGGAGCCACTCCGACCAGCCCAGAATGAAATAAAAGGCGACCACGAAGCAAGGACCCGACAGCCGGAGGAACATAGGCTCGCGGTTCAAGAGGGAGGAGGCCACAAGGCCGAGCAGCAACCCATCCCCGCTGGTCTTTCGGGCGAAGGTCAGAGAGACGGAGATGGACAGCCCCAAGTTTCGCCGATAGTTTACGAGCTCAACGAATCTGGCGAGGACGCAGAGGGGAGTGACGATCCCAGTACGTTTACCTTTGTATCGCAATACTGGCCATGAGAGATGTTGAACGATAGCTAAATGAACAACAGATGTGGATTTTCTGGAAGAGGGTGTTGAGGAGCAACCTGATGATCCCAATTTCGAGCGGCAGGACCACCCAGGACAAGACGTCGACCGCGAACCCAAGGATGGTCCGGGTGACGAGGGGAATGCGATCAACAAGAGGAAAGTCCAGGACGAAGAGGGGAGCTCCGACGAAGGTGGCCTTGATGATGACGTCGCCGATCAGCAGTTCAAGCGAAGGAAGCTGTACACCTCTCCTCCCAAAGTTCGAACCTTGAAAAAGGCGAAGGGGGATCAAATGAAGCAGAACGAATCCAGGGCAAGAGAGGAGGCTGAGACGAGTGGAAACACTGGCGAAGGGGACACAGGGGCAAACATCGAAAGGATTCAGACGTTGCATGAGAGGGAGGTCGCCCTTACAGAAGCGAGGAGAGGCAAGCAGCGGGAGGGCGGTTCGGCAGGACACCTGGGCGAAGGGGGGAACGTCGAGAGTGGGGTTCAAACTGGAACAATAGTGCCCGCAATGGGCCCCGATACAACAGGTGACGCTGAGGACCAGGAAGACGATCGGCGAATCATCGTCGTCACTGGTCACGAGCTTTACGAAAGGCCATGCGAATCGTGCCAATCAAGGCCGGGGCAGTTATGCTACAGGCCTTTGCCGCCCTCGCTGAAGCCAGAGGACGCAAGCAAGACTGGCAAGATGAAGACTGCCCGGAAGTCAAACAAGCCCAGACTTGTCTGTCACCCATGCGCCGTACGGAAGGTCAAGTGCTCCCTTTCGAGCGTCCAGGTGAAGAAGGAGTCCGAGGGGAAGGCTGGGGAAGCGTCTATCGAGGGAAGCGAGGGGTCCAACGCCAAGGGGAGAGGTGCGGATTCAGGGGGTGACAAGGACGAAGAGGCCATGGAAAGGGGAGTGTCGGTCCTAGCGCAAGGGTCTCGCGTTGAAGGTAGCGGCGATATTCGAGGGAAAGTTGGAATGAAGGGTGATGGGAATGTTGGAGACGGAGAAGAGAAGGAGGAAAGAAAGACGTCGGGAGGGAGAAAGAGAAGGGGGAAGGAGGGCAAAGGACGAGGACAAGGGAAGGCCACACACCACGAGTCTCATACCGTGGGGCCGGCTGATAGCAGGGCAGAATCGCGAATGTCTGAGAATGACGACATCGAGATGGAGATCGACAAGGCACTCACCGGTGGGCAGAAGAAAGATGAAATATCTACTAAGCAGGGGGAGGCGTCAAGGCCCAAGCAACATCGAGACGTCGTTCGAACGAGGGAAGAAAGCCTTGAAGGCCCAGCTCCTCGCGCTGAACGGCCCAAGAGGAAAGGGCCGGCCCGTGGTTCGGCAAAATCCGAAGTGGATGGCGCTCGGACGACGAACGACGAGAACGACATGGATATTGATGCTGAGACGCCCTCAGGCAGAACCTCGGTCAACACTCGTTCGATGCGAGGGGTGAGTACTATACATTTACAAAGGGCACAAACACTGATACTCCGATCCATCGATGTAGAGCACAACTAACCAGGCAACTGAGCTCGCAGAGAGTACCCTCAAACGCGTTCGTCGTGCCCAGCCGGGCGAGCTTCTCGACGGGGGTGTAGACGTTGCAGTCGAAAGGCTTGTCTTGGATCAGCAAGAACTCGACTCCAAGGTGTCCGACGTGCATGCTGAACTTCGTGTTGTCGAGCGCATGCAGGACCATCTCTGTCAGCGAAGCTCAGTGGTTGAGGAGTCCCTCCAGAGTCTCGAGATCGAGTTTCGAGAGGGAAACGATATCCTCGTTGCGGACGTCGAGAATCTCCGGGTGAAGGTTCACGGGGATCATGGGCGACGACTGGACGAGATAGAGAAACGAGTCGCTGAGAGGCATATCAACGCCAAACTTCTGGACAAGGTCGTCGTCCAAACCGCGAATGCGGATTCTCGGATAGCCGTGGTGGAGCAGATGGTGAACCAAACAGTTGTAGGGGTGCCTTCAACTCACGTCAGCCCAGAGCTGCAGGGGGTGCTAGGCGAACTCAGGAAGCACATCAAGGAGGACGTTTTCGAATTGATCTCCGATTTCCAGAGGCGGCTCGAGAGCCTGATGGTTCAGCATTTTGGAGCGTTGCAATCGTCCCCGGTAATGCGACAGGCCTCTCACGTCTCAGCTGGGGTGAGGCCCGAGGCAAGCACTGGCAGAGAGAATATCGTTCAATCTTACTCGAACGCCCGGTCAAACGCGCCGCCTCATAATCCAATCTTCGTAAGTTCGGTGGTCCCTCCTTCGACGTGACAAATCACTCACATCACGACACAGCTCCCTGGAGGACAACCCACCAGGGTGGAACCCCCATTCGCTCGATCTCCATCCGCACCGTCCTCATTTCCGGAGTCCGGTCAACGTGGGATAGCGCAAATTCAAGTGCCATCGCAAACACATCAAGCTGGTGAGGCCGTTTCAGGGAATCCACCACAGTCCACGGGGGCACCCTGGGGGAGTGGAAACCGGCGTTCGACGGGGACACGCCCCACACCAGTCAAGAGTCAAGGCAACACGTATATCATCCCAACCATCGACCCAAGTCCTTTCTATGGAACCGCCCCTCAAGTGTACCCTTCGAACAGGAGCGACAACAACGGCGAAAATCGAAGTCTTACAGGTTTGAGTCATAACCCCTCTGGGAACCAAGGTAGCATGGCATCGGGGACAAATGTGCCCCAGTTACCTCCCGGGTCCCAATCATTCGCCAACGACCACTCCATGTCCTCGAATCACCCCGGACCTCACTCATCGGAACCTCCCAGGCCCTCCAGTAGGCAATACACCCTCGCTGAACAGTCGATCTCTCAGCATCGACAGCACCCCACCAACTTTAGGGCTGCCATGGAACAATACACCGGTGGACAGCAGACCAATCAGAGCAAGGGCAGTCACACAGGCACAAGTCACTCGGGCGTCTCACACCATCAGAATATGATGATGTCAGGAGTGTCGGCCGTCCCCAGCGTAGGCCCGGACGTGACCTTCTACAGTACGGCGACGGCGGGGACGTCAGGGGATCGAACCACTTCCTACATTGGTAATGAAGGGTCTGGTGGCGAGCAATATGTGGAATATTCTGTGGCATCTGACGGAGGTGTACCGCGGTATGTGCGAGCTGGGTGGGGAGATGATCAATCGCGCCTGACCTCGGCCGCCACAACTAATCTCCAGCTGTCTCGGCGTGGTGAATGAGGAACACAAAGCACTTTACGTAGCATATCATACTATACACAACTCTGAAATTTATGACGATATTCTGACCTTCAAGCTTCGGGGATGGACAAGCGAGCGATCATATGGGATCGGAGATTGACCGTAAACAACATTACTAGCTGCGTTGTCATAGCGTCGGCATGAAGAGATAGATATGTACAGTGATACCGTTTACGTACACTGAATAGATGAAGAGAAGCGAGTCCCAATTCGACATAAGTCCTACAAACCCCCAGCGTAGCGCGGATTCTCCCTCTTTCGGCGCGTAGCGGATGTCAGTTGCCAGTACTTACCGCTGTTCGCGTTCGAAAGGATGTCTCGGTCCTCTGCAGACTGCTTTTGAGGGCTGCCCTGATCAATCACGTTTGGGGCCTCCTCGTCGACATCATAGCCTTCCCCGAACGCGGCCGTGGAGCCTTCGATAGGGTCTGTTGTTGTCGCCACCCTCACCCTTTTCCCCTTCCCCTTTTCCTTTTCCTTCCCCCTTCCGGTTTCTGCAGAGTCACGTACCTCGTCTAACCCTTCCTCTTGGACCATGGTCTTCTTCTTCTTCTTGCCCTTGGGAAGGGCTATAGTCGGCTCAGTCGCCGAATGAGGTAGGTTTAGCGTCACGTGCGTCGAATCCACGTGCTCTGGGTTAATGTCCCCACTGGCCGCAATCCGCCTTCCTTCCTTCCCCATCGACAAACTGACACCTCCGACGGACGTTCCCTCTTTGGACCCGTCCAAATCGACGTTTCTATCCACAGCCTTTGCCTTTTCCTTCCTGGGTTTCTGGGCCTTCCGGTCGTTGGGTTCCGAAGGCAAGATATCCAACTGACCCTCGACCTCTTGACTGGCAACACTTTCCCCCTTGCCCATTCCGTCGTCGCTCCGTGTCGCTTTCCGCCTTTTCTGTTGCTCTCCAGCTCGCTGTTTCCCCGTCCCCTCCTCTACCGGCTTACTTCCATCCCTTTCCCCATCTTCTGAGATTCTGCCTGCCTGTGGGAGCATCTCCTTTCGTTTGTGTTTCTTCTTTTTGTGGCTCTGTTTTGGGGGATCCGCGTTCTTCAGAGGTACACCTGTGATCACTTTCGACCCCTCAGGCATGATGGTCGTCGTTGGCAGATCGCCGTCGATCGTGACGTCCCGGGTTGCGTTGACGAGACTGGTGGACTGCAGATGGGGGTCCCTGTTTTGAGTGCCTATCAGGATCCAAGGAATGAGCACCGAAGGACAAAGAATCGCTATGGACGGGCAATACACTTACCTGAAGACAAGACTTCCAGAGGAGACCCTTCCTCGGAGCGTGATGGGGCTTTCGCCAGGTGGGTAGCCCTTTGAGTGGGCCTTGGCTTGGGGACCGCCTTCTCCTTCGCCGTCCCAGCGGCCATCGACAGATCGGAGATTGGCATCAAGGCCGATGTCCCAGCTTTCGCCGGGTTAGGGGGAACGCTCGGCCGTTCCTGTACTTTCTTTGTAGCCTTCCTCTGACCCTCTTTCAGGCCGGTGTTGGGTTTCTTCGGTTTCTTAAGCTCAGATACGGTCGCCTTTTTCCCCTTGCGCGTCGGCAACTTGAAATCTGAAGCTTCGTCTTCTGGGAGGGATTCATCCTCCGCCCTCTCTACAAAGTCGACGCCATCCCAATATCCCCGGAATTGAAACGCTGTTAGGCCTCGCTGCTGCCGGTCCCACCAGTGAAATACCAGTTTCTTACAGTTTTTCAGGGTGTAAGCTCCAGGATCTTTAAGGGGTTCCGCCCCTTCCGGAAGATATTGAGGGTCGATATACTTTGAGACATTGTCGCAGATATTAACCCATGAGGGGCCGTTGTTCGCTCTCATTGGCTGACCTTGTGCTCGGGCTATATGGATCACTATCAGCAGATATCGAACAGAAGTCCGGTAACGACGCACCCCAATCGAAGTGCATGAACCTCCTGACCAATGAGGGGTACCATACATAGTCCTTCAGTGGCTTCCCCTTATCGTTGGGATCCGGTAAAATGGCCTCGCCCCGGGCGTTTACTTCAAATGTCATTGATTTTGCAGTTGCCTTTCTGTCAACGGTCTCGCCTTCTTGGGGAACTGCCTTCTTGGCAAATGCAGCGTAATGGTTCAACAGGTCGACTCGCTCCAGGTAGGACTTTGCAGCAAGTTTGTACGATGCACCATTGCTTCCCAACTCATTGTTAAAGTCGAGACTCACTACAATAATTTTGAGTTAACCCGAATGTAAATCGCGAGGAAATCTGGCTAACCGGCGATGACATCGTCGTTGGAGTCTTCGTAGTTTGCCAGGATAAAAAGGCGAACCCCCATCTGCTGGTATAAGTCCTGAGCAAGAAAGCGAATAACCCGACAAGCTTCCTTCTCCGCGAGCCTGGATGAAACACGGTAAATCCTGTGTCGCAAATGGGCGCCAAAACTACTCACGCCTTCCGTACCTCCTCGGAGGGACCATCGGTTCGCCATTCTGTCGCAAGAATCTCGTATTTTTCCTTTTCCTCAGGCAGCAATTGTTCCCACTCAGCTGAGAGGGCCTTCTGGAAGAAATTGAAGAGAGAGGGTCCCTTCACACCCACGGCCGATGTGTTATCGTCGTCGTCTACAAGGTCGAGGTCAACCTTGGCGGTACCCTCTCGAGGCTTCTTCCCAGTGTTAGCTTCGTACATCGCCCTCTGGGTCGCTGCCACTAAGGCCATGTTCTGCTTGTAGAATACCTGGCGGGCGGTCCAATTTACGGTCCATCGCACGGGTTCGCGACGGGTTCTCGCCCGCTGGCTGAACCATGTCTTGATATGCTAAAGACATTCATGAAGTCAGTGTATGTCGGACGGACGTCGGGGGCTGAGAACTTACGCTGAAGAGGTTCTTCGTTTGCAGCTGTGTGAGGGCTTGGCCTTGGCGAATCAGGTCATCGCGGAATTCTTGGCCGGTTTGTTGAGCTATTTCTTTCCGTTCTCTTGCTGATGCGAAGCGGTACCGTTCCCTGAGGCCCAGCAGGTGTTCGAGCTGGGAAGGAGTGAACTTCGCATCCAGACCTCTATCCTCCTCGCGAAGTTGGTCCTCAATGCTATCGTCATCGGGCGATGGGTCAACCTGACCATCTTTGGCTTTGTCACTTTGGATTGAGCTAGTGTCGCTGTCGTCAGTATTGTTTCCGTCGGACGAAGAGCTACTCGATTCGTCCGAGGAAGAGCTGCTCGATTCGTCCGACGAGGAACTGGAGGAATCCTCGGGCGCTGGGTCTGGGGAATCCTCGGACTGCTGACGAGACCTGGCTGAATCCTCGGAGTCTGAGGAAGAGGAGGATGGGTCGGAACTGTCGAGGGTTTTCCGAGAACGACGCGCCATGGTTGAGACTACGCGAGGCTTCGACCTTAAGAGAAAGATGAATAGGGAGCAGGTAGGGTATAAATATAACGAGCTCGCTCTCCCTCCCACATCCTTCCCATTCAATCACATTGACCCACACCTCGGATCTCAATCTGCAATCGCGTCAACATGGTTTCCAAAATCGTGATGAGCCGGAAGAGGGCTCGGACAGCCGACTACATTGGGCGTTTCACCAATCGTGGCTACAAAGGGCGAATTGTCAAGGAAGGCACTCGAAGCTCCCGCACCAGGACCGCCAACTACCCAGCACTTGAACCGCCTCCGAAGCCGGTGTATGGAAAGCGTCCCAGATTGGATAGATACTCCCCCGATAGGGACGTGATCCTGGCTCCCCTTTCCCCTTCCTCATCATGCTGCGATGCCGCCGTCGATGACACCGTCCAAGAAGCGACTTACGATCCATATGGCGACGAAGCTATTTCAACAAATCTTGCCCCAAATCCTCTATTGGAGGCACCAGAGGGTAAAGGTCGTCCCGAAAGGGTCAGTCATCTCCCACCGAGTTTTACGTTGAGGGTATCCTAACATGTACCCTTTAGACGAGCCAAAATTATCTGGACGAATGGCAGAAGACCAGGGTCGCTTCGTATCTCAATCGGGTCATATTGGGCGAAGGCCATGGCAGCAGTGTATGCGTGACATGCGGGGGTGGGGAGGCGGACTGGAAATGCCTCGAATGCATTGGGCAGCCCCGCCTCTGCACTAGCTGCCTCAGGGCTTCTCATCGAGCGAACCCTTTGCACCGAATTGAAAGGTGGACGGGTACGCACTGGAGGACAGCATGGATGTGGCAGGTGGGATTGGTTGTGTGCCTTGGGCATGGCGGCGCACCGTGCCCAAAGTATGAGGCTTCGCTTGAGCGGCTGGAGGAACGCCTTGTATCTGTGAACGATGTGATCAACCTTGAAGAAGACAACAATTTTGGTGCCAAGCCCGAGGTTACGGCGATTGGGTGTGGGGAGCTTGTTGTCTATGTCCACACTAACGGTTTCCACTACCTCCCAACGTACCCTTGCTGGTGCTCCGACGGCCTCGACGACGATCTGCAATACTTGGACCGGCAGCTCTATCCGGCTTCCTGGAAGAACGTTTCGACTGTCTTCACCTTTCAGGTGCTGAACGTCTTCCACCTTTTGAAGGTGCATTCGCACATGTCCACCGACCAGTACATTGGCATTCTTCAGAGGTTCACGAACTTCGTGTTTCCATCCAAATCGCCGGTATGTTCCACAATGTTGATCTGGGATATAACTCATCCTCAGCCACAGGATCGACGAAGAGAACTGGCACGGGTATGGGTTCAGTGGAATTACCTCACCAACTTGAAAGAACACGGGTTCGGCCATACCCAGCCTGGGGACCGGCCGGGCAAGGCGGAACTGGCTTTGTTCTGCCCTGCTTGCCCTACCCCCGGAGTCAATCTTCCTGATGACTGGAAAGAGGATAAAAATACGTGAGTGTATCCCCAGTGCCATCAATATAAGCAGAAATACTCACAATGAGCTACAGGTGGCTCTATCGTCGGTATCTAGTGGCCGATGGCAATTTTGTTTTGGACCACCTGGCGAACCGAAGGGGGAGAGATGGGATCAGGCTCACCAGTGGTGCGGCGTACATGACTGAGCCCACTCGCTATGCTAAGCATGTGAAAGCCGGCAGGGAGACTCAAGAGGTGAGCAGTGCTAGCAGTATCATCGGGGCATTGTAAAACGATCCGCTGCGGCGTCCATTGCTTGGACGCCCGAGCGATGATTTCACTGTGCTTACCCAAGATCGGCAAAGGCCGAGGGTCACGTGACATCGCGTTTGGGCGCTTAGAGCCACCCAAAATTTTCTTCCTGCTCTGTACATCGTACATGTAACCCAATTAAACTGATAACGAACGACGGCTCAACCCCCTTTCATTTCATAGCCCCCTACGTGCAACAAACTACGGGCGGTATCCGAGAAGAACGTGTACAAGAAAGGGTACGATGCAACGGGCGTCGTGGCAATCGCATGCGCCCGCCATGGAATCTTCGCCCCAGGATCAGTTGTAGACATGCAAAAGGGAGAGAGGTGAGCAACCCTTGCATACATATTGCGACATCAAGTCTTATTGGCGTACCTACTCAGGCAGTTGAATGTCGACTACGCGTTTTGTCAAGCCCTGAAGAATACGAAGGCCTTCAAGACTCCGGGTGTCATCCTGGCTTACGACGTCAACTGTCAGTACTCTGTGAACTTTCGTAAGAGGGTTGAGAAGGGCCGATATCTCAAATGCTCCCCGGACTTCCCTATTGACTTTGTCATTGGGCTGTTCCATGTCCATGGCCACAAGGACGACTGTCTATCACGCTTTGCCCCAACGTTCTTCCCTGGAGCAGGCGTCACAAGCGGAGAAATTCTGGAATCTCTCTGGAGTACGATGAACGGAGCGGCGGGGATAACCCGGAACATGCTACTCTCGAACCGATCCGAGCTACTGGATGCGTGTATGGCCGATAGCAATTGGCGGAAGCTCCAAATGTTGGGTTAGTAGCCCTCCCATGTAACCCTCCTTTGAAAGGAATCTCAATATATGCTAGGTCCATATCTCGTCAAACAGCTAGAGTTGGCACGCTCCGAAGTGAAAAATGCGGCCGACGATTTCAAAGGGGTAAATGCAAATACCTCTGTACGCCTAAGGAAGCGCTGGAAGGCCCAAATGAAGGAGGCGAACGAAGCCCGTAGATCGGATCCACATGCAATGGATGTGTACAACGTGGTCGTTCCCAAAGGCGAGTGGTCATGCTTCCATCGGCTCGTTTAACATGTTTCACTAAGGAACTATATAGTCGCCACCAAAGATATCGTTCTAGCCCAGCTAATGGAGGAAGAGCGAACCGGAGTCGATAAGCGAGGGGTCGTCGAATGGCTCGCAGATGCCATAAGGATCCAAGAGGCCCAGTTGAGTATCAGGAGTCTCTTCATCCCTGGCATACATTCGTTTCTAATCAGTTCGGTTCTTCTTGCTAGAATTACCCTCCGCTCTCTCATCGACGCCTCAAAGGACCCGTCTGCCATTGTGACCATCGATCTGGGGAAGAAGTCCACAAACATCGCGAAGGATATCGCAGCCCTCTACAGGCAGGCATCCGTCCTATTCCCGGGTGTGGACCTCGAACGTGAAGTGGGGTCGCAATGGGAGCCCAATGGAGTGGAAATTTGTGTTTGTGAGGACGAATGTGCCTGTGACGAGCTCGCAGAACTTCCCTGGGGTCGTCAAGTGACCGACACGGGTCCGTACCCCGAACTCGCCCCTATCCCTCTCCCATCTAGCTTCAACGATCTCCCCGACGGATGGAACGCGTATGCAAATAAGGAGGCAAAGTTGCGGATCGCACAGGCCGAGGAAGCACTGGAAGCATTGCGGGGAGAGATCGCTCATAAATCCTTCCTGTATCGGGACAACCGGACCTGGGCGACTGGAAAGCGAGGCCGCACTCGATCGTACGACGAGATAAATGAAATCGAAAGGAAGATGCGGGGTCACATCAAGCGTTACAAGGCCGCATTATGGGCGCTTCGACGTCTTGGAAAAGCTCCGAAAATTACACGCTTCCAGGACATCACCAGGGCCGACACCAAGGCTGTGACGTCTATCTTCGATCCAAACAAGAGAGGAGAGAGGAACGAAGGACTGTCCTGGATTTGGCACGTCGTCGTTGAAGGGAAAAAGGACAAGAAAGGCTATGCTCGCGAACGTAAGCCGTGCCTCAAATCTGATATACTAATCCCCTGCTGACTGTGACCCCCGGACAGTTTATCGCGTCAACTGGATTAGGGCACGATCTCGTCGCGACAGATGGGCCGAAGAGGTACGGTATGTCAAGGCCGAGATGCAGTGGTACATCCGGTACATGGACCATTTCGAGAACCGTGCGAGGAAATGGGCAAACCTAGACTTGGGTGACGGATATTCGTCCTACGCGAATAAGCAGGCAGATATGTGGAGACGCCTTGGACTGGAAGGCAGGAAGCTGTTCGACCGCCATACCATACTTCCAGATTTGTCGGGCGAAAACAATAAGCCGGCCGAGGACGATCCAATTGAATAAGTATCTACAATTCCAAGTGCAATGATACAAGGGTTACTGCGATCATCACAGTTTCCCTCCATCGACTTCTCCCCATGGCATCGGCCCTCTTGACACCCCACGTACTCCAGGTTGCGAGGTCTCTGGATACTCTGACCTGGCAGACCGTTGTGAACCTCTTGGGTAGTAGATGCCGCGCCATTGCGACGGCTTTCGCAGTGCAGTCGATGTCCATGGACAAAGACGCCCGAATTGCCTTTGGCGCTGTCGCTATGTTCGAGTTGGTGAGCTGTCTCGCATACCGGATGCGAATTTCATGACTGAATCAATACACCATAATCTGTCCTAGACAAGTGCGAACATGCTCCTGGGTCTCGGGCTCTGCCTGCACCCCACAAACATACACCCTCCCGCCGCTCTCAAGACCCTTACCACCATCATGATACACGAACAGCTAGAAGACTTCAAGGCTCTTCAACTTTTGCTAGAGGACACGCGCGATCCTGACGACGCGCTCCTTTACCGATATGAGGGGAACTGGTGGTCCCCGTTCAACCCTCATTCGACACTCGAGGATCGCAACCTGCGACCCGAAGATCTCCTGGTGTACTGGGAGCTGCAGAAGAAAACCTTACCCCGCGCCCGACAGCCCCTTCACCCAACCATAATCCTCAATACCGGGTTGATGGCGGATGAAGAGCTGAAGGTGGCGTGGAATGTCAGCAAGGACGCTCTGGAGATGTTGGATGAGGAAATAGCCGACTCTCTCGTCCACCTTGGGGACATCACCATGGACATCACAAGGCTGCAGGAACTGCTGGGCGACATGGAGGCGTTAATCCATGACCTCTTAGAGGAGGAGGCTTCCAAGAATATACAAGCTGCGACAGGGGACGGGAAGGCGTGACGGCAGCAGACTGAGAACGTCGGACTTTACAAATAATCTGTACATAAAGGAAAGCCTTACGAATTCAACACATGGTCTCACCTTCCCCTTTCCAACTGTGCCCTCATACACCAATGCCTGTTGATACTTCCCCGGAGAGATGGCGATCCCTGGTGACCTATCTTGGTTCTCGGAGAGATGCCTTTCTCCGTCATATATACAATAATCGCAAGACGATTCCATTCGATAGGCGATACGTCGCGCTGTTCAAGGCCGAACTGGTGCGTGCGACCCGAGTGTTTGAACCACTAGCTGTACTGAAGAACCTTGTCAGGGGATCACGGTTGCCTGTTATGGGATTCAAGCGTGCAGCGTGGACCCATCAAAGCAAGTCATCGACGTTGGATTGAACGATATTCTCCACCGCCTATCCGCGTACCTCAAATCGGACGAGGACTTATGGGACGCCATCCGATTTGGTGTGTTACGATACCGGGGAGATGACGACTACCCAGTGGGACCCCTTCCCAACGTCACGAAATGGTGGGAGGCCCTCGATTCGCCACCGACCTTGGAGTCGGTACTGCGAGACTGGGAGGAGGATTTGCTCAAGATCCAGTTGGACGAAGAGGCCTTAGGGCCCACTTCCAAAGACATGATACACAAGTGGGGGCAGACGTCCACCGACCTTTTGAACCAGGAGATCGTTCGTACCGCATCCTACATTTCAAAGACGGCCCGTAGAATTGAACGCGTTATATCACTGATGGCGACATTCGAGGATCTTGGAAATGTTCAGTATCCTACAGCCTAGCTATCCATCCATAGTCGCTCCTTCCTCCCAGATATCCCCATTATGTGCCACCTGGACTGTCTTCAATCCAAAAACGTCGCAGAACAAATGTTTCAATGGGGGCGCATGTTCCTTGTACTCCTTACCGAGGGCACCATATCCAACATTTGGCCGGACGAAACTTGCGATGCAAATTCTTTCTCCGTCAGTGTGACTCGCACCGTGCTCGAACACCCCTCCAGGTAACACAAACGCCGTACCAGCATTGTACAGGAAACGTCTCCGCAAAAGTGGGACATCAAACCTGCCTTGTGCGTAACGGCCAAATACCGACAGAATGTCGAAGATACCCTTCCCTCCCTTCAGATCGCGGTGCAAAGGCGTTTCCCGATTCGCAATGAGGGCGAAGCCAGAGAATGGAGTCGTCCAATGCTGGAGTGTTTCCACCATGAGGGGACGGTCCTTGCAGGTCGTCCGTTCGAGGGCAATCGCTTCCAGAACCCGTACTTGAGTGTCAAAGAGGGCAGGGTGGACGAGGGCTAGTAGGGCGCCAATTATGGCGTTGGTCTCAAACTGGCTCTCGAGGAAGGCAATGCCACCAGCATCCGGCGATCTTAGATTTACAGACGGGGCTGGGACAGAGTTCCTATGCTAGTAAATGGATGAGGGTTGTATTGAGCGGGATAGGGTGTGCGGCTCACATCGAAAGCCTGATTGTACCAGCAAACGCTAATGTTTGCGTGGCCGGGTTTGATGCTGCATTTTGAAGGGTCCATGTACGTCGAGCGATCATAGCGCCAGCTCCTACCCGAGGATGAATCTTCCAGCAAGCTATCATCTAGCTGCGAAAGTTGACGAGTGGCTTCGAACACACTTGCCTGAAACTTCGGGTAAGTGTTTCGGGAAAGGTGATCCATGTAAAAACGCTCACGCGAGTTCGTCCACTGAAAGCGGCAGGGATATACCAAGCTATAACTCGTCCGGCCTTGTCAAGAAACACAGTGGGCTTGGTTAAGAGAGGGAGGTCGCTGAACGCCCCCTTTCTATCGGCCCCTGGTCCCCCAAATTTCTTTCGCAGCGTCTCGTCCTTGTTCCCCCCCTTGTTCGTGGCAACAGCGAAGACTTCATCAAATGCGTAGGGCATATATACTGGGTAATTATGCTTAGAAAATATTGCCATCCCCTGACGTTCGAGGAACACTGACCAGGGTTTTCCCATGCGGACAGAAACTGGTCGACTAGCCTATGGAGATCGCAAGCGCCCCCCTTTGAGATGGTCTCCGGAATCCCAACTCGTTCTAGCATTCCGGTCTTCTCTTTGACTAGGTCTTGGGCGTACTTTCCATAGATCCGACATATTCTGGGGCCTCTGGGGTCCGCTTTATCCATCGTTGGCGATGTGGTGGTTGACCGCATGGCCACATTCCTTACCCTTTCCCTTCGATCCATGCCAGTGGCCCTAGGTCGGCCGTCCGGCAGTCGGCCTTGGTCACTGTTGGGCGTTCACATGACAAGCCAATGTGACGACTGTTGTTATCTCCCATTGCTCATATGTCACCTTAGTGAACGACTTTGAGACCACGTTCTCGTCACTTGGGCACAGCCGGAGACAATATGCGTCCTCGTTTTTTTGGCGCTCAGTTAAGACGGATCAATTTGCGAAGCGCCCAATACAACCTCCGGCTCTAGGTTCCTAAATAAGGACGCTCGCTACAGGGAGCTAGATCGGATTCAGCATTCCCCCACCATCGCCCTTCGTCACAAATCCCTCTTCACCAGACCCGTCCGTCAAAGTCTTGGGATGTCGCATAACCCCCCGCACAACCTCATATTGCTCGGCAAAGCCCTGGACGACCAAATAAACCTGAACATCGACCTAGCGATTGTCAACACATTGATAAAGACAAGAATCGATTTGCTCGCACTCAACGAAAGCGGCGTGGACGTTCCCTGTCCGGCCGGCGCAGTCGCGAACGATCATTCGACTGACGAACCAAACCATTTCGAGGGCGTGAATATTGACGGTATAACCGTGCTCCGGATTCTGGAGGTTGTGGGGGAGATATTGAAAAGGCAAGGATCGGAGATCGCCGTGGTGAAGGCCGAATCCCGGAGCCTTGGCGAAGCAGCCAGGTCGTTCGGTGCGACACTCGTCGAGACCCAACAAAACCTCGATATCCTCAAGGAGGATTACGGAAAGCTGTTGCACTACCTCAAGAAGTGTGAGGAGCTTCTGTCGAAACAACAGCGCCTCCTCGGTGCATGTACCTGTCGCCCGAAACCTGTCAACTAATTCGAAGTACGTCCGTATCATTGCTCACCTCTTTAGCCCTGTAACTGACCTTCCTTCCTGTGACAGGACACGTTGGAAGTAGCTTGAGAAAGATCGATGTATTATCTTGTCCGAGACTCGATTGATAAATGGATTGGGTTCGCGAGTATCGTTTCCTGGGGATTTCGAATGGAATAGCTGTCCAAGTGAGGGCCGACGACGAGATGTCGTTCTAATTGGATCTTATTCTATCATGATGGAGGCTGTAATGCCCATCTGACTTGGCGAACGGCCGTTATAATATCGGAGACTTGTTGGCAGCCTTGAGAATTGTCTACGGTGAGGTGTCGATGCAACCACATCCACATCTGGCCCCACTGTTTCTCCGCTATCTCACTCATGTCATTTGAAAAGATATGGCAGGCGCGTGCCGCGCATGACGAGTTGTCAATATATTGCTTGATGTACATTTGCGATGCCTACAAGAGAAGGTATGGGGAAAGTACGCTTTGAGTACGTTAACTACACCTAACCACGCTGACCCAACCAATCGGCGATCCCCTTCGAGTAACCAACCCCCAACCCGGATGCCGTCAGGCCTTCGACGGAAGGAGGTCCAGGCTGTCTGAGCCCCTGTAGGTGCTCTCCAAGAGTCGAGGGCCGGACATTGAAAACGAGCCCGATCCTCTCGCCATCAGTACGACTGGCTCCATGCTGAAGAAGCCCTCCCGGAAGGAGCAGAACGCTCCCTGGGTTATACGCGAACCTCGCCCCCAAGGCGGGAACTTCGAACCGGCCTTGTCGATAT
The DNA here is from genome assembly GCA_951394405.1 of Coprinellus micaceus. Taxonomy (NCBI): domain Eukaryota; kingdom Fungi; phylum Basidiomycota; class Agaricomycetes; order Agaricales; family Psathyrellaceae; genus Coprinellus; species Coprinellus micaceus. Next base: position 4,542,233 of record OX596335.1, on the reverse strand, counting down.
GGACCCAAGGCGGCGAAGAGGTCGTAGAGGGCATGCCCGTGGGTGGACCGGTGGCGATGTGTGGGTGTTTCCCTGTTGCAAATGATACTGCAACCAGAAAATGGAGTTGCCCAGGAATCAAAGAATTGTTCCAGGAGCGCCGTATGTGGACTTGCGTGCCTTCGGCCGAACATTCTGGCAAGCGATTCGACCTGGTATTCGAACAGTTCGGGGTGAGTGATGGCGAGAATGGCCCCCACCAGCGCGATTGACTCCATCTGCGAGGCAAGGTACTCCATAGCCCCACCTTCAGGATCCCGCAAGGAACTCGATAGGTTACATGACGACCCCTGCTGCTAATAGTATAGAATTATATGTTAGCCTTCACGAAGGACATCCGACGAATGACAAGAACACACCTGGATTTCGATAACTGCCTCCCCGGGCCAAACCGTACACACCTCAGGGTTTGCGTAGGTGCTTACTTCGAATTTCCATGGCTTGGATGCACCCCCTCCACTGATTATGGACCTGGGCTTCCTCGAAAGCTCCCCCAGAGCCCCGAACATTTGCTCCTTTCGGTAAGACCGCTCAGCGTTTGATGATATCCTCCGGAGGACTGAACTTACTCTTCTTCGCTTCGTAAAGAGATCAGGGATGTACCAGGCAATGACCACACCTTGCTTATCCACGAAGACGATCGGCTTCGTCACAAGCCGAAGGCCGTCAGCTCCCTCGGGCGGGGCACTCATCAAATCCCTCTCGGTGTCGACAAGGAGAACTTCGACCGACATATCTACAACGACTGCTCTCCCGCGTTAGGAACTCAAAATATATGATCGCAAAGAGCGAGCACACCTTTATTATCCCAAGCCTCGAACACCCTGCCAACCAACTTCTCTAAATCAACCAGAGCTGCGGGCGAGATGTCTGGGTGGATGGACATTCGCACTTGCTCTTTCCTGTCCTTGACTAATTGTTGCGCGTGCCTTCCATAGGCCCGACATAGGCGTATACCGATAGGCTCGTCGTCGCTGCTCATGCGGGATATGAGACGTAAGAAACAAAGCCTCGAGTAACAGTGAGGGATGCTTCCTGGAAGGAAGAAGTTCGCCCACTCGCTCCTCAGCGGAGTTTGATTTCTCCGTTTCAAGTTCCCCGCTTGTATCGGGAGACCGCTGGACGCTCATCACGGAATGCTTTCATACATCGACCAACGCAGTTCAGACTTTGCCCCCTCAATATAATACATGTATGTGGTTTCCTTTCCCTGACCCAGCATAGGCATAGCTAAGGAGCGTACGTCAGCGGAATGACTTGTGACATGTAGGGATGACTCACCGCTCCTCCGTCAAATCGCTATCGCATCAAACATGTCTCGCCTACTCAGATGTCTCGCCCTCGTCATCCTCCCACTCCGAGCACTCAATGTCGCTAGAGGAAACCTTATCGGCCTCCATGAGCACTTGTCTCTTCGTGGCAAGCGCTTGCAACCACTGGGTGAGCTCCGCTTGTTCCTTGGATTGCGCGACCGCGAGTTTATCGCGAGTGGTGCTGAAGATCGCGATCACCGTTGTGATCCATTCCGCTGGATCACCGTCGATAGCCTCGCTGCTGGATATCTCCTTGAACGCCTTGGCAAGCTCTTCCACTGTATCAGTTAGACCACCGATCTTCTGGGCGATGAGGTTATGCTGCTCCTCCTGGTCTTTGAGGGCCTCCTTGGCGACCTCGACCGTGCGCTTCAAACGCATGTTGCGATTGACGAGGCCTGTCTTGAGCAGCTCAAGTCTGGCGACGGTCAACTGCAAGGCTCGGATAGTCGCAGACTGGGATTGTATAATGTTCAAGTGCTCGCACCCGGGCACCTCGTCTTGCGGATCTTCGTTCGTTGGTGATGGGCTGCTGTCAGAGGATAAGGAGGACAAGCTGCTCTCGGAGGCGTCACTGGCGGGCATGGCTATGTGAATGGACACTTGGCTGGAAGGTCTGTATGGATGTATCTTCGACAGCGGCCTACTATTTTATTGAGTTCGGCCGGCTCTCACTTCGGCCCATCCACTCCTGATCGATCCGCCAAACGTCTGGGTCACCATTCGCTACGGTCCGGTGAATTCTGGCGAGGGCAAAGTAATGTGCCCCCCTGTGTGGGTCTCCCATCCTTTGGAATCCCAAGGAGTATGAAGTCTTCGTCTTATCCGGCGTCCTTCAATCGTTTCGCAAATTAGGCGCCCAAGCCACCATCCACTTGACATACCACCCTGAGCGCCCGGTACATAACTCTCCACAGCTTGTGCTATGTTTTCCGGTTAGATTCGAATCTTCCTGATTGTGGTCTCATGCGCTTGTTCGCGAAGGCTCACTTCGGCCAGGAGGCTATGAAGAATGTTTCCCTCGGCCGTCCCTCCTGCGTGGGGCCATATTCTTGATGGATACTTAGTTTGTGCTGGCTGGCGCACTATCCCCACGTCTTGTCGATCTGGGGTGGGTCCCAAGAAGGTTTAATGTAATCCCCCAGGCATTTCACTGTACAAGTCCCCTCTTCCGCTGTTATCCTGGCCGATGAGATCTCCGACTCACGCCCGGCCCCCTCGATCACGCTCTTTTTTGCGATGGAAACATGGTATTACCTCGCCCGAATTATTGGGCGGTCTGAACTCGAAGTCGCAATGAGCCATTCGAACATTTGATTCAATGTAAAATATCCAGCAATACATGTGGTGCGTAACGCCTTCCATCTCCCAAAAGGCACCCTAATCAACAACCACCTGCCCTCAGCATGAGGCTTCTCAGGAATGGGATAATCCGAAGAACATACCTTTGTGCGAGGTCTATGCCTCATCCACCGACAAATCCCCTGGGTTCGCAGGAGTCGCTTGCGAGGATCGTTGGCGGTGTGCTTCCCCCATGTCCGCCCAGGCATCTCGGGCGAGCCCTTCGTCCGTGATCCACTTTTCGAAACGTACTTGGGCACGCTGTAGGTAACCTGCGAGCGGCGTTGCATGAACATCGCAGCATTGAGGCTGCTCAGTATCGTCGGTGGGGGTCGGCGTGAGGACGAGCGCCATCTTCTGTAACTGTCCGCTGAAGAACCCGGTGTGTCCATCGAATCGATGTTGGTAAGCCATCCTCTCCTCCACGAAATGGCCAATTTCGTCCTCCAAGAATTTGTATCGGTGTTTATAATCCTCCTTCCTTCGATGTATCTTGACCTTCTCCCTCACGAGTTCGTCACACAGCTGCTCGAGAGTTGCGATGCGGTTGGCCTGAATCTGCACTAGCCATCGATTGGCACAGTGGCACGGTGTGGATGGGGCGCTGCTAACCCCCACCTCGTCTGAGGACGTCCCATCTTGTTCGCCGATGGGGCTGGTGGAGGTGTGGCCATCGAAAGACATGTCTGCTTGAGGGGTATGATTTAGATTGAATTGGAGAGGTATTAGTTCGTTACTTATACCAGGAGACGGTTTCAGTATTCGATTATACCACCACCGGAGGTGCAGGAATTGAATGGCTGCTTCTCACACCACACTCATTCGATACTCCGTTCTCTGGACATGTCCCGGCCATGGGGAGCGTGGGTTCTCGGCCGATCCTCATCTATTTCACCGTGTATCTGTCTTTGTCTTTCCAGATATGTCGACTTCGTAAAATTTACTACAAGCAAGCTTCCACTCAGGCAACATTAGAGGGTGCGTTTCGTAACCTCGGAATGAGTTTCTGTGAACAATCATCAGTGATATGTCATGCGTCCACAGCGACTGACGTACACACAGTTGGGAGGGATCTATTGGCTCGCTTCGTCCGTCGATTCCTTCAGCTCAGGAATCTCGTCGTCGCTCCCCTCCTCAATGATTGATGCCTTTCCAAACCCCGCAAGGAGAATATCCTGGAGTCGCTTAGGTCTCTCCGACAGCCACTGGTGGTAGCCGGAGAGCTCCTCTTTCTGGAGGTCGTCCAAATTCTTGCTGGCCTCCCAGAGCTCCCCACTCAGCTCGTCCATAAAGGTCTGAGGGTCGCTAGTGGGGCGGCCACACCGTGCCGCCATGTCCCGAAAGGTACGCGCCATATTCCCAATGGTCTTGCTGAGTGCATCGATTCTGGCCGCTACCATGTCGTGTTGCTCATCTTCGTGACGAATCGCATATTCAACTGAGCGTTTGTGCTGCTCAATCTCCATGCGGTACCCGCTTTTCTCCATTGCTAAGTAGGCGATCGTGCACCGGAGCTTGGCAATTTGTTTGGCCTGAGCGAGCTGAGCGCGAAGGTGAGGGCATTCCCCTTGTTCGGTGTGTGCCACCGAGGTCTGGTTCGGCCGCGTGGAGGCTGAGCGGGTGTCACCACAGAACATTGAACAGGGAGGCAATATTTCTGAGGTACGATGGCGATTTCTTGTTCTCCAAATGCGCGGTCCGTGTGATGGGGTTCTGCTGCCTGTCTTCGACCCCCATATACTGCGCGTGCGGTTTTTCGGAGCGTGTTCGGAGCTTGGTGATGGTGTCGCTATTTAGGCGCCCATCGGCCGGGCTCATTTATACTAGAAGGGTCAAATGACATGTTCATAGAATCGGTATCGCAAGTTCCTTTTGGGGATTAGGGTATATGCTTCCGCGTCCCACTCCCTCGGTGCGAGTTTCCGGACGTTGGTTCTTGATTTCCATTTCTGTTTACCTCTGGCCTCTACCCGTCCACGCGATCGAATCGCACCCCCAGATTTCGAAGCTTACATGGCTGAGACTTTTGTGGATCTCTGAGAGGATCATATTTCCGAGAGTGAAAAGGTCTTAGACACCTGTGATGCGACGGTCGGTCATCCCTTCACTAAAATAACAATCCGCGATTTGGGGGGCGTTGCCACCCAACCGCCCGAATCTGAGATCTCACTCATCCCAGGGTTTGATAAGCCATATTAGGTAGATATGGTTCGCTATCCCCGATTTATTCCCGGATTTGGAAGAGCCGTTCCGTCATATCACCTCGCTCACTCGACATCCCCTTATTTCTTTCACTGTGAGTTGCATCCCTACGAGCTTCCACCTTTCGCAGCACCCCTTGTTGCCGGTAGAATGGCTGAACAAGCCCACATCCTCCAGCAACTCGCAGCGTTCGGCATCCCGTCGACTAGGGTGCACTTTATCAACCCGGCACTCGCATCCAGCGAGCTCCCGCCACCCACTGCGGATCCGGGTTGCAAGTCGGATTGCCCCAATCTCAACACGATTGCAGAGCAAGCGAGGGAGATCGCTCAGCTACAAATCAAGACCCTTCGCTCCGAGGTTCGCGACCTTCCCCTCACCACCCTGGTTCAGGACCTCGAAGGCGCTGTGCGCCACGCACAGTCCATCATCTCCATCTACTCGGAGGAAATGGATCGCTCGAAGGAGAGTACCGATGAATTTGTGTCCATTATCCGTGGGATCTGCAAATCCTTCTCGGACTTCGTCGGCGTAGTTGCCCATGACCCTCGGGCAGTAGCTCTTGTGAAGGAGATGGAGAAGGGGCAAAGGATGCTGAATGTCTGGGTCGCCAACGAGTCGCAAGAATTCGTCGGGTTCATCAAGCAGAGGAGTGCCCCGGAGGAGGACCTTGCTGCCTTTATAGCTTGGATGGACGAGCGAAAGGCGACGGAGGGACAGGGAAACTAGAACTGCCCAGCGGTGTGCATTGGGCCGTGATCAGCTTGTTGCGTTGGAGACGTTGTTTCTATGTACGGCCGTATTACCGAGGCCACCGTTTGTATATTTGCGCCCCTATCTTTGACAATGTAACCGCAGAGTCCTTGACCACTTCAACCATTGTCAGGCCCATTTTATCCATGTCTCTCATTTCCGTTCTCGCACCAGCAATGCCCGGCCTTACTGCCCTCAGTGAATTGGAATGCACATAAACTAAGGCCGACGCTACATAAATAGGAAGCAATTTTGTGTCTCCGTTTACCATTCTGTTCTTGTCTCAGGTGCATCTCCGAGTGGGGAGGGCCACGGCTTAGCGCTAACTCCCGACGCCATCACCGAGTCGCTTTAGATCTGCAGTGTGCTTCAATCAGGACCGGTTTGGATTTTTATATATTGCTCCAGATGTCCGACGCCGTCCTTTTCAGTCCCCGGGGTTTCCTCTGTTACTGCGGCAGCTCATGGAGTATGTCATGGGCCGACGAGTGAGGGATGGCTTGGACCCTGGCCGGATCAGAAATTGCAACCGAAATAGGAAGGCGATTCACCGTGATTGGCGCCGAGGCCGATTAGGGTGTTGCTCAATTGACCCATGGACTGTGATGCATGACTGCCTAAGTTGACTCACTCTGGCAGGGTCCTCAATTGACCCTAAGGGGTATGTGTCATTGGTGGGTGGTCAATTGAGCAACACTGGGCCATGTACAAGGGAACATAATGCCACTCAAGTCAGCCATTGCCAATTCGGCTTAGCTGCTCCATGCCCTGGCGTAGGCGCCGGCAAGGTCTGAGATGAAAGCGGCTATGACTACCTTCCTGGCTGGTACCCGCTCCCGCTCCGTGAGTTTCCTGAGGTCGCTGAATACATGGAAGGTGAGTAGGCCAGAGCCGTAAATCTCCATCGTTGATATTGCCCATGCATTTATTAACACCTCGCTGATGCGTTTCAGGTCGGATGGTGAGAGGTTGATTGGGGTGCCGTCACTGTCGAGTTGGTTTCGTGCACACCAGGGTATCCATATTCGCAGCCGGTCTCTAGCGAGGACATGGGGACGGTGGGGTGAAATGATTAAGGTTCGAGTGGGGGGGTATGGGCGCGGTCGGCTTGTGGAAGTTGAGTTGGCCGCTTTTTCCCTATTTGTGGTGCGGACG